>CP124710.1:29752500-30287500 GCA_031232105.1 Capsicum rhomboideum | reverse complement strand
AAAAGTAAGAAAAGACAACCAACAACAACAACAAAATCAGCACCACCAACAACATACATATTCCTAGGTTCGAATTCAGCAAACAAATGACATAAAGCAACAAGATCCAAAAATGTCATATATGAGATAGGAAACAAACACAAACTAAAATGAAATGCTATGGTAGTTAACCATACACACCAACTGAACACTTCTAGTAAATCAATTGAACACTTCTAGTTAACCAAACGAAAACAAAGATACCAACTGAACACTTCCAGTCAACCAAAAAAAAATTCCAGCTACAACAGTCCAATATATAATAAAATGTTATGGCAGTCCAACTATTAATAATTTAATACCTATTGCCACTTGTACTAGATAATAAGAGAAATATATTAAAATAGAGTCGTAACAGATACACGAGAAAAACTGCCAAGAAGAAGAAGTGCGAGAAGTCATAACAAATAAGTAGCAACACTAACCTTGATTGTTTCTCCCTGTAGTTGGTTGTGCAAAAGTAGATTCTCTTGGTGAAGGTACGAACAACGTTGCTAGTATCTTTGGATCAATTAACCCTACTTGCTGAAGTTGCACAATTACATCTTCCATAACTTCCTGTTGCATATTTTTCTTTTGTTCCTCAATTTCTTTCTCCATATTTTGTATTCTTTCTTGCATTTGTTGCACTAGATCATTTGTGGAATTTAAAGTTTGTTCAGAATTGCCAACTTTTCTTTTCAAAGAAGTCTTTGTAACCCCGCACTATACAGTTTTAGACGACCTGGATGTTCAGGCCCCATGACGATTTAAAATGCAACAACACCAGACTGATCAGACTGACCATCCACACTGCAATAATGTGTTCAATTTCCTCCATTTGAACCTAATAAAGCGTATCCAAAAAAGGCATTCAAGTAAATAAAAACTAAGAACAAATAATTGACGCCAATATAAAAACTAGAAAATAGATAACGTTCGTACAATTGTAATAGTTGTATCTTCATTTGAAGCCTTGTACGAACGATCAGGTTTCCTTAATCTTGTGGCCACAAACATATCCTTAAGCGATACAGTCCTCTTCTTTTTTTCCTGATCATATTAAACTGGATATCAAAATTTGTTTGAAATGACGACAAGTTAAGTTTATAATATAATAGATAAGAAAACACACCAATTTATGGTGGATTAAAGCAAAACTCCTTTTGCCAACAGTGCGTGGACTCATCAGCTTCTTCCGATTCTCAGTATTTATTTTAGACATTTTCTGTAAATAAATAAATCAATAAGATTAACTGAAAGCATAAAAAAGATACAACAGTTTCTATGTACTAATTAATAGAGCTCCAATAAGCTATTTCAAGGCACAGAAGGGTCTTAGACAAAGAGATCCTTTGTCACCCTTCCTATTCTTATTAGCTATGGAAGGCCTCAACAATATGGTGAAAACAACAAATTCAAATGGTTGGTTAAAAGGTTTTGATATGGCTAGAGAAGGAAGGAGATGGATGACCAAGGAAATCACTTTTCCTTATGGTGTCAACTCATGGAGATCAATCAGAACTCTATGGGATGTGTTTAAGGAAAATGCCAAGATCAAAGTGAGAAATAGAGAAAAGATTGCTTTTGGGGTAGATGACTTTAACATGGTAGGGAACTTATCAGCTTTGCTCTAATGATCTTGTCTCTATTATTGACGTACTAGACTCATTATACACATAGGATCATAGATAGTGGAATTTGTAACTATGCATTCAGTACTACTCTAGTACTGATCTATTCTTATGGAATATACACAGTAACCAATTTAAAAAAAAGGATACAGAACGTAGCATGCTAACAGTAAGGAAAATCTCTACATAAAACATGGTCTTTTAATATCATACCATCCAATACTTTGGAGTCTTTTCAATTAGTAAAATTGGTCAAAAAAAGAAAAAGATCAAACCAAAGAATAAGACCAACACATTATAAGCGAAACACTATTTAGTATCATTACACAAACCACTAAGAATGAATCGATTTGGTTCCCCTCTAGTAGCCAATTTGTCCAGTCTTCTCCAGTTGGATTTGGACAAAGGAAAAAAGCAAGCTGCCAGCAGCAAAGATATCATAGCAGGAAACAACATAAATAAGATCAGATATTTCATATTCTCAAATACATTTTACCTTGAATTTCTCAGACTTCCAATATATGAGGAGCTCTTTAAATTGACATTCTGGAATATCATCGGGCTTGTTGATCATTCGAATTTAATCATTGGGATATGGAACGTAGCAATCTACCTTCAAATCACTTCTATGCTTTCTCCAAGCTTCTCGAATTCTTTCCAATGCCCAACGTTTTGCAACATCAGGGATATCATATTTCATCTACGATTTGGTGTCAATCAGTTAGCTATTATATGTAAAACAGTTAACAAATAACTAAATATTGAAAATTTCAAACCTTGATATACTCCAATAAATCATTTTTGGTGTCCATGAGCCTCTAGTCAAGTACATCCAATGGGCAAAGGGTAGCATTTATTGCTAGTGTACCTAGTAAGCTACTTAATTCTGAAACAACTTTATCAGTAGGACCAACGAGTTGAGTATTCATTTTAGCAGGATCAATTTTTGCTCGGTTCGGCCATGCACATTGTGTATTTGTGTTTGACCTCTTGTTTTTTTAGTGGAAAGACCTTCAGCTATAAGAACATACAAGAATATATAAATCATAAAAGAATTTAATTAGTTCCAAGCTATATGCATTATACCTTCATCTTCAGAATTTTCATTTGTTGGAGGAGTGGTAGAATCCATTTGCACTTGATCCTCTACAGGTTGTTCCTCTACAAGCTGCTTCCCTGCAGATTATTCAACTGCTTTAGATTGTGCTGTTTGTTCTGCCACTATCTGTTGTCCTTCAACTAATTTTAGCAGATGATCTTTCTCTGTTCATATGGCTTGAACAGTTTCAGTTGTTTTCATTAATAGCCATCTTTTTTTTTTTTACCATAGTTGTTAACAAACTAGGCTTTGCAAATGTCTTTTTTTTCCTCCTTTGTTTCTTGTTAAAGGCCCTTGTTGATTCATTATTATCCAAATCTGAGTAAATAAAAAATAGAACAACTTAAGAATCTGATCGAGTACACAGCTGTACCTTAACCAAACAAGCCATATCCTAATAATAGGTTCAGCTGTATAAGTGGGTTGTATATTGATCATATGTGTTATGCATGAAAGGATGATACTAATCATATGGACATAACTAGATCATTACATATAAAAATCAAATCATATGGACATTACCAGATCCTAAAGAAACATAACGAAGAATCAGATAGCAAATTCAGCAGAATTTCAATTTCATGAATATAAACCATTTAATCCCAAACTCAAAACAACTCCAGCATTTCATGCCTAAAACTATACATCAATGTTAATCGAAGGATTTGTTGAATATACCTAAATTGTTTCTCTTACTAATACCACCATATGAATATAAATGTCTAATTCCTATTTTAATCTTTCACTGCTCAATTATCAGTAGGGCATGGATTCCTACATCTCAATACAAAGACATTGTATTAAAAATAATGAACAATCTTTCAAACTACAAGTAAACAGGTGCAACACTCAACCTCCATAACTATATCACTACATATAACTATCAAAGTGTGAACATCCTAATAAGAAGGTGTTTGATCAAATGGTGTATTATAACTTGAAATCTCTTAGCCCCGTTTGCTGTTAATTAGAAAGAAAGAAATCAACATCCCAAAGCATGACAACATAAACCAAGGATTTCAGTGAACAATAGTTCAAACCAATTTGTTCAGCTTACAAGTAAATAACCATAAAAATGAGATTCCTAATAAAATCACCTCATACTCAGGATTTACATTGTAAAATATTCACCTCAATGAATACAATACTAATTGTCCGGGTATATATACCAGACTGCAAAACCATTTGAAAAACAATAATTGTTGGCTTTAAATAGAATTTTGGAGAGCCATAGTTCATTTTGCATTATCCACAAACAATGACCAACTTCATACGAACACACAAAGTTAGCATCCAAATTAAATCACTAGCAGAAGAATAAAGAAACAGAATGAAGAATCAGTAGGGTCTAATTTCTGTTTTAACCTTTCACTGCTCAATTATTAGTAGGGCCTGGATTCCTACCTCTAAAAACAAAGACATTGTATTAAAAACAATGAACCAACTTTCAAACTACAGGTGCACAAGTGCAAAACCCAACCTCCATAGCTAACAAACAGAAGACAGTGACACAAAAACATTGCATTGAAACAAAAAACTGGTTCATTAAAACAGTGAGACAAAAATCCTAAACAAACAGTGAAACAAAAACTCAATCCAAAAGCATATTGATCAAATAAAGCACATAAAATAGTGACAAAAATCAATATGTCAGTCAGCTTCCATCCAATCCCAATCAGTAGCGTCAATGTCATCCTCCTCTTTCAATGTTTCCATAGTTACATCTTTTGAATGTTGTAACACATCAATGATATCAACAGGGAGATCTTCTCTCGACCATTTGGCATCAACATTGACAACTTTTTCTGATGTACCAATTTCATCATTAGGCTCCCCCCAAAATATTTCTTTAATATTAGGACACCTCTCCTCCTCCAAATCATACAAATAAACAGGGACTTTAGTTTTTGCATAGTAAACTTCTTTCTCAATTGGATCTTCCATATAAAAAATCTGATGCACTTGAGATGCTAGTAAAAAAGGATCATCTGTGCTACATTTTTTGTTAAAGTATACCCGAGTCAGTCCATATTCCTCTACTTCATTATGAAGCCAATCACATCTAAATAGTAAAACACTAAAGCAACCCCAATAATCAATCTCAATGATATCTTGAATAATTCCATAATAAATAACCATTCCATCAACAGGATTCTGATCCCTAGCACTAGCAAAACTATCCGTTGTTGCTGACAAAGTCACTCCATTATTTTGAGTCTTCAATGGGGCATCCCGTGTCATAGTATGGAATCAATATCCATTAATGAAATATGTTGTATATCTTTTATCCATAAAATTAGGTCCTCTAGCTAGCCATTTTATATGTTTTGGCACTTCAACAGTTTTAACTTTTACCCTAAACGAATCTGCAAATTCTCGACTGTGAATCTGTGCTTTTACCCATGCATTTCTTCTACTATGACTATCAATAAAATCTTTATGTTCTCTGCAAGCATGTTTTACAAATTTAATCAATAATGATATTGATAAATGAAAGTGAAACAAATTATCATAACATATAAATGAAGTTCAAATACAAATAACTATTTTATCTTACTTGATAAATGCATCTACTTGTTTATCTCCAGTATTGAACAAAGCATACCGATGTGCTTCAGCCAACTACTGATTATCCATGTTAAAAGTCTTGTCTTTCTTTTTCTTCTTGCCTCTAATTAGATGCCCGATCTTAGAAAATATATGTGAAAAATCATCTCCCTGGATACCCTCATCATCCTCTGTTGGATACCTACTAAACTTTGTCTTCACCCTATCATCTAGGTATCTCGAACAAAATTTTAAACATTCTACAGCCAAAAAAGCCTCTGCTATTGATGCTTCTGTAGTATTTTTGTTACGAACTAGCCACTTAAAGTCATACATTTCTCTTTCAATAGGATAGATCCAACGCAAATGAGTCGGGCCCCCAAGCTTAATTTCATCTACTAAATGAATAGGCAAATGTGTCATTATATCAGAAAAGGATGGAGGAAAGATCTTTTCAAGCTCACATTCTATATCTATGATTTCTGCCTTCAGTTTATCAAGGTCACTTATTTTTATAACCTTACTACATATAGCTCTAAAATAATTCCCCAACCTAATCAAGACCAAAGACACATTCTTGGGTATCACTTTTCTAACTGCAATCTAGAGCAAGTAATGCAAAATGAAATGAGCATCATGGCTTTTGTATCCTGATACTTTCAATTAGAGGCACACCCTTTCGGTAGTTTGACATCTTTTAAGACAGTGCAAAACAACCTTTTCTCCTCTGATTTCATGGAAAAACAAGCTTTAGCCAGATGAACTTTTCCACTTTTTTCATCTTCAACTGGTTGAAACTCTTTGCGAATCCCCATTTCATGCAAGTCATAGCGAGAATTTATATGATCTTTGGACTTTCCATCTATATCCAACAAAGTACCAAGTAAACTATCACACATATTCTTATCTATGTGCATCGGGTCAAGATTGTGCCTCAATTTATTTTGTGGCCAATACGGTAGTTCAAAAAAAAATGGTTTTTTTTCTCCATGGACCATCACTGCTTCGTTTTCTTTTCTTTTGGCTTTTTCCGAAAACATTATTGAAGTCACGTAGTTCTTCAAGGACTTCTTCACCTGATAAGGGATTAAGTGTAGCTTTATGTTCCTCTTTACCATTAAATGATTTTTTATCCCTTCGATATGGATGTTCAGGAAGCAAAAATGCCCGATGACCCAAGTAACACATCTTATGACTATTTTTGAGATACTGGGAGCAAGTATCATGATTACAAGTGGGACATGCCCATCTCCCATTGGTGCTCCATCCAGAAATCATTGTTAGGGCTGGAAAATCACTAACAATCCACAATAAAGTTGCACGCATAATAAATGTTTGGTTACTTTCCACATCATATGTTTCCACTCCCACTTCCCATAGTTCCTTCAAATCTGCAACTAGTGGTTGTAAGTATACATCTATATAATTTCCAGGAGACGAGGGACCTGGAATAGTCATTGACAACATTATATACTCCGGCTTCATGCATATCCATGGTGCTAAGTTATAGTTCATTAACATAACCGGCCATGTGCTATGAAAAATTCTCATAGTTCGGAAAGGATTGAAACCGTCAGTTGAAAGACCCAATCTAACATTACGAGCATCTTTAGAGAAGTCGAGGTGGAAGAGATCACAATCTTTCCAAGATTCTCCATCAGCAGGATGCCTTAATTTTCCATCTTTGGGTCATTCAGTACCATGCCATCTCATAGCTACAGATGTTTCAGAACACATGAATATCCTCTGAAGCCTAGGCTTTAAAGGAAAGTACCTTAAAACCTTTGCTGGAACTTTAGTGGTATTGTTAGTCAACTCATCAGGAACATTCTTCCACCTAGAATATCCACACATGAAGCAATTATCGAGCTTTGCATTCTCATTCCAGAATAACATACAATCATTAGGGCATGCATGAATTCTTTTATAATTGAGACCCAAATCTTTTATCACTTTTCTTGCTTTATGGAAAGACTCTGGTATCTGAGCAAATGGAAAAGCCTCTTTTATCAATGCTAATAAGTCTGAAAAGGCCACATTACTCAGCCCATGAATGCATTTAAATAAGTACAATCGGATGGTGAAACTCAACTTTGAGAAATTATTACACCCCGGATACAACTCCTATTTTCGTTCCTCCACTAATTTAAAAAACTTCTTTGCATCTTCAGATGCTCCATCTCTTACTCCTTCATGCCTCTGGTCATCTTCTACGTTTCTAAAAATATCACAAAGTAGTTTATCAATATCATCATTCATGTCGAAAGTTGCAGCATCACTGGTTGGATGTGGTATTCTGAAGGAAAACCCTTCTCCGTGGAAAACCCATAGGGTGTATTTAGCAACAAATCCATGAACAAACAAGTGATCCTCCACCACCTCTCAGGAATTCCAATAACGATAAAAGCACCGCCTACAAGGGCATAATATTTGATTTCCTAGGGAAGCTCGTTCAAATGCCTTATTGAGAAAATCCTCGACTCCACCTTCATACTCATCGGTGGATCGAGGGCGATACATCCAACTTTTATCTCAGTATCCATATCCTATGTGACATGAATTAAACATCAAAGCCAAAAATTATGAGTACAGTGACTATCAAGAGAACTTAACCTTTCATGAGAACAGGTAGTACTTTTATGACATATATTTAACAAAGCATAAAATGGAGAAATGCTAGTCATACATTTAGGTACATATTTTACTTACTGTAGAAAAAATAGCAACAAGTAACATACAAACTATTTACTAACAGACTCCTAATTCAGACAAACATACAACTTTTTATGTAAATTTTTTGTAACTCAACTGTTAAAGAGGCATGCCACTGTAAACTAGAATTTTTAATACCAAGTAAGAAATTTGTACAAGCAAAATCATTTTGTCCACCTGTACAAGCAGTCCCAAGGTGAAGATTACTTCCGGCCCTCGATAACAACTACATGCTAAATTATATTAGCTAAGGATAAACATTAAAGTCTCTTAATATCCCTACTAGTTGTGGTGTTAGCTTGCTCTATACACAGTAGATTGAATAATCAACCTCACTAGTGGTGTCAGCTACCCATTGTCTAAAATTTTTCATTACCCTCTTATATAATACAATTTCAAACCTCCACATTAATTAAAGACCTAATGTGGCAGTCTTAAGAGTAGAAGCTAACAAACATTGATACTTTAGGTATTTTACTAGCTATTACCATTTCTGATGCTTTGCATAAATGGATGACAAAGAATCAAATGCAAAACTAATTAAAGAAAGTTGGTATTCTAATAATTCACTCAACATTTTTACTAAATCTACCTCATTAAAGATAAAGCAATACATATACATACACAATGGAAAACCTGACAGCTTCACAACTTCATAATAGACTGTAATCAGTCACTAAACTCACCAATAATCATATATTAGTGAAGGTTTGAGAAGTACCAGAAGAGTTGACAGACCAGCAAGATAAGCTACACAAGGATGAAACAAACAGGTGAATAGAAGCTAAAAAGAAAAGACCGTAGAAGTAAAAACGTCCAAGTGAACTTTGATTTTGTCCATGAGAACAACCAAATAACTGAAACAATCAATCCCTGAAGAAAGGTGCACAAACAAAAAAAGTAGAATAAAATGCATATGTTTTCCAATCAGACAAATTAATGATTCTTATGTTCAGATCCAAAACATCACTGAAGAAACATAAGTTAAAACATGCTAAAGAGGGTATTTTCTCCAAGGAGAAAGAAGTATTGATGGGGAAAATATCACTGAAAACATTTGACTTATTCACTAATAACTCAAACTCCATAAGCTAGCAAGAATGCAAATTTAATTCCTCACATCTCCAAATGCTTATAGATATAGATCAGGATCCTAATTTCTAATTTTCCCTCTAGAAAACTGTAACACCCCATACCTTCCTAACCCTATGTGATGAGGTTTACTAATAGTCATTTAGGTGTCGAGGTGTCATGATTATGCATTTGGTAATGTTAATGATGAGGAAATTGAAATTGCGTCTTGTACATGTGATTAAACTTGTGTAGAAGGTGTTTTGCAATTTTCATGGAGCATTTGTGGGGTTCAAAATGAGGCTAAGAGGACCCCCTAAACAAAGTATGTTAAGGGAAAGAAGTAAGTTAAAGAATAGGACTTGAAGTATCTAACCAAACCCGCGAAGAAAAGTCAAAAAACAGAAGTTTTAGAAAAACTAAGTAAGGGGCGCGCTGGGGGGCGTACCACGCCGCTATGGGACAAAATTTTTAGTCCATAGGCATCAAGTTGGCGCTCCTAAGGGGGTTCCACGCTGTTTTTTCCACTTTTTCAAAGTTGGAAATTTTCTTAAGTCCCAAGGGTGCCCGGGGACGTATCGAGCCAATTTTTGCCACGTTTCTTATGCAACCATGATTATATACATGAAATGAGTAAATTATTATATTGGTATGATAAAATTACTCGAGAACGAATTTGGCTACAAAATGATGATTTTACCCTTGTAGCCAAAATAAGCCATACGTGGCTAGAATTGCTTGTTTTTGGAATTGAGGCTACGATTATGAATTGCGTAAGTGGGAATATTGTTGTAACGCGTATGAAATGAATTAAAAATGAGGAATTATGGATTTTATTGGGTTAAGTGAATTAGTCTCAAAAAGGGCCCAAAATGTGAAAGAAAACATGGGCCAAGAATGGGTCAAATGACCCATTCTTCCATTGACCTTCTAGAAATAATACTTAATGATATAAAGAGTGGATAAGTATGAGTTGAGGGCTTATATAAAGGTCCAAAAATCATATTTTATTCATTATACATACACATGCTTTTCTAAGTTTTTCTAGAATTCTCAAGAAAGTTTCTTTTGGGGCTCTCAAACCCTAAGTCATCTTTGGAGCAAGATCATCATCTTCCAAGCATGGGTAAGTGATTATTATTGTACTTTAATATATTATAATCATGATAGATTATGTATATCATGTTGTTTATGGTTGGAAGTGTTGGACATGGCACTTTTGGTTTTGTGAAAAAGATGTGTTATCCATGGGGTTGTAACTTGAATTATGACTTGTGGTTTTGATGAAAGAGCATGGTATGGATGAAATAACAACATGTATGTGTTATTATGGTCCTAAACTTTTTATTTTTCTATAAGTGTAAATTATGGAATTTTGGCCGATTTGTTGTTGTGAGGTGTATTGAAGTAATTTGATGGAATAATTGTGATGTGGTGGTGATGGAGAAGTGTAAAGTATGAACTTGGTGTGACATGCTATTGGTTATCATGTATTGGTCAATGTTGGGAATATTGTGGGATTATTGGTATGATGATTTCATAAATGGTATGGTCAAAGGGGAAATGACATGTTAAAGCTAAACATGTGACTTATTGTTATTGTATGCCATTGTAAGGTAATTGGCGGTTAATGTTGGTTCCGTTATGTAATTGTGTTGTAGAGTGAAACATAAGGAAGGAGCAGGAATATTGTATGTCTAAGATTTTGTATTCGTATTGAGAATACAAGGTATGTAAGGTTAATCTTTCCGTATCCTTCTACAACATATTGTTCACATTGACATTGGACTTGTTTCAATTCCAAGAGGCTTGAAGTATATCAATTCAGGTTGACGTATATTGTTATTCATATGTGTCCTATCCTTAGATGAATGATGATTCACTTATCTCTTATTCATTGACTGAGGTTCCAATGTTGTCATAATGTTATAATTCCTAAAAGAACTATCCCAAGAGAGTAAGATGCAAGAGAATCTATTTATTCTTGAAAAGCATTTTCCAATCATGTCATGTTCCAAAGTCCAATAATGTGATGATTATCTTTATACCAATCTTTCACGATTAAAAGTACCAATCTCATAAGATCTCAAAAGTAATGAAGGAAGTAATGTGCAAGCTAATACATCTATTTCTCATAAGTGAAGATGTCAATCTCACGGAGTAAAGGAGTGAAGTAATGTGTATGTGTGCTTCAAATAATGCGATGATCCTGAATGTATCAATCTCTCAAAAGATGAAGATTGTATCACTCACAGAATAAAAGAAAGAGTAATGTGAAAAGAAGTAATGTTTAATGGGTGGTATCCCAGGGGTTAAATACCTAGCATGGGTCGATCCCGATGCATCCCAGGGGCAACACGAAAGCCTAGCATGGGTTCACATAATATCCCAGGGGCGATAAGCCTAGAATGGGTTCACATAACATCCCAGGGGCGATAAGCCTAGCATGGGTTATCTCAGGACATTCCAGGGGCGACACGAAAGCCTAGCATGGGTTCACATAACATCCCAGGGGTCAAAGTACCTAGCATGGGTTAATCTCATCCTAGGGGTGACAGAACAACCTAGCATGGGTAGAACAATAAAGATAAAGAAATGTGAAGACAAGAGAAGTAAAGAACGTAATATACATAGTTCACCACATACAGAAAGAGAGTTTATTCATATTCATGAATTCTCTTATATTGATTCCATTATTGTTGTTATTATGATGAATTTCTTATGAGCCTTACATACTCAGTACATTCTTCGTACTGACCCTCTCGGGGGACTTACCTTACATGTTGCAGGTGCAGGATTTAGTAGACCTCCTCCGTAGACTGTGGATCATTTGTAGAGTTTTGGTGAGCTCTAATTGGTTCGGAGCCTCCTGAGTCATAGTTGTATATTTATTTTGATGTTGTAAATGTAGTATAAAGCGGGTAATTGTCCCGACTTTAAGTTGGTCCTATTAATGTATCTGTTAGAGGCTTTTGTAGACATATGTGGGTATACGAATGTAAGATACGCACGGTCAGTTCGACGTAATGACCCCAACGGCCAAGTTTTATTTATGTATATATATATAGGGCATATGTTTCCATGATTCATGTCTTCTGCATAGTTGCATGAGGTATAATGAGATTCACATGAGAATACATATACGAAGGTTCATGAGCAAAGATTGGTTCTCTCGGGCCATATCGGCTTTGGGTGCCAATCACGCCTCGTTGGAATTCGGGGCGTGACAAAAGTGGTATCAGAGCAGGTCAGTCTAAGGGTGTCTACAAAGCCGTGTCCGAGTAGAGTCTTGTTCATGGATGTGTTGTGCACCACATTTATGAGCAGGAGGCTATGGGACATTTAGGATGTTGTTTCTTTTCTTCATTCTAGATCGTGAAATAAAGCCAGTGTTGTAAGTTGAATTGTATCTGATCATGGTAATTAAAAGACTATACCGCAGGTGTATAGTAGCCGTTTTAGTTGATATTCTTAAGCTAGAAATGGCGGATCCTGATGATTATAATGAGTATGGATTGGTTGGTTTTTATGCCACGGTAAAGTGGCAAGTTAAGGGGTTACAATTTCATTGTCTACAAAAGAATGTCTTGAATGAAAGGGTACATATGTCACTTAGTCAGAGTGAAGGATACTAGTCTGTCCCCGTAGGGTGTACCAGTGTAAAGAAGTACCGACACAAGATGACACATCGAGAATGTGCATTAATTATAGGCAACGGAATGAAGCATCAGGTAGCTTTTATGTATCGGGTATATATGTGAGCTAAAGAATTGCATTATGATAAGAGCACATCATTCACGATATCCTATTTAGTAGGAAGGAATCAATATGTACCATGAATTGGAAGCGACCTATTGATAAGATTACATGGAACGAATATTGCGAAAGTTATGCTTCAGTAATTGAAGTAATAACAAGTAAAGGTAAGGTGTTTGGAATCTGAAGGTTATAGGTTATGTAGAGATTCTTTGTTGTTGGAAACAGATGTGATGCCATGTGATAATCATTGATAGACTTATTAAGTTCACACAATTGGGAAAATATTTTTTTCAGAAGATATTAGGAACCCAAGGGACTGTAAGTATGGCTTTTCGTCTTCAGACAGATAGACAAGAAAATCGTACTATTGAAACATGGAAAGTTAGTCCTAGATAGCATACCTTATAAGGTTAATCGAAGCTATGGACAAGCCGTATATGACTTTGAGGTATCCCAAGAATTCTTCACAGTTCATTTAGTAGTTCATTGGCGATGCTTTGAAAATGTATGGGAGAGCTATCTCGAATTGCTTCCAATAAAGATGTATACGCAATAAAGAAGTAGCTTCTGCGAAGGCACTATTGGAGGTACTAGCACGTAGAAGGAGTCACAAGGAAGACCAAAGAAAAAAAAAATGTTCGTGATCGTAGATGATTAAGTATGCTTAAAAGCATTACTTATGAAAGGTATCATGGAATTCCGAAAGAAGGGAAAAGTGACCCTATACAACATGCCATGTGAAATTGCCGAAAGTGTATAAGAATTTCCTTTCATATTGTTCCCATTGGAAATATATAAAGTTTGGGGGATCTCACTAGGAAAAGATATCTATGGCTATTCTAAACCGTCAAGTGTGAAGGTTAATAAATAAAGACGTACTTTCTGTAAAAGTTCTTTGGAGAAATCATCAAGTCGAATAAATTGCAAGGGAAGTTGAAAACAACAATAAATGATGAAATCGATGTACCCAGATTTGTTTCAAATGGAATAAAAGGTTCAAAATGTGGAAATGGACCACTACTGAGTAAGTATCTATGAGCTTTAAGTGTCCATATATGTATAGGCTAATATAGAGATGCATTTGTTGTAATTGAAGCGACATCGTTAACATTCGAGGATGAATGTTTCTAAGGGGGGGAGAATGTAACACCCCGTACCTTCCTAACCCTATGTGATGACGTTGACTAATGGTTTTTTAGGCGTCGAGGTGCCATGAGTATGCATTTGGTAATGTTAATGATGAGGAAATTGAAATTGGGCCTTGTACATGTGATTAAACTTGTGTAGAAGGTGTTTTGCAATTTTTATGGAGCATTTGTGGGGTTCAAAATGAGGCTAAGAGGACCACTAAACAAAGGATGTTAAGGGAAAGAAGTAAGTTAAAGAATAGTACTTGAAGTATCTAACCAAACCCGCGAAGAAAAGTCGAAAAACGGAATTTTCAGAAAAACTAAGTAAGGGGCGCGCTGGGGGGAGTGTCATGCCGCTCTGGGCTAAAATTTTTAGTCCATAGGCATCAATTTGGCTAGCCCAAGGGCGTTCCACGCTGGTTTTGCCACTTTTTCAAAGTTGGAAATTTTCTTAAGTCCCAAGGGTGCCCGGGGACGTATCGAGCCAATTTTTGCCACGTTTCTTCTACAACCATGAGTATATAAATGAAATGAGTAAATTATTATATTGGTATGATAAAATTACTCGAGAACAAATTTGTCATCAAAATGACGATTTTACCCTTGAAGCCAAAATAAGCCATACGTGGCTAGAATTGCTTGTTCTTGGAATTGAGGCTACGAGTATGAATTTCCTAAGTGGGAATATTGTCGTAACGTGTATGAAATGAATTAAAAATGAGGAATTATGGATTTTATTGGGTTAAGTGAATTGGTCTCAACAAGGGCCCAAAATGTGAAAGAAAACATGGGCCAAAAATGGGTCAAATGACCCATTCTTCCATTGACCTTCTAGAAATAATATTTAATGATATAAAGAGTGGATAAGGATGAGTTGAGGGCTTATATAAAGGTCCAAAAATCATATTTTATTCATTATACATACACATGCTTTTCTAAGTTTTTCTAGAATTCTCAAGAAAGTTTCTTTTGGGGCTCTCAAACCCTAAGTCATCTTTGGAGCAAGATCATCATCTTCCAAGCATGGGTAAGTGATTATTATTGTACTTTAATATATTATAATCATGATAGATTATGTATATCATGTTGGTTATGGTTGGAAGTGTTGGACATGGCACTTTTGGTTTTGTGAAAAAGATGTGTTATCCATGGGGTTGTAACTTGAATTATGACTTATGGTTTTGATGAAAGAGCATGGTATGGATGAAATAACAACATGTATGGTGTTATTATGGTCCTAAACTTGTTATTTTTCTATAAGTGTAAATTATGGGATTTTGGCCGATTTGTTGTTGTGAGGTGTATTGAAATAATTTGATGGAATAATTGTGATGTGGTGGTGATGGAGAAGTGTAAAGTATGAACTTGGTGTGACATGCAATTGGTTATCATGTATTGGTAAATGTTGGAAATATTGTGGGATTATTGGTATGATGATTTCATAAATGGTATGGTCAAGGGGGAAATGACATGTTAAAGCTAAACATGTGACTTATTGTTATTGTATGCCATTGTAAGGTAATTGGAGGTTAATGTTGGTTCCTTTATGTAATTGTGTTGTAGAGTGAAACATAAGGAAGGAGCGGGAATATTGTATGCACGTCTAAGATTGTGTATTCGTATGGAGAATACAAGGTATGTAAGGTTACTCTTTCCGTATCCTTCTACAACATATTGTTCACATTGACATTGGACTTGTTTCAATTCCGAGAGGCTTGAAGTATATCAATTCAGGTTGACGTATATTGTTATTCATATGTGTACTATCCTTAGATGAATGATGATTCACTTATATCTTATTCATTGACTGAGGTTCTAATGTTGTCATAACGTTATAATTCCTAAAAGAACTATCCCAAGAGAGTAAGATGCAAGAGGATCTATTTATTCTTGAAAAGCATTTTCCAATCATGTCATGTTCCAAAGTGCAATAATGTGATGATTATCTTTATACCAATCTTTCACAATTAAAAGTACAAATCTCAAAAGATCTCAAAAGTAATGAAGGAAGTAATGTGCAAGCTAATATATCTATTTCTCATAAGTGAAGATGTCAATCTCACGGAGTAAAGGAGTGAAGTAATGTGTATGTGTGCTTCAAATAATGCGATGATCCTGAATGTATCAATCTCTCAAAAGATGAAGTGTGTATCACTCACAGAATAAAAGAAAGAGTAATGTGAAAAGAAGTAATGTTTAATGGGTGGTATCCCAGGGGTTAAATACCTAGCATGGGTCGATCCCGATACATCCCAGGGGCGATAAGCCTAGCATGGGTTATCTCAGGACATCCCAGGGGCGACACGAAATCCTAGCATGGGTTCACGTAACATCCCAGGGGCTATAAGCCTAGCATGGGTTCACATAACATCCCAGGGGCGATAAGCCTAGCATGGGTTATCTCAGTACATCCCAGGGGCGACACGAAAGCCTAGCATGGGTTCACATAACATCCCAGGGGTCAAAGTACCTAGCATGGGTTAATCCCATCCCAGGGGTGACAGAACAACCTAGCATGGGTAGAACAATAAATATAAAGAAATGTGAAGACAAGAGAAGTAAAGAACGTAATATACATGGTTCACCACATACAGAAAGAGAGTTTATTCACATTAATGAATTCTCTTATATTGATTCCATTATTGTTGTTATTAAGATGAATTTCTTATGAGCCTTACATACTCAGTACATTCTTCGTACTAACCCCCTCGGGGGACTTACCTTACATGTTGCAAGTGCAGGCTTTAGTAGACCTCCTTCGTAGACTGTGGATCATTTGTAGAGTTTTGGTGAGCTCCAATTGGTTCGGAGCCTCCTGAGTCATAGTTGTATATTTATTTTGATGTTGTAAATGTAGTATAAAGCGGGGACTTGTCACGACTTTAAGTTGGTCTTGTTAATGTATCTGTTAGAGGCTTTTGTAGACATATGTGGGTATACGAATATAAGATACGCACGGTCATTTCGACGTAATGGCCCCAACGGCCAAGTTTTATTTATGTATATATATATAGGGCATATGTTTCCATGATTCATGTCTTCTGCATAGTTGCATGAGGTATAATGAGATTCACATGAGAATACGTATACGAAGGTTCATGAGCAAAGATTGGTTCTCTCGGGCCATATCGGCTTCAGGTGCCAATCACGCCTCGTTGGAAGTCGGGGCGTGACAAAAACTAGATTATAAGCACAATACATGTAAAAAGAAGCAAATGTAACATCCATAGAAAGAGCATACCCTGATTTGTGGATGTATGGACCTAATTTAAAATTCTACAAAAATTAAAGTTTAGAACAACAACTTCAAACTTTCGACCAATAATGGATTTCAATTCAATTGATAGACCAAAATCAAGCGTAAATTAAAATTCTCAATGCCTTGGTACAAAACAAACTACGAATCAGATTTGACTCATAAAACTGAAAGCCAATATAAGTATATAAATATGATCATGCATGTTTATTTTCATATGACGTTAACGAATGGAAAAGTTTCTCAACACATCATTCGCAGTTGTAACAGCACATTAACTAAACTAAAAAAATCAGGAAAGAGTTTGAGTTAGCACCTTGCTTTCTAGAAGAGATTCTCTCAGCTTGAGCTTCTCGTCAACTCTTGACTACTAGGTCATTAGCTAATATCATATAAAACAGTTAACTATATCAGCTTGAGTTCTTAGCACTAATGAATAGCTTTAACGGTGGCACAACAAAGTTAACCATACATATCAAACTCAAAATGGCTAAGGGACATATATATATATATAGATACACACACACAATGCTAAGAACCATCTTACCAAAAACAGCAACATAAATACAAAAAATAATCTAGACCTGTCCATCAACTGTAAGTTGATTGCAGTTTTCAACAATTGACGTGGGGTCTGTACGAGCTATTATTGTTTTGAAATAAGCTGACCTTCCCAATAAAAGAAGCAAAAAGGAGCGTGATGACAATTGACAGCAATAACATTAAGATTAGTAAAATAGCAATCTCCTTAAATGTTGTTTAATGAATCCTCAAATAATAAGTCCAAAATGGCAAGTGACAGCAATAACATTTTGTTGCTCGCCTTTCTAAACTAAAGCAGAAATTGAAAGTCTATTCCATTACATAATGGAAAATATCATTCATATGGGACTCTCTCCAAAACAGCAAAATTTAGGCAAGAAAAGAAATGATTGATATTCATAAGAATTACAACTTAAATCTTCTAAAACCATAGGGTTAATTTTAGACATGCAAAAGAGAAACTTTTAGAGATATCCCCCTAAAATCAGAGGGTTAATTTTAGATATGCAAAAGAGAAACTTTTTTTGCAGATGGAAGAGTTCTCAAATCTTCACCAAATTTGAGACTAAAATGTTACTAAAACATATCATATCACCAAATCCTCCTAGAATCCTACCAAATTCGCCAAAAAAAGAAGCAAAAATTGAATTTTCCCTCCTTTTCACTGAAAAATCGTAGTATATACTTAACCACAAAGAGATTTCATAGAGAATTTTGTAACCCTACCATATTATAAAAATTTTAGTCTTAACTACAAAGAGGTTATATTGTAGACAAAAATTTCATAGATTTCATAGAAATCCATTTTGAAAAATTAGAGATAGAGGGATGAATTCTTACATGCAAAGGCTTTGTTGCTGAGAAGAGACCGTCGTAGAAGAAGAGACTGTCGGAGAAGAAACCCGGAGAATTCACTACTTAAGCAGAATTTCACTTACAATCAAAGAAAATGGAGTTGGGAAATTCACTATCTGAGGTTGGAAATTCACTCTCTAAGCTAACTATTGAGAAAAATGGTGCCAAGAAATTTCATTTTTGCTAAAAATGGGTCTCAGTTTTCTCTGGAAAACAAGTGAGAGAAAGAGTAAGAGAGAGTGATGCCTGAAAGTGTGAGAGAAAAAGTCATATATCCAAATTATTTTAGATTTTTTTTTAATGTGTAATAATGAAATTCGCGGGTTCACTAAAATTAGTGGAGGGAAAATTTTTTGGGGACCGAGACAACCATTGCCATAGATACACTATAGCTACGATTATAACACTTGTTACCACAGCTACCTCTTAAGAGACGATTTCAACGATTATGCAACGGTTTAGTTCAGTAAATCATTGCGACGGTTACAATCGTTGCCATAAATATCCTTTAGCAGCGGCTATATAACCGTTGCCAGATAAGCATCGCTTTAAGTGCAATTTCTAGTAGTGTAGTCACATACTATTACTGTTTTATCCTTATTTCTTTATCCTCTGCTTGTTAGACCATTACTCGCCATTTCAGGCTATGGTTTGGCTAACCTACTGGTGGGTTGAAGTAGGTACCGTCATGACCTGAGAAATTGGGTCGTGACATAAGGAGCACTAGATAGGATTTTTCTAATGTGAATCTGAGTATATCGGACCAATGGCCGTAGATTGTTTTGCTTCTCGTTGTTTTAATAATTAAATAATTTTTTGGTGTTTGTTTTCCAGAGAAAGTCAAAAAGGAAACAAATGAAATGGAAGAGAAATCAAATAGAAAGCGGATAAGAATTAAAAAAAAAAATTCAAGATTATTTGCCTATTGAAGAAGGAAAAGAGGCAGCTAATGAAGTGCAAAAGCATAAATTAGGAATTTATATGTTTGTAGTTTTCATCAAATTAATGTTCTTTTATGGCATGTTTTATATTTTTTTGAGTTAATTTTTGTGCAAGGAGATATTTGAAAAAGCCAAAAGGAGAAATATACTTGTTAATTCCCCCTTTTTATATCTATGAAATTCTTATCGTTTTGATTTTATGTTTTCTAGAATTGACTTGTTAATTTTATTGCAACTCCTTAATAGAATAGCCTGAGCCGGGGGTCTATCGGAAATATCCTCTCTACTCCATTTGAGGTAGTGGTATGGACTGCATACACTTTACCCTCCCCAGACCCACTTTGTGGGAAAATACTGGGTATGTTATTGTTGTTGTTCTTTAATAGAATATTAATAAAAGGGGTCTCTAATTAATAACTCATCTTTTAATAATATATCAGTGTCAATCATACCCAGAAAACAAAATAGATTTGATCAATTTAAATGGAGTTTTAATTAAATATGAGAGAAAACGACAGAAATTTAAGATGGTTTCGAGTGTGATCAATTATAGATAAAATTGAATCGGAAAAAATCATGAAGGTTGCTAGTTATAAACTTATATGCTATGGGGTAAAGAATATTAATGTTGTTAGATTTTCTATTTCTTCACTTAGTGTTGAGAGGGGCTTGCAGCATTTATTTATTAATTTATTTACTTTTTTTCCAGTTTTGATCCATCCTTAAAAACAAATATTTCAATCTCACAGATGATTAAGGTGAATCACATATAAATTATGAAAATTTCAAAATTGTGTACCGAATAAACCAATGTTGCCAAAAGCGAAAAGAAAGCGCAAACAATTACCAATGGCTTGCTAGAGTTTTCAACCGAAAGTGTAGTTAAAGAGTGCGCTTTAGTGAAAAAAGGAAAAATCAAAATATAAATGTCACGACCCAATTTCTCAGGTCATGATGACACCTACTCTAACCCACCAGTAGGTAAGCCAACCCGTAGTCCGAAACAGCTAGTAACGGACTACCAAGATAATTAAGGAGAATTGAGGAATAAATATAATAAAAAGGCTAATATAATCCCAAAACCTGGAGGAGCCAGTACAAAAGTTTCTAATACATCAGGAGTACAAGTGAAATACAGGATAAATATATATGTACAAAGATGTATCTGAATATCAAATAGAGATCAGTCTAACAACAAGAGAGAGAGTAGGAGCAACTTCAAGCGTCGGGAGTTCACCCTAAGTCCCCGATTCATAGCTGCTCCGCACGATGCACGGATCAATAGGTATAACTCGTACTATGATATGCAGGCTGCAGAAGTGTAGTATGAGTACAAAAATGTGGTACTCAGTAGGCATCGGCCAACTAAGATCCAGAAATGATGTAAGCATAAAATAATATGTAAGGCATGAATATAACTATAGACAACTATCCAGGAAGACTGAGCATAATGGGGCTAATGGAGCAATAAGGGTAAACTAACCTATTCTTATAGTGCTTAGAAACTAAATTACAATACCGTATATCACTAGCCAATATAGCAATAAAGAGTGAAAGAAGGATAGGCAATAAGATGCTAGGCCAAAGAATACATATACAATATGAATAGACAAAGAAAGAGAGGGATATACAGTAATACCATATATATATATATATATATATATATATATATATATACACACACACAAATGATCCTGTAGTTCTAACTCAAAGGTAATAACCTGAGGGAGGTAACCTAACCTCTCGATGGCCTTAGCCAAGTAAAGAAGCTAATACTAGCATGATCAGACTTCTAACAAAAATGTGACTAAGCATGAGGTAACTCAACCATAAAGTAACTCACCAAAATAAAGAAGGGAAACAGAAATGTACCGACAATCTCAGGTACCAGTCCATACTCATCCTGCCACGAACTAACCATAACAACCAATAATAAAGTAACCGGCTAGTCCGGAAAAACAAATATCTAACTGGACACCCATAAGCCTGGAAGGTTCACGGAAGTACTCAGAAAACAGCCACCATAACCTGTACCTATACAACCTCCCATAAGACCAATAGATACAAGCACCAAACAATCATACTGGTGATAGGCGACACATATAAATAAATGAATGCAACATATCCATAAATATTATATCTGATCCAAGTGCCATAAAGTACCAAGATCCATAACATAACAAGTGTATACATCTCCTCCAGCTTAGTAGCTCGCAAAGGTAGGACCTACGACGACCATCCTTCTCTAGTACTGTGGCTTACGAACGATGGGGTCCATAAGGGATTCAGGATATCCGTATACACTGTCTGGTCCTGAACCAGGACTTTCAATAATCATCATAATCTATCTACTCCATCCAGTAACGAAGATATATATAAGTATAATAACAGCACGGACTCGATCCGTTACTAAAAGAGTGTACATAGTATAATAAATGCACGAACTCAAACCGTAACTAAAGGAATGTATACAGTATAATAAGTGCACAGACTTGAACCAAGACTAAAAGAGTGTAAGTCTGTAAATCCATTGCCCGAGATCAAGTTTGGGACTAAAAATCATAATAATGTAGAAAGAGTAGGAATCTCCGTCTACCGAAGTAAATAGTAGTGGTAAAATAAGTGGAATAATAGTGGACCAAAATCAATCTTGGTCTAATTTTCAAAACATCATATTTAGTTCCAAAAGCTCACATTTCATTAAATAAGGTGGTACGATTCCCATTATAAAAGAATCCATTTTAAAAGTGAAAAGTGGAAATAGTTCCTTTTTAGAAAAACAGTAGTAAAATCGAGGTTTTGGTTGAAATCGTACCACTAAGTGAGCATGAATGCTCCTAAGAGTATGCATACCATCACCAGTATCCAAACAATACCACTACAAATGCCTAATTGTCTATAAACTACAATCATCCTCTGATGGATAAGATACTCACCTGGAGTCCAACTAGTATCGTAACCACGGCCTCGGGCCTAATAATACATAATCAACATAACAAGCCTCATAACTCGGGAATCCATAGTAATCAAGGGCATAAAGCCACTACAAATATATAATCGGGGAAATACCTCCCAAATCACTAAATCAAATGATAAATTTTATACTAAGGGATCCTTAAGTAGTCTTCTATACTCAATAATTCTTCCTCTATTTCCTGTATTTGCTCTATTGTTGTTTCTTCATATTCTTTCTTTTTTTTCCTTTTTCTAATATTTTGTATTTGTTTTTCTAGTTCATTTATTCTTGATTCTAAAGTTATTAGTCTTAAATTTGTAGTTTCACCATTTATTTCTTTGTATTTTTCTTCTTTTTTTACTTTAATTTTTAGGACATTTTCTAACATCCTTCTAATAACATAGTTTACATTTCGCTCTTTTGTCTTTACTTGGATACCATTTACATATAGCACATTGATTACTGTCTATTCCTTTATTTCTTTCAAACTCGTGAATGCACTCTTCTAAAATAGTTACCATTGCACTTGCTTGAAGTTCATCTAGATTTAGATTTTCTAATTCTAATCCTATTTCATTTATTAATTCTTGTGTATCTAAGTCTAATGAATCTGACTGAGATTTTTCCATTGCCTCCATGCTTACTATTGAATATGTACTTTCATTATATGAAATATATTCATCTATATTTATTACAGTTTCTTGAAAATCTTCTATTAGTTATGAATTTTTTGTTCTATTGTTATTTCGCTTAGGGAATATATTAGCTAAGTGTCCTACACTTCCACAAGTAAAACATTCTAATTTATTTTTAAAATTTCTATCTGTTCTATATTTTCTAACATTCTGTTTTTATCTAAATATGGTTTTCTAGCTGATGATTTTCTAAGATAATAATTCCTTTTATTATAAGTCTTGTTATATGGTGATAGATATTTCCTATATTTTTTTTATTTTTGGAAGTATCTTCATCATAACTTTGAATAGTGCATATTATGTTCTTACAAAAATTCATTTTATTTTGTTTTTGTTATTTTTGTATTTGTATATGTGTGCATTTTTCGGTTAAGATTTCCATTACATGTTGTACTTTATATCTTATTGATCACTAGTATTAGTATTTTTTTATTACTCCTTTTTTATACCATCTATCTTCTATTTCTCTTCCTAGTGCCCCGAAAATTTAATAAATAGCTTCATCCATAAATCATGGGATTAATTAATTTATTAATATGTATAGGGTTTATAGAGAGTTGATTCTAGAAAAAGCCAGACTCATCGAGAAGATAAGGTCCCTAGAAGACAAACTCGAATTGGTGAAGACAGAAATATATCAAACTCAGACTCAAATATTTTGTGACTCTCAACCTCAGAGTTCTCCATCTCAAAATAAAATGGATGAGACGGATGTGCCTTCCCCAATGAATATAGCAAGAATCACTGTGTCAGATAGAGACACATCTATATATATATCAGTGAATATATACAAACCGAAATCATTATTTTCTAATTAGAATTTCTGGCTATAAAATTCGAGACAATGTGCCACACTTAAAAAGTATGGCTATAGGAATTGTGTGCATGTACATAAGAAATGGTTACACTTATAAAAGGTTGTGCTTTTAAATCGTAGCCAATAACAAAGCAAAGGCCACGCTTTCCAATGTAGAATTATTAAATAAAAGTGTTGCTAATGAGATGCTACAAAGTGTGGCCTTTGTACCTCATCATCCACACTTCTTAAGTGTGGATGCTATAGCAAAACTTAAAAATCTTGACCAAAAGTTAAAGGTTATGCTTCTTTAGCCCACCCCCGAAAAAGTGTGGCCTTTGATCAAAGTCCACACTTCTTGCTAGTTTAGGCCACACTTTACAAGGGTGGATAAAGCCAAAAATGTTGTAGTGTATATTATTATTATAAGATGAGACTGGAATGGACATTTTCACAGGATTTGGTTGGTATAAGGTTGGTACACACTAGATGTACGGGATGATTGATAAATGGACAAGAGCTCGTCCCCTACAGGTCATGGCTAGTGGGCGACCATAAGACCCATAGTATATGTGTACATGGTATTAGTGAGTGTGATAGTTCCTTGAGTGGACCAAGTTTTGTGGTTATTGTTATTCTATTATTTTTGTTGTTGATTATACTGGATCCTTGAGTGGTCCGAGCTAAGGATATAAAAGAATGGAATATATTCTGTTATTGTCTACTTACTTTTATATTTGAGTTAAGGTGTAAGTTGTTGTTGTTGAGTCATAGTTGTTTACTTGGTTAATGATTAGTAGTCATAGAGGCCCTCACACATTTTAGTGCAGTCACAGGATTGGAAGTTAACATGGACTAATCTAGTGTTTTCCTAGATGGAGTGGATGACAACATAAGAGGCCAAATATTTGAAAAAACTGGATTTTTAGTAGGTTCATTCCCTATTAAGTATCTTGGCCTTCCCTTATCTCCTAGGAAATGGAAGAAGATTGATTGTCATACACTGGTGGACAAGATTACTAAGATAATCATTAAATATACTTCAAGAATTTATCTTATGCGGGGAGACTGCAAGTGATAAATGGTGTATTGTTCTCTATTCATAGATTTTGGGGAGCTTTGTTCATAATTCCACAAAGTGTTCTTAAAGAAGTTGATAAAAGATGTAGGGATTATCTACGGGGTAGTAGTGAAGAGGGTAGAAAAATGGCATTAGTGTAATAACCCATCCCATCGTCAGTGAAAGTATCTATGCTAAATGCATAAGAACCTCCTTTGTCATAGGTTATAGGATCAATTTTTTAGTATGGGAAGTGCATTAGACATGAACTAAGGTCATACAATACCCCTAGCACAAAGTTAAGTTTGAGGTGTTCTTACTGATTGTGTTTCGAGCTATGTTTAAACTATGGTCATGTCACACCCCGAATCCCATCGAGATGTGATTGGCACTCGAAGCCGATGTAGCCCGAGAGAACTAATCTTTACTTATGAACATTCATATGCATAACTTCGTATAACTCTTATTACACCTCATGCAACTATGCGGAAGTCATAGACATGGAACATATGATATATATATATATATATATTGATGAAACTTGGCCGTTGGGGCCATCAAGTCAACACGAATATTCATCTCTTACATTCATATACCCATAAATGTCTACAAAAGCCTCTAACAGATGCATACAAGACCAACGTAAAGTCGGGACAAGTCCCCGCTTTATACAACATTTATAACATCAAAACAAATATACATCTATGACTCAGAGAGCTCCGAACCAACTGGAGCTCACCAAAAATCTGCAAATGATCCACAGCCTACTAAGGAGGTCTACTAGTGCCTGCACCTGCAACATGTAAGGTAAGTCCCCCGAGGGGGTCAGTACGAGGAATGTACTGAGTATGTAAGGCTCATAAGAAACAACATCATACATGAGAATGTCAATGGAATAGAATATGAGAGAATACACAATGTGGATAAACCGTCATTTTAAATGTGGAAACATGTATATTGCTTCTGTTCTTGTTATTTTAGATCACTCACTTACATTCTGCTTTCATACACCTCTTCAATCGAGAGAATTTTTCCTTTACTCAAGAGACTTACCTCCAAGAGGTTTTCTATTCCAGAAATTCTTCCACTTAAGAGATTCTTCTATTCAAGAGTTTTGGATTAATGATATAATGTACACCCACTCTTTGGTGGGGAACCATGTATTTTATGTTCATTACTTCTCTTGTCTTCATATTCATTCATATTTATTGTTCTACCCATGCTAGGCTGTTCTGTAGCCCCTGGGATGAGATTAACCCATACTAGGTACTTTGACCCCTGGGATGTTAAGTGAACCCATGCTAGGCTTTAGTGTCGCCCCTGGGATGTTATTAACCCATGCTAGGCTTATCTTCTCTGGGATGTTATGTTATATGAACCCATGCTAGGCTTTCATGTCACCCCTGGGATGTCATTAACCCATGCTAGGCTTATCGCCCCTGGGATGTTATTAGGATCGACCCATGCTAGGCTTTTCTGTTGCCCCTGGGATACCACCCATGCTAGGTATTTAACCCCCGGGATACCACCCATTAAACATTACTTCTTTCTTTCATTACTCTTTCTTTCATTCTAAGAGTGAGACATACTTCATCTTTTAAGAGATTGATACTTTGAGGATCATAACATTATTTGAAGCACATTCACATACACATATAAATTAATTCACTCCTTTACTTCATGAGATTGACATCTTCACTTATGAGGAATAGATATATTAGCTTACACATTACTTCCTTCATTACTTTTGAGATCTTATGAGATTGGTACTTTTACACTTATGAGAGATTGGTACAAACATAATCATAATATTATTAGACTTTGGAACAAAACATGATTGGAAATACTACTCAAACTAGACAAGCTTTCTTAGAATTTACCCCATCATGAAAGCTTAGGAACATCAGTCAATAAATAAAAGATAAGTGAATCATCCTTCATTTAAGAGTAAGACACATGTGAATAGCAAAATTTGTCAATCGTAGTTGGAATTCTATAGAACCCTCATGGAATGTATCACTTTTGGAACCTTAGGATAATGAGCTATATTAGCTAACGAACATGAGTCACCCAATGGACATGAGTCATATGATTCACCATTTACCAATAAGTAGGGAACATATGAGTAACACTAGTCAACTACCGGATACGGAATACCTTAGAGCATTTCGGAATCGAATGAAAACTATGACAATGTGAAGACCATATGCTGCAGAAAGATATAGAAGAGTAGCCTTACATACCTTTACTCCCAAGTATGAGTACAGAAGTCTATGTATGAACACAACAGTCCATCTTCTTCCTTATGTTTCACTCTACATTGCAAGTCCATAATGGAACTCTCGTTAACAACTATTTATCGTACAAGTGTACAAAACAACAATGAGCTATATGACTGCCACATAACTTTATTTCACTCTTTACAATACACTCAACTGCATTATCATACCACAACACCATAACATTCCACACATTGACCAAGATATCATACATCAATAGCATTTCACGCCACACTTACCCTTTATGCTTCCTTGTTATCATTTCGTCACAATTACGCCTATCAACTTTCCTCATAACAACATATGAACAACAATCCATACTTAACATAGACCAAAATGTCCCCATACGACACTTTAAAGTCATTAAAACGGCATCACAAGTTGATAATTACGTCCAAAAAGGGTATCGGGGCCTTCGGGGGTCGACTAGGTACGAAAACATACAAAACCGGATCTGGGGGTGACCTGCACTGCCACCTGCACCCGCAGGTGGCTGAGGTGTGTGCGCAGATGCCCTCTGGCAGCAGCCAAAGGCATCTGCATTGTCTGCAGGGACGGATGCCCGTTTTGGTCCGAAATGGTCTTTTTGGGGTCTTTTTATGCAATGAATGGTCCATGATCATAACCAAACATATTTTGACATAGTTTTGATCATCTTGAATACCCACAATCAGCCATGGTCTCACAACACACTATAACATCACCAAAACGACACTTTACGGTCAATACGTCACCAAAACCATAAGCAATTTCACAATATAAATTCCAAACATTATACACCATCACAAAACAAGGAAATACTATAATCACATCTCAGATGTCAATATTAACTCCATCATGTTCACTTCCTTCAAGACCACAAGTCTATGTTCAAGTTTACAAGGTAAAACCATTCTCCGATTTAGGAAACATGTAACTTTACACACATAGTGACCTTATCACACTTCACCAACACAACCAACATGATATAAACCATCTTCCATGCATAAAATATATTAAACCATCATCATAAACACTTACCAAATCTTACAAGTTGATGATCCTGGCCCAAGGAGTGACTTAGGGTTCTTGAGAGACAAAGAGATAATTTTGGAAAAGTCTAGAAAATGTTATGAGAGTCCAAATGAATAAAAATCTGGTTGTCTTACTTTATATAGTCCCTCAAGTCACTCTTATCCCTCTTTATCATTAAATGCATGGTTGATTGGTCAAATGGACCAATATTGGAAGAATGGGTCAATTTTTCCATGTTGGGCCATGTCTTCTTGTTAATTTTGGGCCCAATGATACAAGACTTATTAATGCCCACAAATTAATATATAATTCATAAAATCTCTCATGTTTCATTACTTTCATAAATGTTACGGTAGTCAGCTAGAATCCGAAACGTACGGGGTGTTACAGGTCAACTTCAAACTAGCACTTCTCCTAGAATATAAAGAGTTTTGGGGCCCAATACCCATGAAATTAAAGATATTTGAGTCTTGTTTTCAATGTCTCCAATTGTTTGTTAATCCGCTTCTAGAATAAACATTATGGACATTTTACTAAAGACTGTCTATGCTGAAAAGTTATCCATCACTGCAGCACTGAACGGGTCGCTACACTGATGAACAGTCAGTACATAACTTTATTTTGGACAACTTTTGGGTTTTTAACTCAAAAACTTCATTCCAAAGCCCTAGTGGGAAATTTTCCAAGGTTTAGGGTGAAAATTCTTTGTTGAGGTAAGTTTTTGGGTCATCTTCTTCATCTTTCAATCTAATAACATCTTAGAATCATTAGAATGATCTTTAAAGGTGAAGTTCTTTGGGATTAGAATCCTAAGTTCATGAGATTTTTGGGAAAACCTATGTGTTGGGGTAATATCACCTAGAATTACTTCTAAGTTGTTAACTTATGGTTCCTAACATGAATTAGCTATTCTAAAACATGATATTGATTGTTGGAACCTTAATTTTAATAAAAATATAATGTTTAGCTTTAAAACTCGATTAATAGAGATGGGTTGAATATGATAGAACTAGTTAATAGTTAACTGACCCTTGAGTAGTGTTTTACACTATGAATAAGGATAGTATTAGTGGGTTGAATTCCCAAAGTAACTATTCAAAGAGTGATTAATTAATTACACCAATAATTATTTGCTTTCAAGATGATTGGGCTAATGAAGGCATGAAGGAAAGGAAAGATGTCACGACCCAAACCCAATGTGAGTGGCACCCACGCTACTCATCCGGTGGGAGAACCAACTTTGTCACGACCCAAACCCGTCGTGAGTGGAACCCACGTTACTCACCTGGTGGGAGAACCAACTTTGTCACGACCCAAACCCATCGTGAGTGGCACCCACACTACTCATCTGGTGGGAGAACCTTATAACCCTAAAAACTTGCCCATGATCAACACTTAGAGAAGATACCGAACTAATTAGACAAGATACCGAACTAATCCATCAATGAAATAACCAAGTCAAAGAACAAAATCATAAGTACAACTAAAGGCGAAAAAGTAATTATGGAAAACCATCCCTAGGACCCGAAAGTCATCAACACCAAAACATCTATGAATGTCAAAAAGGGGATGCAACCCCAACAACTAAGATAAACATAAGTCCAAAATATAGAACTATGCTAAGAGAGAGATTCCATGGTAGCTCGGATAAGCTGCTCACCCTAAAATCTGGAATCAACGGCTGGAATCACAACTGAGGTCTCGTAGGGGCCGCTGGAATATACGTTATAGTCACAAAAGTAAGTGCAAGTTTAGTATCAGCACACAAGAATAACAGTGTACTGGTAGGGTCATTTAGCCAACCCAAAAATGAAAATATTAACACTTAACTAAATAATAGTATAACATGCTAATCCATTCTCAAAACATCATACACTAGCACATAAACACCAAAAAGATAGTTCAAGATTAAAAACCAACAAGTCAACAAATATCACTAAGTCAAGTACAGTCAAGTCAAGTCAAACACATATACCATTATCAAGCATAGATAAATGCACATTTCCCGATTCACTCATAGAACCGTCAAACTCACCTGAACCTCGTACATACATACTATGGGTTATACATCCTCCCTCTCAACATGACCTACAGGGGACAAATACCGTCCATGTACTAAAACCCCAGGCGTAAGTGTCTGCCAACCTTATTTCACTAATAACCCATGAGAACGTCCCAAATATCGAAACATTTCATATTATGGAAATAAGGCAAGTGAAATCAATAAGCAAGTAAAATCATTGCATTTACCACACCAAACAACATTCATTAACTAACCACACTACAAAGTAGTTAACATGCACATATAATACAAGTTGGATTAAACTATAATACCATCACCTACCTCGAAACAAGCATGCACAACCCTTTAAGCCAGAGCTTTGCCTTTCCGTGCAATTCCTGCTTGCTCGTGGTTTAGAACATTCATACAAATACATAATCAAAGAAATGACCATAACATGTTGGGATTTACAACTCAGGATTTACATCTCATACCCAACCCCTAAGGTTAAGTTCAAGTTCATTCCTTTCCCGTTCTAAGGCTTTTCTACCATAATTCTCCTAAAACTACCAATTCCATGGATAAATTAGTGAATTAACGAAATACAATAGTAAAATAACCATTAATAAACAAAACCCATTAACTTATTCCTTAATTTTTTCCCTTGCACCAGAAATTAACCAAAATCCACCCTAAAACCCTCCCTGAACTCTGTGAATTAACAATTATAAGGCTTAATAATTAAATACAAGTTAACGGGGATGAATTCCTTACCTTAATGAAGCCAAACGATGGGTTTCTAGTGTATTTCGTCCAAACTCGCCCTTCCCTTGCCCAAATTGAGTTTTAGAAAAATTAACTATTTTTGGGAAATAAGTTAATAAATATGTGATTTTCATAGCTATCGCAGTACCTGACCGTTATAGCGATGCCGCTATAGCAGTCGTTGACTGCCTTTGACCGCCGCTATAGTGGGAATTTCTCCGCTATAGTGGCGTGCTGACCTCTATAGCGGCGTCGACGGGACATAATTTCTATTTTCGCCTAAAAATTCCACTTTTTGCAACACACCTTGAACCGGGGACATTCCAAACAATGCCCTTTACGCTAAGATCAATTTCGTGAGTTCTACTTATCCAAATTCAATTTCGTAAAATCCTACGGGTCCATTATCATCTTAGATAACTAGAAATCAATACAATTTCCACCAAACTGGTCTAAATCAATCCGAGATTTTCTAGTACACACCACACTCTAAATTCGATCGAAACTAGCCTAGCCTAAATTTTGTAACTCCCAAATCGTAAGGAATCTGGACGTGAATTTTTAAATGTAGGACTCATGCATAACGATGAAGAGGGTCGTTATAGCAGATACTAATTTAGCCATCATTTCCCAAAAATCAAATGAGAAAAATAAGCTAAACAAAGAGGAAGAAAGAGAGTACCTGTATCCTTAAATAATTGAGGGTACTTGTCCCACATGTCTTTCTCAATTTTCCAAGTGGCTTCCTCAACTGGATGATGCTTCCATTGAACCTTTACTGAATGAATTTCCTTCATCCTTAAATTTTGAACATCTTGATCTAGAATCAATACTGACTCCTCCTCATAAGAAAATCCTTATCTAGAAGCACTGAATCCCACTTAATGATGTAGTATCCAATACCATGATGCCGTTTCAGAATAGAAACATGAAATACCGCATGTACTCCTTACAAACCCGGCGGAGAGCTAACCTGTATGCAACCGGACCTACTGATATGAGGACAAAATTACATTATTTAGTCATTATTTACCTCACATTTAGTATTTTTTATTGTTTATTTTTAATAATTGATTGTATGGATTGTACTTAATATTATATTTTGATGTGTAGGATTAAATTGGTGTGAAGATGAAAAGATTTGGAGCCAAAAAAAATTAAAGACGAAAGATTATAGAAGAAAATCCAGCAGGCAGCTTAATGGAATAAATTTATTATAATCAAAAGTGACATTTGTTGAATTGAAATTGTCGCAGCCATTCTAGTGACTGCCCGCGATTGGAGTGTGGTACGGAGCTGCTGCTCCGCATTCTCAACGTGACACGGACAAGGATTGTTTCGTATTTATAGAACTTTGACCTAGAGAGAGCAAGGAGCCGCCGTGGAGATCGGAGAATTTTGGTTACATCTTTTCTTCTCCTTTATTTATGTATTTTTACGGTTTTTCTTTGGATGATTTGTTGTAATTGCTTCATGTCTATGTGGAGCTAAACTTCTCTTTCTAGGATTATGGTAGCTAATTAAATAATTGTTTAGTAATTCTTGATTTTATTTATTTGATTATCAAAATAGTTGATCTTATATTCTTGTTTTACAATTTTAATGATTCGCGGTCATTAAAATAAATCTATAATCCCAAAGTGAAAGGACCAAGGGAACTGAGGGATAGAATGAAGAATATAGGGAGTAAGATATCTTCTTTAGAAAAATATGAAATTGATTTGTGGCTAGAATAGTAATATACCTAGATCACCTTACTTGGATACAAAACGGGAAGATAAATAAATGTGTTTGAATTAGCTTCTCACATCCTCGCTCAATGATGTAGTTGTGAGGCTAGTTTGAATAGACGATTAGAGGATGACCATTCCCGAATCATAAAATAAACCACGTAAATCAATATCTAGATAATCAAATAAGTTGATGAAATTGATACTAAATATGATTGTTAGCCAAACCATAATCGTAGATAGATTCATCCATTGATTATGTAAGAATCCGCTCTTTTCTTGGTTAATTGTTCATCAGTTATTTTATTTTTATTTTCTACTTTAGTTAATTCATAAATATATCCTGAAATCCACCTCTTGAATAAATAATTAGCACTAGTCTAATTTAGTAAAATAGTTAATGGACAAGTCCTTGTGGTACGATATTCGGACTTAAAAAATCCTATATTACTTGTACGACCGCGTACATTTGCGTGTGTGTCTGAACGCAACACCTACATCCTCAAGAACCTCGAAGGGACCGACATACCAAGGGCTGAGCTTACCTTTCTTACATGAACCCCTTCATGGGAGACACTTTAAACAGCACCTGCTCCCCAACCATGATCTCCATGTCTCTTACCTTGCAATCTGCATACTCTTTCTTTCTACTTTGAACAACCGACAAGTTGGTTTAAATGAACCTTATCTTTTCTTGAGCCACCTTTACCAAGTCTGTGCCCAAAGGCTTGATATCTCCCACCTCAATCTACCCAATAGGTGACCGATACTTTCTTCTATAAAGTGCCTCAAATGGTGCTAAATCAATGCTGAAGTGATAACTATTGTTGTATGAAAACTCACATAATGGAAGAAACTGGTCCCAATGGCCGCCACAAAAATCAATCACCTAGGCCCTCAACATGTCCTCAAACACCTGAATCGTCCTCTCCGACTGCCCATCAGTTTGAGGATGATATGTTGTGCTAAAAGTGAGCTTGGTGCCCAACTCCTCATGCAACCTATCCCAAAACTTGGAAGTGTACTTTGCATCCCTATCAGCAATAATAGTAAGTGGCACCCCATGAAGTCTTACAATCTTCTTGACATAGATTTTAGCTGAGAGTTGTAGTCTACCCGAACTGGTAAGAAGTGAGCTAATTTCATTAGCCGATCCACTATCACCCAAATGGAATCATACTTTTCCAATGTCTTATGAAGACCTACCACAAAGTCCATGGCAATATGCTCTTATTTCCACTCAGGAATAGGTATCCTCTGAAGTAAACCCAGAGGTTTTTGGTGTTCATACTTCATCTACTGAAAATTGAGACACCTAGACACATAATCCACTATGCCCCTATTCATCTCAGGCCACCAATAAAGCTGCCTCAAGTCACGATATATGTTGGACATACCCGGATTAATAAATAATGTGAACCATGGGCCTCTGAAAGTACATCAAGAATCTAATCACTATCCCAAGGAACACATAATCTTCCCTTAAACCACAACAGTCCACCCGCTTCATGAGTGGCATCCACCAACTCGCCGTTCATCACCTTATTTCGGAGTACAATAAACTTTCTATCCTAAAATTGCTTGACCTTGATCCGTTCCACAAAGTCGACTTTACCTCAACACTAGCCAACATACCACCCCTGTCTGAGACCCCAAATTACATGCTCAAGAATGCTAGCTTTTGAAACTCTTTAGCTGACGGTCGCCTTGACACTCTCAAGAATGACAAACTACTAATACTCACAGTTTTTCGGCTCAATGCATCTGCCACCACATTGCCCTTACTCAGATGATACTGTTATAATCGTTCAACAGTTCCATCTATCTCTGCTACCTTTAGTTCAAATCCCTTTGTGTAAACACATGTTGCAGGCTACGGTGGTCTCTGAAGACCTCACACTTGACACCATAAAGATAGTGTCTCCAAATCTTTAATGCAAACACCACCGCTGCCAACTCCATGTCATGGGTTGGGTAATTCCTCTCATGAGTCCTTAACTGCCTCAAAGCATAAGCAATGACATTCCAATCCTGCAATAGCACAACATCCATTCCCAAAAGTGTTGCAGTATAAAACACTATAAAGTCCTTACCTTCAATCGGTAATGAAAGAATAGGGGCTATAGTCAAAAGTATGTTGAGCTTTTGGAATCTCTCTTCACATTGGTCTGACCAAACAAATGGGACTTTCTTATAGTTCAACCTTTTCAAGTTCATTGCAATGGATGTAAAGTTCTTGACAAATCTGTGGTAATAACTGGCAAGACCACAAAGTACCTTACCTCGGTCACTGAACTAGGTCGAGTCTGATTTTTTACTGCCTTAATCTTTTGGGGATCCACCATCACCCTTTTTTTAGAAACCACATACCGCAAGAAGGATACTGAAGACAACAAAAATTCATACTTTGAAAACTTAGCAAATAACCGTTTCTCCCTTGGAATCTCCAAAACTATGCGAAAATGGCCAGCATACTCTTCCTTACTCTAGGAATAAACTAGAATATCATTAGTAAATATAATAACAAAAGAATCCAAAAACGACTAAAAAATCTCATTCATCAAACTCATAAAGGCTACAGGTGCATTCGTCAACCCAAAAAACATCACCTGAAACTCATAATGACCATACCGAGTTCTAAAAGTTGTCTTTCGTATATCCCCCGATATAATTTTCAACTGATGACAACCCGACCATAAATCAATCTTTAAAAACACTTACGCACCCTGTATCTGATCAAAAAATCATTTATACGAAGAAAGTGATATTTATTCCTTATAATAACCATATTAAGCTACCTATAGTCAATGCACATCCTCAAACTACCATCCTTCTTCTTAACAAACAGAATTGGAGCACCCCAGGGTGAAGCACTTGGACGAATAAAACCCTTATCAAGTAGCTCTTGCAGCTGAGTTTTGAGCTCCCTCAATTCCGCTGGAGCTATTCCATATAGGGAAAAGATATAGGGCGAGTGCCCAACTCTAAGTCGATGCAGAAATTGATATCTCTATTTGGAGGCATACCAGATAGGTCAGAAGGAAACATATCCTGAAAATCAAAAACTACTGACATTGACTCTAAGATGAGATAGACACACTAAACACCCCTTCCCTACTAACCTTCTGGCCCGAACAAATGATATAATTTTCATTAGTTTGGTATTATATACTCCCTCCCACTCTAGTTTATCTAATCCCGACATTGCTAGAGTTACTATCTTAGCATTATAGTTTAAAACAACACGATACGAAGATAACCAGATCATACCTAGAATTACATCACAGTCCAACATATCCAGAATAATCAAGTCTACCCAAGTATAAAAGCCCACAAATGGCATAGAACAAGAAGGAAAAAATGGGTTACCACCACAGACTCACCAACCGAAGTAGACACATAAAAAGGATAATCAAGTACATCACAAACAGATTCAGACCCACTACAAACTAAATAGATATATAAGAATAAGTAGACCCCGAATCAAATAGAATGGAAGCTATCCAGTCACAAACAAAATTAGTACCTGTGATCACTGCATCAGAAGCCTCAACATCAGTCTTTCCCAAAAATGCATAACAGTGAGCTCGGTAATTAATTTGAGCTAACTCCCTTCCTGACTGTGCTCCTCCCTCGGCACAGCCATTTCTTCTACCACCCCGACTACCTGTCTAATTTACCATCCATCCTATGGACGACCCCTGCCATTACCTCTTCCACCTCTACCTGCTCGAACTATAGCCCAAATTTGCTGCTGTACCTAGCCATTTGCCTTCCTCAAGGGTCCCTCTCTCTTAAAATGACCAATAATACCATAATAGTATCATCCACGCTCAAGAGAAGGATGGTTGGCAGAAGAGTAAGAAGCCCTTTGGACCCTAACAACCTGTGTCTGAGGAGAAACCTTAGCTGGAACCACAGTAAAAATTGGCAAGGATGACCGAATAGAATGGGCTAAATAGGCCTGCTGTCTGTGGCCCTTAGAATAAGATCCACTGAAATTCCTTACATTGCAGGACTTCTTAGATAACATCATAGCTTTGCTCACTTGCTTAACCCCCTCCAACTTCTTCATGTAATTTGCAACTTCATTGAACCCTTTCCTTATAGATGTCATATAAACAGTCAAAACATGAAGATCATAGTTTAACCCCATGACATACAGTCAAATCCTCTCCTTCTCAAAAGTCAACAACTGAGTAGCATAGCGATACAATGCATGGAACATGGACTCATAGGCCGCAACTGATATGTCGCCCGGCTCTAATACCAAAAAACTCATCCTTCTTATGATCACGGAGGGCCCATGGCATATATTTCTCCAAGAACCAGGCATGAAACTGCTCCCAATTCATTGGAGGTAAAACCAATGACAGATCTTCAACATACTCCCTCCACCATTGCTTAACATCTTTCTCCAATTAAAAAGTCACAAAGTTTACCCCATGATGCTGAACAATGCCCATTTTATGCAACCTCTCATATTGATAAACGCAAAAGCATCCTCAGACTCAATAACCTGGAAGGTAGGTGGTTTCATTTTTAGAAACATAGTCAGCAAATTATGCTCCATACATGTAATCACAAAATCCAACAAGGGACGAGAAAAAGCATCAGTCCCTAAAGCCTCATCCATCCTTGGAGCCATAGAAATAGTAGGGTGGACAACCGGAGCCTGGAAATACGATATAGTAGGAGTAGCTCCAGTCCCTGCCAACCCACTTAGAAATGCTAACACCTATTAAAAAACCTCAGCAGACATATGAGGAAAGGCTGCAACCCCTGCTAGTACTACTACCTAGGGCTCCATTTCCTGCTACTCTACTCTTTCCCTCTCCTTAAAATGATCCTGAGGTGGGGGAGGGGATACTGACCTTCCATGAACTTGGCCAACAACTTCTTGAGCTCCACCCATGGTGGGTGTGGCTAGTCCCTTTTCTCTCTTTCTTCTCCCCCTCACTTGTCTTTTTTCCCTTACTGTTGGATCCTTAACTAGAGCGGCCAGTACAGGGACTATTGCTTGGGTTTCATTGGACCTAGTATTCACCATCTGTAGACAAAAGAGTGAAAGATCATATACCAATTTTGATCGCTAGATACTAATTGGAATCAGGTTATAGCACAAAAGAATCAAGAAAGACATATTTCCTAAAGTCATATAGCCTCTTGAAGAAAAGTACAGTCGTTTCCATACCATTTTACGAGACTCTACTAAACTTATTTGTACAACCAGATCGACAAACCCAGGCTCTTATACCAATTTTGTCACAATCCAAACCCGATGTGAGTGGCACCCACGTTAATCACTCGATAGGAGAACTAACTTTTTTATGACCCAAACCCGTCATGAGTGGCACCCACACTACTCACCTGGTGGGTGAACCATGTAACCCAAAAAACTAACCTATGATCAACACTTAGAGAAAATACCGAACTAATCCATCAATGAACTAACCAAGTCAAACAACAAAATCATAAGTACAACTAAAGGCGGAAAAGTACTTAAGCCAAACCATCCCTAGGACTTGAAAATCGTCTATACCAAAACATCTAAGAATGTCAAAAAGGGTTGCAAACAACTAAGGTAAACATAAGTCCGGAATAGAGAACTATGCTAAGAAAGAGAGATTCCATGGTAGCCCGAATAAGCTACTCACCCTGAAATCTAGAATCAACGGCTAGAATCACAAGTGAGGTATCATAAGAGCCGCTGGAATATGCGTTGCACTCATAAAAGTAAGTGCAAATGTAGTATCAGTACACAAGAACAATATACTGGTAGGATCATTTGTCCAACCTAAGATGATAATATGAACACTTAACTAAATAATAGTATAACAAGCTAATCCATTCTCAAAACATCATACACTTAGCACATAAACACCAAAACGATAGTTCAAGATTAAAAACTAGCAAGTCAACAAATATCAGTAAGTCAAGTACAGTCAAGTCAAATCAAACACGTATACCATTATCAAGTATAGATACATACATATTTCTTGATTCACTCATGGAACCGTCAAACTTACCTGAACCTCATACATACATGCTATGGGTTATACATCCACTCTCTAGCCATGATCTGCAGAGGAAAAATACCATCCATGTACTAAAACCCCAGATATAAGTGTCTTCCAACCTTATTTCACCAATAACCCTTGAGAACGTCCCAAATATCGAAACATTCCATATTTTAGAAATAAGGCAGGTCAAATCAATAAGCAAGTAAAATCATTGCATTGACCACATCAAACAACATGAATTAACCAGCCACACTACAAAGTAGTTAACATACATATATAATACAAGTTTGATTAAACTAAAATACCATCACCTACCTCGAATCAAGCGTGCATAACCCTTTAAGCCGTAGCTTTGCCTTTCCTTGCAATTTTCATTTGTTCGTGGTCTAGAACATGCATATAAATACATAATCAAAGAAATGACCTTAACATGTTTGTATTTACAACTCACACCCAACCCCTAAGGATAAGTTCATGTTCATTCCTTTCCCATTCTAGGGCTTTTCTACCATAATTCACCTAAAACCACCAATTTCATGGATAAATAAGTGAATTAACAAAATGCAAGGGTAAATTAACCATTAATAAACAAAACCATTAACTTATTCCTTAGTTTTCCCCCTTGCACCAGTAATTATCCAAAATCTTACCTAAAACCCTCCCGGAACTCCGTGAATTAACAATTCGAAGGCTTAATAATTAAATACAAGTTAACGGGGATGAATTCCTTACCTTAACGAAGCCAAATAATGGATTTCTGGTGTATTTTGCCCAAAATCACCCTTCCCTTTCTTGAAAATGAGTTTTAGAAAAAATAAATTATTTTGGGGAAATAATTTTAAAAATCTGCGATTTTCACCGCTATAGTGGTACCTGACCGCTATAGCGGTTTGACTGTCGCTATAGCATGAATTTCTCTGCAATGGAGCTTACTGCAATAGCAGTATCGATGGGACAAAATGTTCGTCTTCTCCTAAAAATTCTACTTTTTGCAACACACCTTGAACCTGGGACATTCTAAATAATGCCATTTACACTAAGATCAATTTTGGAAGTTCTACTTATTCAAATTCAATTTCATAAAATTCTACAAGTCCCTCATTGTCTTAGCTAACTAGATATCAATACAGTTGCCACCAAACCAGTCTATATCATTCCCAGATTTCCTAGTCCACACCTCACTTTGAATTAAATCAAAACTAGCCTAGCCTATATTTTGTAACTCCCAAACCGTAAGGAATCTGGATGTGAATTTTTAAACGTAGGACTCATGCATAACGATGAAGAGGATTGTTATAAAATAGAAACCTTAGTATGGCTTGCTTGTTCTAACATCTGCGATCATAGGTTATGGTTTAATGTGTAGTAGACTTTGGTTAGATATTAGATTAATTGTAGTTTTGACAGAAGACTTAACGTCTAGGCCTACGGGCACGGAGTTTGGATGAATAAAAAATGGAATTAATGAAATAAGGATCTAATTGAGTGTTGTTGTATGGATCTCTTGATGGGTGTTTGTATTTGTATGACTTACTTGATGATTTATAAGTTTAATATGTGAATGTGAGTAATAATAGAGAAATTAGGTGAGTTTATAATCTATTAAACTAGTGTTTAGTACCTTAAAAAGGGTGAATATGAGGTTATGTGTTTTTGGAATACGAGATATTCTTGTTGAAAGATAGTTAGGAGGATTGATCGTTATAAAAGGATATTGTATCATAACTTAATAACGTAAAGTCAAATTTGGCTTAAGTGCTAGAAAGTAAGATAATTAAAGGTGTATCACTCAAGCTAGAATTATATGTTGAATAAAGCTGAGTAGTTGAATCATCAACTAATGGAACAGTGTCTTAAACTTAGTGATGATTTGAGTGTAAGCGTTACTAGTTAGTAACTGAATTTATCGATTTTTGTTAGAATAATAAAAGGTAAGATTGGTGGAATGTGCATTCCTAAAATTAATACTTGATTGATTGGTCTTCGAACATTTTGCAATTGATGGTTAGTTTTAATAATGCTCATTTGAATAAGTGATGAATTGGCCTTCGGGCATACTTTTGATTTATATGTTAGTGGATATTTGTTGTTTACCTGGAATGATAAACTGTTTAATTATTGAATGTAAGTTGGGAAATTAATAACCTATAATGAGATTGGTAAAAAAAAACTTATTTGATATACAAGTTTAGTTGATTTATCTCATTTTGTGATTGTACTTGTTTATGGTGTTGTTTGTTATTGTAAGATGAACCGGTAAAGGTTGATCATCACAGAATTGGTATATTTTAGGGAGGATAAGGGTGGGAACGTTGGATTAAGGGTGGGATAACACTTGGTATAGGATCTGGGTGGCAGATACTAGTTGTTTATGATCGAGTGTCATGCCAACACTGATATTTGGATTAGGTACCACACCGATACTAATACATGGACTAAGCTCATCCCCTACATGTCATAGCTAAGGGTCTCTGTTGACCCTAGTATGTGTGTACACCTTGATTTTTAGAGTTTGATGGTTCCTTGAGTAGACCAAGTTATGTTGATGATATATTAAGGTGCTTTGTGTGGACCGATTATTTGATAAGATATTGTAATTCCTTGTTTGGACCAGTTATATTGATGGTTATGACTGTGCATTACAACAAAGTGTGAATATATGGTATGTCTTGGATTGTGTATAAATCTTATTCTTCTTTGTGTGTAGTTGTATACGCGATGTGTAATTGTAGTGTCCTTCTTGTAATGTTGTGGATGTTTTATTAATTATCTTGGTTATTACAATTCCTATGGTTAATAGTAGTAGAATAAGGAACGAGGGTTATTATGAAAGAGGATTAATGAGAGAGAGAGAAGTGTAGAGTTGTTGTAGAAAGGCGAGTGCGTGTTAGATTGATTCATGGAATTGCGTCAATTAGTCATGCTCAGAAGTTAAATTAATAATGCTTTTATAAAAGAGAAGGCAGAAGGGGGGGGGGGTCGAAGTATGCTAAGTATGTTTAGTTATTAAGCCTTTGTATTGTCATGATCTTCTTGATTTGGTATATGTTGTTATATACTTTCTAACCCTTGTCGATTGATGATACCTACCAGTACGTGTGGTTGTACTGATACTATACTTACTATATCTCCTTTTGGGGATATGGCCATGTTGTAGGTTAGTTGGAGTTCTATAGGTGCAACAATGATTATTCTTCAGCAGCTCCTGTCGTTCTACTCTTACATGGATGTTGTGTCTTGAGTCGTCCTTGATTGGTTTGGTTCTCTTGTACCTGTTTAGACTAGGTTTTGGGGATTTATGTAATTAAATTCAGCAATGTATTTTGTAATAAGTTTATATTTTTAGAGAAAGGTCTATTGTTTGCTGAAGCTTAAGGTTTTACCAATGTTTTTTGTAGTGATTAAAGGTTGGGTAGTAAGGGTTCTCCTATCTAGGATAGAGTTGGGTAGGTGCCCGCATGATCCATGACTTGGGTCTTGACAATTAGTCTCTTGGGAAAGTATATGTTATCCTAAGAGGCCGAGTGGCTTGAATATAAAAGGTAGTTGTAACTAGAACATTACATCAGTAGGGCAACTGTTATGGCAAATCTCTATGAATAAGGAGTCACTTTGGGTTCGATGTATGCATTGTGTATACATCAAAGATGATCCAAGCATATGCGAGCATAGGGTTCCTGTTGACAGTAGCTGGTACTAGAGGAAACTCAATACTATTAAGGTGCAAATGCAAACCTGGTATTTGCAGGGTAGATACATATTGACACAAGATGGTAACTACTCTATCACCAGGAGCTACACAGAGATTATAGGTAAAATAATTAAGATAACTGCAAAACTAATCTGGACATCTAGATATTTGCCTAAGCATAGAATCCTAGTATGGCTAGCTATACAAGAAAGGCTGCTTATACGAAAGGAAACTCAGGATAAACATATAGGTGGATGATGCAGAGTGTTGCCTATGTGATGCCCAAGTGTTGGAATCAAATGTGCATTTGTTTGACGAGTGTACATAGGTGTAACGACCCTTTCTTGTTGTTACAGATAAGTTTAGCATGCCAAAATTCGGGTTAAAATTTTTTCTGAATTAAGAGTTAGAAATTTTAGGTTAGGCTAGTCTTGGATGAAATCCAAGTTTGGTATGGTATAGTTAATCTCAGAATGGATTAGTTAAAGTTTAGGAATTTTGGGGTGATTTTATGATATCTAAGACGATAAGAAATTCATAGAAACTTTCTAAAATGAACTCCCGATATTGGACTTGACGTAAAGGGGTTAGTTCGGGGTGTCAAAATCTGAGCATGTCTTGTAAACATTGCAAAACTTGGAAAAATCCTGAGTTTTTACCTCGCCTACCCTGCTATAGCGGGAGGTAGACCACTACCACTACCCTGCTATAGATGGTATATTTATGCTATAGCAGGAGTCAGCCTTGGTTAATCTCGCCATAGCGGGCGAATCTGGATGTAGCGATGCCACTATAGCGGGATAGACACTGATTAATGCAAAAATTTCCCAAATATATTATTTTTTATTCCACATTCATCCAAGTGCTGGGATAGACAATTTTGGGCGATTCTAACCTAATTTCCATCAATTTCCTTATTGAGGTAAGCTAATCCATCCCTCTAACTAGTTTCTAGATAATTAATCCATAAAATCACTACGTTTTGGGTTTTGAGAAGGATTTGACTTGACCTAGGTGAATTTTCTAGTGTAATTAGATGAATTGGGTAGATATTGCATGTTTAGAATTCACCATTATATTCATGAAATTGGTAGAATTAAGGTGGAATGATGGTCGAAAATCATAAAATTGGAGGAATGATCATAAATTTGGCCTTAAGGTTAAGGAATTAGGTTGTAATCTTTGAATGTGTTAGGTCATTGTCTAAATTATGATTACGTTACTGTTTTTAGACCACAACTATGCCGAGATTGCACGAAAAGGCAAGGCTCAAGCTCGTTAGAGTGGTGCAAGCTTGGGTTGAGGTAGGTGACGGTTAATGCAGTTGAAACCCAACTTGATTTATGTGTGCATGTTAACTGTTTCTCATACAATAACTTTCAGATTCTCGGGGTTGTTTTAGACATTTATTTATTTCCACATTTGACATTATTATTAGAGTATTTGAGATATTGGATTATTTACTGAAGTAATTAGTTTATCTTAAATTTGGCTAAGTGTTGGGTTTGAGTAGTTTGAGTTAGATGCTTCTCCCACTGGAGGGTTAGTATGGATGCCACTCGCCATGGGTTGGGTCGTGACGATGGGTCAAAACTGTGTGGCATGAACTGAGTTAATGGACAGGCATAACATTGCAGAATAAAGGGATAAAACGAGTACTGCTCAGCATACAGGGGAAGCACTGGAAGAGATTCAAAATGGAGCTAATTGCGGAAGAGATTCAAAACGGAGGTAATTGCAGCTATGTGTGGAGCGATTATCTATCACACTTGAAGAGCTCGAAATCGGAAGAAATTTAAAGGGAAGCATGTACATACAGATGAAGAGGTAACACAGATAAAAAGGAGATAGTAGAAAGATTAAATATGTATAACACTTCCAAGAAATCACAGAAATATAGGAATTTTATTCAACAGTTAGGTAGTTAGTTTTCCAGTTTGTTAGAGGCATTATTTTAAGTTGAGCATTTTACATAACTCTACAATCTTAAAAATCATATTACAGAATTTTGACATTATTTTTTAAAATTAGAGTAATAGCCAGATAATAATTATAGATTTAGCCAAATCTAATCCTAAATAAATTCTCATTTACTCTAAATTAATTCATTAAAAAAAAAGGAAATTGTTTTCATTAATGAGGAAAATTAATGTACTTGGTTAACATAGTTGGACAATTGTTTCTTACTTCTTTCCTTTTTTATTACCATTTTTTTTAAATTTTCGTCTCTATATTGACAAAATAATTGTGTTATTCTTTTTGCAATTCAAGTTTTAATAATTATTTCATTTTTAAATATATGTGATAATTGTATATTACCAGTATATACTTAATATTGTATGAATGTAAATTTTATGTTTTAAATAGTACTGCAAATATAATTATTAAAAATATATTATGTAAAATTAATATATATATATATATATATAATTGTAATATAGTAATAATTTTTTAAAAAAAATATCACCACTCAACACAAAAATAAATTTGAAGTAAAAACATCACAAAAGTATGGTGGAGAGAAAACATTATGAAAGAGAGTGTATTGATGGAAATATAATTAATGAAGGTGTTACTAATATTTAAACAAGGTTTATTATTATATTAAATATTTTTATTTTCAAAATACAAATGGCTACATTTGTTATAAAATGTGCTATATTTGTTACTTTTAAGAAGATGTGTTATTCTTGTATATAATTCTTATTACTCCCTCTGTCCCAATTTATATGACACACTTTCCTTTTTAGTCAGTCCCAAAAAGAATGACACATTTCTATATTTGGTAACAATTTAACTTTAAAATACCACTTTACCCTTAATGAAATGATTTACAACCACACAAATATCTATGACTCATTTTAGACCACAAGTTTCAAAAGTCTTTCTTTCTTTCTTAAACTCCGTGCCAAGTCAAAGTACATCACATAAATTGGGACGGAGGGAGTAATTGTTTTAGTGGGTAAAATTCTCTTTTAAAAATTTCCGGAAAAGGATGCCCTTTGTTTGTATTGGTTGTTTTGATGGTTATGGTAATATTTTATAGTTATTACCAAAAAAAAATTCAAATTGGCACTTACAATATTTGGTTACCCCCATTTGGAAAGCAGTAGTCAAATTTTAAATTTATTTCTAAATATCTATATTTCAAGATCTAGATTCTCGATTAATGATTTCTCAGGTTAGTGTACAATAAAACTTATGAAATTGAGTAGCAAAATTAATTTCTTACCATTTTCTTAAGATATGGAAAATTTGCAGAACTTATTATTTCCTTTTACACTAATATGAACTTTGGACATTACTTTTGGAAAGAACATTATAAAATCAATTTATTTAAAGAGTGTTCAACTCTTGTGAGAACCAAGTCATATAGAACGCAAAAGAAAAATAAAAGCTTCTTTATTCTTAATTTCCTCTCTATTTTTAATGGCTTCTCAAAAGAGGATTTCTATTTCTCATCAACAACTTATCAAGTGAGTTTCTTTTTAATTCCCCCTTTTCTTAACTAATAATATCCATGGATTGTGTATAGATATGTTTTATTATAAGCAAGTAAACATTTTAGGTATGTAATGTGATATATAATTTGCATTATTTTTAATATCATAAATCACACTTTTTATGGATGATTAAACTCTTTCTAGATGTATCAAATTCTTATTTACTTTCCATTCTTCATGAATATTAGAAAAATCAAGAAAGTAGAAAACAAGGTAATTATGCTTCAATACGAATTACTCTGCCCGGAACGGGAATTGTTGAGTGAGAGGGTGAATGTAAGGAGATTGACCATCTGAAAGTTGAGGTTAGTTTTCATCTCATCACATATAGTAAAGTTTATTTAGTTCTATGCATTGATATGTTATAAAATATATTTTTATAATTATGTATTTATTATCATTTTATAACTAAATTTATTGATAAAATTAATCAATAATCTGATAAAGACGATAACTAACATGTTATCACATGTTAATATTTACTGATAGCGCAAAAAACTATTTACCATGTTAGTGTGTATAACATAAATCATATAGATTATTGACGTGCTTTATTTGTCTCATTTCTTTCAGACCGAAAAGCTGCTAAGTGTTGTCAAGTGCATGAGAAAAAGTCTTGATGAAGAGTAGAGAAAAAAAGTTGCAATATTAAATACTATTGTAACAAGGAGAAATAAAATTGGATATTATTAAATTAAATAATAAAGAGGTAATAGCACGATTATTTTCAGATTTAATGGTATTATGTTTCTTGTATCTTGCCTTTGTTGAAATCAGTTATGGTATTTTCATAATAAATTAAATAAATGAAAAAAGATAATGAAATTCTTACTAATTTTACTACTATACCAAAAGGAGTACGAATTAATAATTTATCAACAATTATCCCATCTAATTGTACAATTTTTTTCATTCTTGGTTACGCACCTTGCAAAATTTTTGATAAAATATAAATATTTGTGGAAAAGCAGCGGACTCAATATTTTCAATATAAAGTAAAAATTTAATTTGAATTTACAAAAGTTTCAACAACAGTTAAATTTTAGCTGATTCTTAAAGTGAGAAAATTCTAACCAAAAATATATTTTTTTAAAACATTTTTAGATATGAAATGTCATACCATGGTATAGCATAAACCTCAAACGACCAAAAGAAGTATTATATCTAATTAACAAGAATTATGCTAATTAATAAGAATCAATAATGTCCAAATATATGAAAAGAACGTAAGAAAATTTGTTCAAAGTCAAACGATGTTATTTAATGTAGGGATATCAAAGATTTGGCAACTATCCAAATAATCCAAATATTTATAATAAAAGCCATAAAGGATAATTAAATGTAGGGAAAATTCAAAGATTATTACCTTATATTTAGATATTAAAAATATTTTTTCAATAATCATCTACATATCTTAAAAATAATAAGAAAAAATAGAATGTTATAAGAAATTTTCCTAGTTTTTCACAAATAAACATAATATCTCGGATCTGGTGGCTCGTAGACTATGAAGCAGACCTAAGAAAAATAAAATTAAACTCACAAAATAATTAGTGAAGTTTAATATCACGACTCTAAATTCGGAGAAGTGATGACACCTATTTCTCCCCCGTGATATGTAAGCTATCCCGATTAAACTATACATTACATTAAAGAAGGAAGCTGTGTGGGAAAAAATATTTAAGACAGGATAAGTCACAAATCATTCCGTTTTCATGAAGCCTTTAAGGAAAAGTAGAAATAAATACAACTTTTCAAAATTTTGTGTTACTAGTATAAGACTCTAGGGAATTCAATATATCATTGATAATATCAACCATCTCAGAGAGGGAAAAAACAAAATGAGAAATAAGGGACAGAGGGGATCCATTAGTCTATCGATCAGTTAAACAACTACCTCCGAATCCCAGGAATAATAGCCTCAAACATAGGTAGGTACTGGATTAATGCTCAGAGACACTAGGCTCAGTTGCTGCACACAAGGTATACAAAATAATCAAGCGTGAGTACTAATCCACATGTTATCAACAACATCATTGACTGACCCTAATTCAAAGCGATGATGAAAAAGTATTCCAAAATACTCAAATATGTTACAACTCAAATACCCTATCAATTTCATTAAGAGAGCCTTGGACTAACAGCTAAAGTTTACAATAACAAATATGTATAGTTTAGTCCAAATAATCCCATGTATCATAAAATTAGAGTAAGGATAGAAAAACTACTTAATCACATTTCATGTCAAATAATGTGTAAGTTAAGAAGTAATGATTAAATGAGTGTTAAAATGCATATGCATATACCTGGCTAGAAATCTGTATACACCCGCTGCCTTGGCTAGCTGGGACCCATGAGAGACTTATGAGGTCCATATACCCCCTTCAGATCCTGCCCCACTGGGTCCTCAAAAGTATCTAAATTTGGATCCTACCCAAAGGCCATTGGAGTATATCTCAATTTAGATCCTTTACATAGGTCATCAGAGTGTAGTATTTTTAAAAATAGTATTGTCTCAATTGTATCTTAAAACCTCCAGATCTTGCCCCAAGGCCATCAGAGAAGAACCATATTATTTAATAAATAATATGCATGAGAAGTAATTTGAAATGTAATAAAAATTTCTTAGATACATGAGATAAGATATTACAATTGACTAAATATAAGAATGCCTCCCGATCACAAAAATCTCACATGGTATATAGAAATCATATATCTTGTTTATCGAGCGAATTATGATATGAAATAACATCTAGCCAAATTATTTATCATGCGCCTAATATTTATAGAAGTCATAATCCGTGAGACGATAAATATCAGACTCTTACTCAAATCATGATACATATGCTCGTTTTCAAGGAATACCAAACATGCCAATTTATTATTTTAACCCTTCTCATAACACCGGTACCTGTATAGATGATCTTTTACCTATATGAGACCCTTATATCCCTATTACTCCCTGTAGGGGTGTGAGTCTTGCTACATTCCGTAGGATCACTGACTACTCCACTATCCTTAGCACTTTCTGTCAGCGTAAAATGCAATAGGCATACCAAATTCGTCAAATCTTATAATTATGGAATAGATGTCAATACTTATAATCTGTATTGTTGTAGCACCAAATTTTATTAGAAGCAAGAAGTTCCTAGGAGTCTAATAGATCAAGCTTCAGAACTTAAAATGAGTTTTCGGGCAAATGTCCAGTGGTTATTTGAGTGGCGTGGAGCTTTGGGGCCAAAACTCCAGCCAGCCATTTTTGGTGCTCTGAGAGGCATGGAACTCTAGAGCCAAAACTCCAGCTAGGGATTCTAGCGCTATGGCAGGTGCGGCGAGCTAGCCCTGTCCCAACAGGATTCTTAAGTTTTTATTGATTTGAAGAGTTGTTTTGGTTATTCCTTATTCATAAAAACAACCCCTCCTCACCTTAATACATTTCGTACCCGATTATTTACCTACTTTCATTAATAAAACACTCTCCTTTCTTCCCTCAAACTCCCAACTCCTAGGTTTCAAGAAGAATCAAGATTCAAGGTGTGCATTCAAGGTTTTCTTCTAAATTCTTCTCCATAGTATGTAGAACTAATTTAAATCAAGCAAGTTTTCTAAATTGTTTTCCTCTGGTTAGTAGTAGTTCTTAAGATGACATAGGGTTTCAACCAAGCTCTTTCAAGTTCTTCCTCAAAGATTATCGTCCTTCTCAGGCATATAAGGATTTAGTGGGAGAAGTTAGTTTATTCCCAAGTTCAAAGTTTTAAAGTATTACTTTAATAGGCATTAAAAATAGGGTAAAAGTGCCACTGCAACAACAACCCCAATTGGCCTTCAGGCGCTACGGTTGTACCGCTACAGTTGCAAAAGTGTTGCTGCAGTGGTAAAACTACAGAATTCCAGTTTTGAAAATCAGAAAACTCATTTTTTCATTTCCACTTTTTCAAGAACGAGCAAAAGGCTTAGCAAGGGGCATTTTTTGCAATTTTGGGAGTTTTCATCTTTGGAGATAAGGTTTTTTTACATCCTAAAGTTGAATTAAATCTTAAAATCCTTAGAAATTGCTAAAAACTTATCCATGGTAGAATTTGAGGTTTACCCTTAATTTATGAACTGAAGGAAATGTATGGAAATTTAATTGTTTTTAATTTTTAATGATCCTAGGGTGTTAGAAAACACTTGCTTTGGTAGAATATTTTTTGTTCATGCTAAATTATGTATAATCATAATGTTTAAAGGGTAGAAAACTCTAATGTAATGAACTAGGGAAAATTCATAATTTAAAACGATTATCATATGTTCCTAATGGTTAGTAAAGGTGAGATTATTGAAATGAGTGTATATAATTATTGTTTATAGATCAAGAACGGATTGAAAGAGATAGGAAACACAAGCTTATGGACTTAAAGTGATTCGAGTAAGGAATCGAGGTAGGTTATAGTTTATTGTAGCAAAAATGACTTTTCTGACTCTGTGCTTGTATGTGAATCGAGTGTCTGTGATTGCTTTTGTGTACTACTTATGATTATTAACTGTATTGCATTTATATTGATGTTGATGATGTATATTTTGATGTTGTAGAGATCAGTTGATAATATTGTTGATGATATTGAGATCATAATGATGATGATGTTGAGAATGATATTGATATTGATGATGAGATCATATAGATGAAGATATTTAGATCATGATGAAATGATAGATGATTATGATATTGAGATGAGAAAGAGATAATAAGTTCATCTTGCATACATACATTCATCATATACATTTGAATGTACATTTATACATCTATGTTATGATGAACCTTGTTGATAAATTTGAATAAGTGTGGAACATGTAATTGTGTACTGGTATTCTTGCTGATGTAAAGTGTCATATTTGTAGTTGATTGTCTCTAATTGTAAGTTCTATTTTGATCGATGTTACTTATGTTTGATTTACCTATTTGTATAATGTCAAGTTGAGTCGGCCTATGATGCCTACCATTACTTTATTGATGTACTGATGCTACATGTACTCTTATTTTTATTGAGTGTAGAGGATGTTTTATTATTTGAAATAAGACCTAGGCTCTAGCCAGCATATGCAAACTCTAATTCGAGGGTGAGCACCATGAATGGGCAACCATTGAGTTTTCTATTTTTCATTCATGTCCCTTATTTCGGGACTAAGACATTATCCTTATTTTCATATTGTGGATAATTTGTTAGACATTAGTTTTTGGACAGTGTTAGCTGTTCTTGTATTGTGACTTCTGGTCCTGGGGTTGTAATAAATAGAGAATTTCGCACTCTATTCATTAGCGATGATATTTGATTAAGTTTTGGATTTTGTTTTGGTACATCATTATTTGTGTTTCGTAACTTCATAATAAGAAATTCATGAAAGTAAATTGTGAAGGGTTTGACTTAGTTGGTATGGATTGGGTTAGATGGTTCTTCCACTATAATGTTAGGGTGGGTTCCAATCATGACCACTTGGATCATGACAAAGATGGTATCAGACCACTGGGTTCATGGATCTCGTCACACAAGAATAGGTCTAGTAGAATCTTGCAGAATGATACTGATACGTCTGTACTTTTCTTGGAGAAGCTACAGGGACTTAGGAAATAAAATTCCTGTCTTTCTATCTTTTTTACTATTACCTCATTCCAATTGGTATTGGTGATACAAATTCATATCTAATTATTCACTCTTGTTTTGTAGATAGTAAATGCCTATTCAACTAGAGCAGCAACATCCGCACCAGCAGTACCCACACTGGCCGCTGATACTGTTGTTCGGAGCAGGCCTCGAGTGAAGGGCAAGATAAGGAAAATAGGAAGAGGGGAAACACCCATTAGGAGTGGAGCTCAGGCATCTAGAAGATCGACTAGGGAGAGGACAACGTCCCCTCCACCATAGCTGGATACTCTAGAGTTGGCTCAAAAGGAGGATGTAGAAGTTGAGGAAAAAAAGTGGTGGTCCCTAATAATACGGTGCCTGTGCAAAATGGTGCAAACCAAGTACCAATGATTACATAATTGATTCAATAGGTGTTCGGATTTTTGGGTAGTTTGGATGACACTGGTACTACTCCAGCTGTTACTGCATTTCCCTACCTAGCCTTATAACTTGCAGTTGTTGTGGAACCTAGGATGTTTTAGGGCTTTGAGATTGGAGTATTTTCCCGGCAGGTATTGGGATCGCTGATGACTTATAATGAGCATGTACTACTCTGTAACTTCATAAAGATAAAACCTCCAGTGTTCCAAGACATTGAGTATGAGGATGCTTTTGAGTTTTTGATTAATTGTTATGATGTCTACATAAGATGGGTGTGGTTGAGAGGTATGGTGTGGAATTCGTGTCTTTTCCAATGCAGGCTAAGGCCAAGCAATGGTGGAGGTCCTTTATTGAGTGTAGGCCTGCATTACCTCCACTTACTTTTGCTCAGTTCCAAAATGTTTTCACGAGAAGTATGTTCCTCACACTTATCGTGACCAGAAGAAGGATGAGTTTATCAAGGTAGAGTAGAGTGATATGACTATGGCGGCCTATGGGGCCAAGTTTCATGCCTTGTACCATTTTAACTTGTACCTATGAGGCCAAGTTTCATGCCTTGTCAGTGGAGTCTTAGAGCAAGTCTTTCCAGGATATGGTTGAGTTTTCTAAGAAGTTTGAAGTGATTAAGAAGCAAGAAGAGGTGAAGATAGAGAAAAAGAAAATCTGGATATCTTGTTAGTTCAGTTGTACTTATTCAAGAGGTCTTGGTTTGCAGGGTCATTCTTCCTAGCCCTACCATTTAGACATTCCTATGTTAGAAAGGAGCCCATTAAATGTCAGTTATCATCCTTCATGGACAAGCAACTATACGCCTTCATTATCTTCAGTTTAGAGACCTGTGTTGGGCATCAGGTACCATGAGTGTGGGGGTTTGGGCCACATCAAGAGTTATTGTCCTAATTTATTGTTAGTAGGTTAGTTGACTCAATAATTGAGTTCTAGTGCTCTAGTCCCTGCAGGTCATAGTGGACGACATAATAGGGGTCATCCACAGGGTGGGCGTGGTGGCCAGGACGGAGAGAAGGGTGGCTTCCAAGCTAATCATGGTGGAAGACAGGTTGGTAGAGGTGGTTCTTAGACTGGTAGAGGTGGCGATCATGGTGGTGATAGGGCTCATCTTGATATTATTCCGGCCCGTACTAAAGTAGAAGCTTATGATGTTGTGATCACAAGTATTATTCTTGTCTATGATCATATGGCCTCTGTATTGTTTGATCCCTGATATACATTCTCTTATAAGTATGTGAAATTTGCCTTGGGTTGGGATTTAGACTGTGAATTTCTCGATACTACTATGTATTTGTCTACACCAATTGGGATTTTGGTATGTGTTGATCAAATTTATCGGGCGTGTCCTATGATGTTTATGGGGTATAATAATTTGGCAAACTTAATGATCTTAGATATGAAGAAATTTGATATTATCTTGGGGATGAGTTGGTTGTCACTTTATCATGCTATTCTCGATTAGTATGCTAAGACTGTCACTGTAGCTATGCTCGGGATTGAAAAGTTAGAGTGAGAAGGTACTTTTAAACCTACTCTTGTGAGAATTATGCTAGCTATTCATACCTAGAAGTAAGTTAAGTGGGGAGTGTAGGGAATTTCTAGCTCATCTTAGAGAAGAATGTTCAGTAGTTCCTCCTATAGCTTCGGTTCCAATAGTGTGTGAATGCTTATAAGTATTTCCTGATGACCTTCCCGACATGCCTCCAGACCGTAAATTTGACTTGTGTATAAACTTAGAGCTGCGAACTTGCCCTATCTCTATCCCTCTTTATCAGATGGAACCAACAGAGTTAAGGGAATTGAAGTCCCAGTTTTAAGGTTTTTAGATAAGGGTTTTATTCGTCCAAGTGTTTTGCCTTGGGGTGCTCTCATTTTGTTTGTGAAAAAGAAGAATGGTAGAGTGAGGATGTGCATAGACTATCAGCAGTTGAATAAGGTGACTATTCACAACAAGTATCCCTTGCCTAGGATATATGATTTGTTCGAGCAATTGCAGGGAGCGAAAATGTTCTCTAAAATTAATTTGAGGTCATGTTACCATCAACTCAAGATTCTAAAGACTACTTTTCTAACTCGTTATGGGCTTTATGAGTTTTTGGTTATATATTTTGTTATCATTTCCATTGATGATATTTTGGTATAATACAAGAGTAAAGAGGAGCATGAAGCTCACTTGTGCACAGTGTTGGGGTTTCTTATGGAGAAGCAACTATATGCAAAATATTCAAAGTGTGAATTATGGATTTCTTAGTGTCCTTCTTGGTGCATATAGTATCTAAGGAAGGGGTTATGTTAGACCCGCAGAAAGTTGAAGCTATTAAGAATTGGGCTAGAATGACAAATGTTATAGAAATTCATAGTTTTGTGGGGCTGGCCAGTTACTATTGCAGTTTAATAAGGGGTTTGCTTCTATTGCTTCACATATGACTCACCTAACTCAAAAAGGGGTATCATTTGTGTGGGATGACAAGAGTGAGGAGAGCTTTCAAAATCTCATGACCTTGTTAACTTCAACTCTAATTCTTACATAGGCTGTTGAAGGTAAGGATTTCATTATATATTGTGGTGCTTCACGATCAAGTTTAGGTGTTGTTTTGATGTAAGGGTAGAAATGTGATAGCTTATGCTTTGAGGCAACTGAAGCCTTATTAGAAGAACTATCCCACTCAAAATTCGGAGTTGGCAGCAGTGGTCTTTGCTTTGATTATTTGGAGAGACTACCTCTATGGGGTGAAGTGTAAAGTTTTCACAGGCCACGGTAGTTTACAGCATATGTTTACCCAAAGAGATCTGATCTTGAGACACAGAACATGGATGGAATTGCTCAAAGACTATGACATGTCAATCTTATATCATTCGGGCAAGGCCAATATGGTAGCTGACGTATTGAGCCAAAAGTCGGTAAGCATGGGAAGTTTGGCATGGTTGGAGGTGTAGAGACGCCCATTAGCTACAGAGGTACAGACTTTGACTAATGGTTCCATGAGATTTCAGGTGACAAGCAAGGGAGGAGCATTAACCCATGTGGAGCCTAAGTCTACTTTCTTCAAAAAGATTAAGAGCAGGTAGTTTGAAGACAAGAAGTTGAGCAACCTTAGAGAAAAAGTATTTCAAGGTGAGTCTAAAGAAGCTATGAGGATTCGGGGGAACGTGTGTGTACCTCGTGTGGGAAATTTAATTCCTACTAATCTTGAAGAGGCTAATAATTCTATGTACTCTTTACATCCTGGTGCAACCAAAATATATAGAGACTTGAGACAGAATTATTGGTGGTGAAGAATGAAGCGTGATTTTATAGATTTTATGACCAAGTGTCAGAATTATCAATAGGTAAAGTATGAATAGCAAAAATGAGGTGGAACCTTATAAAAAATGTCCATTTCGAAATGGAAGTGGAAAAGAATAACCATGGATTTTGTTATGGGTCTTCCTAAAACTTTAAGGAAGTACGACTCTATATGGGTAATTGTCGATCGACTGACCAAGTCTGCTCATTTTATTCCGATAAGGGTGGACTATAATGCAGTTAAGTTGGTCAATATTTATGCGAATAAGATAGTAAGGCTTCATGGGGTACCTGTTTCAATTATGTCATACAGAGGTACTCAGTTTACCTGAAACTTTTGGGAGAAGTTTCAGTCAGAATTGGGTCATAGATTGGACCTAATTACAACTTTAAATCCACAAACTAAAGGGCAGTTGGAGAGAACAATACAAGTGCTTGAAGATATGCTTTGGGATTGTGTAATGGACTTTAGGGGTCAATGGGACCAGTACTTACCTCTTTGTGAGTTTGTATATAACAATAACTACCACTCCAGTATTGACATAGATCCTTTTGAAGCCTGTATGGTAGAAGATGTAGGTCACCAATAGGATGGCTTGATGCATTCAGGGTGAGGCCTTGGGGGACTGATATGCTTAAGGAGTCGATGGAAAGGGTAGGGTAGCAGCTCAGAGCTAACATAAAGAATATACTGAATAATAAGGCAAGAGATATAAAGTTTGAGAAAGGTGAGAAAGTGCTATTAAAAGTGTCACCCATGAATGGTGTGATACATTTTGGTAAGAAAAGAAAGTTGAGTCCGAGGTATATCGGACCCTTTGAGTTTTTGAATGTCAGTGGCTTATAAGCTATCCTTGCTTTCTAGCTTGTCTGGGGTTCGTCTGGTGTTCCATATGTCCATGCTTAAGAAGTACCATGGTGATGGGGATTAGATCATTTGTTGGGACTCTAAATTGTTCGATAGGGAGCTCTCTTATGAAAAGGAGCCAATTGCTATATTGGATAGGGATATAAGAAAACTGAGAACCAGGGTCAGTCCGTGCATGAAATTTTAATGAAAGAACCATCCAGTTAAGGAAGCAACTTGGGAGATGAAAGCAAATAAGAACAAGCGATATCCATATTTGTCCATGGACTCGGGTAATTACTCTTTCTAGTTGCTTTATCATCTCAGGATATTTGTCCTTCAGGGATGAACAAGGGGTGAATTGGTATCAAATATAATGACCCAAATCATCGTTAGTCTGAAATAAAGAGTAGAACCTTTGCTTAGTCTTTCCTTAAATTAATTTTTGAAAATTCAGGGCTGGCCTAGTCTTAGGCTTATGTTGAGCGTGTTGTAGTCTATGGAAATATTGAAGTACTTTGAGCATTGGTGGGTTTGTTTGATATGATTGTGCTAGAGGACGAGTTTAGGAAATCGTAGCGACTTTCGGTATGTAAAACGGGTTAATAGAACTCTGGTTATAGAGATTATCGTGAAATGTTTAGTTTGTGAAGCCGGATTTTGAGAGGTTTATTGTAAAATGGCCTGAAATGGGATGAGGTCCTGAGTTACTTCCTCGGGGCCGCTGCAGCAGACAAAAGTGCCACAACAGTAGTGCCGCTGCAGCGGCAACCCCAATTGGCCTGTGGGCCGCTACAACGGTAGATTCACTATTACAGTGGTACCATTGTAGTGACAAAAATGACCCTACAATGGTAAAAATGCAGAATTCGGTATTCAAAACCAGAAAATACATTTTTCATTCCTACTTTTCCAAAAAAGAGTAAAGGCTTAGCATGGGGAGATTTTTTTAAATTTTTGGAGTGTTCATCTTTGGAGGTAAGGTTTTTTTACATCCTAAACTTGAATTACTTCTTAAAATTCTTAGAAATCGCTAGAAATTTATCCATGGTAGAATTTGGAGTTTAGCCCTAATTTATGAACTAAAGGGAATTGGTGGGAATTTGATTATTTTAAGTTGTTAATGATCCTAGGGTTTTAGAAAATACTTGCTTTATTAGAATCATTGTTGTTCATGCTAAATTATGCAGAATTCATGATGTTTAAAGGATAGACAACCCAAGATGATGAACTAGGGAAAATTTATAATTTATAACGATAATTGTAGGTTCCTAATGGTTGAAAGGTGAGATTATTGAAATGGGTGTGTATAATTGCTTTTTATATATTAAGAACTAACAGAAAGTGAGAGAAAAGGCAAGCTTGTGGCCTTAAAGTAATTTGAGCAAGGAATCGAAGTTGGTTATGGTTTATTTTTAACAAAAAAGCTTGCTTGACTCTATGCTTATAAGTGAATCAAGTGTTTGTGATTGCTTTCGAGCACTACTTGTGATTATTGATAGAATTGCATTTACATTGTTGTTGATGATGAATAGTTTGATGTTGTTGAGATGAGTTGATGATGATATTGAAATCATGATGATGATGATGTTGAGAATAATATTAATGATGATGAAGAGATGATATTGAGATCATGATGAAATGATAGATGATGATATTGAGATGAGAGAGATGATACGTACATCTTGCATACATACATTCATCATATGTAATGGAATGTACATTTATACATATAAATTGTGATGAACCTTGTTGAAGAATTTTACTAAGTGGGGAAGGTGTAATTGTGTACTTTTATTCTTGATGATGTGAAGTGTCATATCTGTAGTTGGTTGTTTCTAATTGTAAGTTCTATTTTGATCACTGTTACTTAAGTTTGATTTAGCTATTTGTATAATGTCTGCTTGAGTCGGCGTATGATGCCTACCAACACTTAGTTGATGTAATGATGCTACATGTACTCTTCTTTTTATTGAGTGCAGAGCATGTTCCAGCATTTTAGACGAGACCTCGACTCTAGCCAACATTTGCAGACTCCAATTCAAGGGTGAGCACCATGATTGGGTAGCTATTGAGTATTCTCGTTTTCATTCACGTCGCTTGTTTCAGGGCTAAGAGACTCTCTTTATTATCATATTTTTGATAATCTATTAGACATTAGTTTTTGGACACTGCTAGATGTTCTTCTACAATGACTTCAGGTCCTGGGGTTATAATAAATAGAGAAATGCTGAACTCTATTCTTTAGTGATGATATTTGATTATGTTTTGGATTTTGTTTCGATAAATCATTTTTTGTGTTTTGTGACTTTATAATAAGGACTTGATAAAAATAACTTGTGAAGGGTTTGACTTAGTTGGTATATGTTGGGTTAGATGGTCCACCCACTATAGTATTAGGGTGGGTTCTAATAATAACCACTTTGGTCATGACAAGTTGTACGATCAAACTCTACAATTGGCCTCATATCTTTAACTATTAGTTAGCCCTTCATGTTTTTGGAAGGCAAAGTTTAGTAGTTTTGTTGATAGAAAGTTTTATTTATACAATTAGCCTGGGTCTCATCCCGGCGAACAACATTCCCTATGTTAGTAGAGGTTCATAGGTAGTCAGTCAAATAGTTGTATTCAGTGTCAGACTACTTTGTCTCCATAAAATGAATGTATCTTGTTGTATTTTGTCACAGAAAGTTCAGCCTATATTTTCAGCTTCCAAATTTTCTTTCAGTACATGTTTTAGTTAATTTTTAGTAGAGATATCACTGATTGAGGAGTCTATGTAGGAGATTAAGGCCGACATGCAGAATAGAAATCCCCAATTTTTCGTCGGTTTAGGTACTTTCCTTGCTTTATGTTCGAGGAAAAACACCTATTTTAGTGGTGGATAATGTAACAACCATTGTAATAATTTTTAAAATTTTGTATTTTGAATAATTTGCCGCTCTTCATTGTTGATTTATGTCATTTGTGAGTAGCAAGAATGCATGGCACGATCCCCGAAGCATTTGGAAGTGTTTTATATGAATTTTTGGTTTTTGAGAAACCTTAAAGTTGATATAGTTGACTTTGGTCAACATTCCGAGATCCAAGCGTTGAATGAAAATTATGTAAGTTCCATCATTTCAGGAATGTTGATTTTAGGTTAATAGAGTGGTTGGTTTTGGATTTTGAGGCCCCTTTTTGATTTTTGAGCATTTGATCGAGAAACTAGTTATATTGTCTTAGAGTTTGTTTCCGATGAAACATGTTGATAACAACCTCCATTGGTGATTCTAAGGATTCCGTTTAGTCCAAAACGTCAAAATTATCTTGGTAGCATTATTCATTTATTTTTGTGGGGTCTCGAATGAATCACGATGGTGTATTCAAAGAGAATTTTAGCCTTGGATAGTTGTTGGTGCACAACTGTCGGTGCACCAAGCATTTGTTCATTGTGATTGCATAGGGGGCGTCGCTATCGCGAAGGGTAAGCTTTTTATTTATCATGATCTCGTGGCCCATTCCTCCAATAGTAAAGAGCAACTTAGTGGCAGCCAAGTTGACTCTTGTGATTGCGATGGTAGGACCGCGATTGCAAGGACTGTTCACCTGAAAAGTTTAAAACCCCTATTCTCGGCTCTTAATCTCATTTTCACCATTTTCAAGGTTTGGGAGCCCAATTTTGGGGAAATCTAAAGAGGGTTTTTCTTCAACTTTGAATTGGGTAAGCTTCTAAACCTAATTTTAATCATTAGCCATTGATTATATTGAAAAATCATCTTAAAATCATTGATCTTTAACTTGAGATTTTGGGTATTTTCCCCGTAAAGTGAAAAATGAGTATTTCAATGATTTCTAACCCCATTTCAACTCAATTTTAAATGAGAACAAATTTGGAACCCTTAAACTATGGGCAAATTGATTTTCTATTAAAATTTCAGTTTTACCCTTTTATTTTCGGGGTTGATTTTCGACGTAATTTTGGATTAGGAACAAAAGTATGACAATACGGGTTTCTATAGATGGCCATACTTCATCCTAAAGGCCGTCTTCAGAACATCCAAAGCTATTATCTTTAACTGATGGTAACTAGACCGCAAGTCAATCATAGAGAACATTGTCACATCTTGAAGTTGATCAAAAAAATCATTGATACACGGAAGAGGATATTTATTCTTGATGGTCACTTTTATCAACTATCAATAATTAATACTCATATGCATGGTCCAGTCTTTCCATTTAACACGATTCTGAGACAAAATCTCTTGAAAGAGAAAAAAACATTCATGTTTTCTCTCCCTAATTTACAGATCTCTGTTCTCCAAGACAAGGACACCCCAAGGTGAAACACTCTGTCTAAAACCCATTTCTTAACAAATACTATAATTGTTCCTTCATCAACTCTGCCGGAGCAACTCTATAAGGGGGAATAGAAATGGGCTTAGTATCCGGCTCTAAGTTAATAGCAAAATCAATATCCCAATCAAAAGGAACACTAGGAAAGTCCGTAGGAAACATATCCATGAACTCCCTAACATCTCTCACAGACTTCATAGGAGGTACCAAACCAATAATGGTATCCCGCACATAAGCCAAGTAAGATAGACACCAAATCTCTAACACATGACGAGCATGAAGAAAAAATATAACCCCTTAAGGACACAAACTAGGAGTGCCCTTCCACTCTAACCTTGGTGCATCAGGCATAACTGGGGTAATGGTCAATCCAAAAGCGCATGATAAGGAGACAACCAGTCCAAACCAATTAAAATATCAAAATCGACCATATTAAGAATGGTCAAATCTACCCAACTGTCACGCCCTAAAAAAGTCACTACACATGATTGATACACTCGATCCACCAATAAAGAATCACCTACAAGGGTAGAAAAATGCATGGTTATATCAAGGGATTCACATGCAGAATCGATATCAGAAGAAAAATATGCAGACACAAAAAATAATGTACACCTAGGGTCAAACAACACTGAAGTGGGAAGATTGCAAATCGGGAAAATACTTGTGATAATAGCATCAGAGGCCTACACCTTAGGTGCCCTAGAAAAAGCATAGCATTGCCCGCATCTACCTCCAAACTGAGAAACTCCTCATCCACTATAATGAGCTCTTTAAGCTCTACCTCTACCGTTTTTCGCATACCCTGTGGCCGGAGGTGCTGGTACCTGTTATGTATGATGATATAAACCCTATTATGGAGGACTTGACACACGTCTAAGGAAATGTATCACAATGTTTCCAAACTCATTACACACATAACGTCCCTTTATAGACAAATCATATTGTGAAGGCCCAGAAGAACATGACCGCCCTCCATAGCCAGAAGAACCAGAACAAGACCCTCTACCTAAAGGACCCATCCTTTGACCACCCAAAATATCAGAACCTACAAACCTTCTATCTGATGAGAAAACTAGTACACTAAAGCCTCAAACATCATAGAGGTTAGACGAGAAAACTAGTGTTGTTAACTTGAGTTATGCTTGTTCTAGTGTACTTTGATGTGCTTTATTTTGTTGTATGGACTAATTTTTGTTATGATATTTAGTAGAAGACCAATAGATAATCTATAAATGCTAAATGAAACCTACAAACAAGCCACAAGAAGCGGGGAAAAAAGGAACAAGCAGGCGATAAGAAGGGAGTGAAAATTAGACAAACCCTCACCCTGATGAGGGGGCCTTGTGTAGCACCCCCATAGTATGGGATGGGGCCTTGCATAGCACCCCTTAGGGAGAGGGCACACTATTTCCCCCCTGATATTGTCCATGCAATGCAACCCCCCATAGGACGTCTAAAAGTTGGTTTTTATGTTATTTAAGTGGGGGTTAGGTTGTAAATACATATATTTCATATGGGGTAGCCTATAGAAAACCTAAAATATTATATAAGATGTACTGAACTATATTTACACCGTATATTTGGAATACACATGTTTTGGAGAGGAGGAGAAGGCAACAAAGGCTCTACATTAGGGTATTGCTTCTTTTACTTCTAGTTTTCTTGTAGTTTACATATGAATTCATTTATGGTGATTCTTTGTATGACTATGACTGTATAAACACCCTCTTTCTAGGGTTGAGTCTACAACATGATAACTTAATTATGGTTTTATAGTTGGTTTATAGGTTTATCAAGTTATGTGATTATTCTTACATTCTTGTTTCACTATTCTAAAACGTCATGAACTTTAGGATAAATCTAAGTCTTGAAACGAATTGACCATAGGAGTGGAAAGATGGAATGAAGAACGTAGGGAGTGTGGATTATGTATTTAATTGTTATATAGTAATTGTTAAAGGATGATTTGCGGTTAGGATAGTGATATACCTAAATTCCCCACTTGGTTAATTAAATTGGAAGATAGTTTAATGCATCCAAATTAAAGACTCACATCCCCGCTCAATGACATAGTTGGGAGATTAATTTGGGTAGATGACTAAGAGGATGACCATTCCCAATTAGTAATATCAAACCCATAAATCAATAATCATGATAAACTCCAACAACATCTAAAAACCATAGTTATGCATGAATGTGAAGTAAATTCCTCAACCCTGGAACTCTCCCTACATTGGCTATAATCTGAATTTAGTACTGTTGTTATTTTTGTTATTTAGTTCATAAAAATAAACTTAAACTCTTTTTGGTTGCAAATTGCACTTGTTTAAATTCATTAGTAATACTTTATTTTGATCATCTACTAAACACCAAGTCCCTATGGGATTGCTATTCGGATCGTAAGAGCAACTTTATTACCTGAATAACCATGTACACTTGCGTGTGTAGTTGGAAGCAACAAGTTTTTAGTGCCATTGCCGGGGACTTGAAACAAATTAGCTACCTTCTAATTTTTTATTTTACTACTGTGTTTTATAAGTGCTAACAACATGATCTTTGCTACTCATCTTGCATGTACAAATGTGTAACACTAGTAAGCTGGCCAGGGATAATGATTTGGTCCAACCAAATCCTGAACCAGAGCGTCACTTAAATCGATTGAGAAGCAAAACAACATTTCTCTACCCAATACCGCAGATTGAGTAGGATCAACAGGTTGAGGTTGTTCATGAAGTCATGGCAGCACCAAGGACAGTGCGCGATGTGGAAATCCCACTCGCAGTTACCTCCGCCATTCACAAACTAGAATGTGGAGGTATATTTGAGCTGAAACAGAATATGGTGCAATTGTTGCACTCGAGCAGATAGTTTACTGATCAGACTCATGAGGACCCACAAGTTTATCTATAAAATTTCTTAAAGATCAGTGACACGTTCATTCCTGTAGGGGTCTCTACAGATTATGTAAGACTTACGCTTTTTGCATTCTCACTTTTGGGACATGCTAAGAAGTGGTTAAATGGAGAGCCTACAAATTCCATCACATCATGGAATGATCTTGCAAAAAAGTTCCTCATACGATTCTTTTCGTTTGGTAAGACTAAAAAATTAAGAAGTGAAATAGTGGGTTTCACTTAGAACCTGAAGAAAATTTATTCCTGGCTTGGGAGAAATTTAAGGCCTTCTCAGAGATTTCCCTCATCATCAGCAGTCTAATGAAGTGTTAGCTCACACTTTTATTGAAATTCTTGACCCAAATACTAAAATTTTGTTAGATTCAGCTACAAATGGTCAAGCTTTAGAAACAACTTATGATGACCTTTACACTTTGTTTGACAAACTTGCACAGAGTAACCCAAATTGACATAGTAATGCTTACTGAGATGCAGTGAAGCATGTTTCAAGTACATCAGAAAGCTATGCCATCAGAGCATTGATTGCATAATTGGATAGCATGCAAAATTAAATGATGATTCAGTTGAATAAATTGAGTATGGCTCAGGTCCAAGCTTTATCTAATGTTACGTAATCAATGCAATAAGTTCAGCAAGATCAGATTTGGTGTCAAGTCTGTGAAGAAAGTGATCAATATGCAGACCTATGCTATGCTAATCCAGAGTCAATCAATTTTGTACGCAATGCTCATAGAGGTAATCAGGCTTATGGTAACACGTACAATTGAGCTTGGTAGACTCAAACCCTTTAATCTTAGGGTAATAATCAAGTCTAACATCCACAGTTTTAGCAGTAGCAACGTACACAGGCTAACACTCAGGCCAATAATATAGGAGAGACTTTGAAAAAGATTTTGTCCAATTAAGAACAAATGGCTACGGATATAAAAAATCAGCAAATGGCTCAAAAGAACTTAGAGATGCAGGTGGGTCAGTTAGCTCAAGCGTAAAACACAAAACCTCAAGGAGGTTTGCCTAGTGATACAAAAAATCGAAAGCATGTGATGGCAATCACCTTAAGGAGTGGTAGAGATTTAATTGATATACCTCCAAAGAAAAATCATGAGGTCCAATAAGAGTTGATCACACCTTAGCAGACAAAAAAGCAAGTTGAGTCCAAACAAGCTGAAAAAAAGGGAAAGTCTGAGCACCCTAATGAAAAGCCAGTTGAACAGACCTAAAATAGACCACCATCACTATTCCCTCAAAAGTTTAAGAAAGACAAAGACGATGCTTATTTTAATAAGTTATTTGATACTTTCAGAGAGCTTCACATTAATCTTTCTTTGTTAGATATTTTGCAAGGAATGCCCAAGTATGCTAAATACTTGAAGGATATAGTGGCAAACAAAAAGAGGCTTGGTGATATTGAGACTGTAGCACTCACTGAAGAGTGTAGTTATGTGGTGATGAACAAGATGCCCAAAAATCTCAAGGACCCTGGGAGTTTCACCCTCCCCATACAAATTGGTGAAAGTGATATAGTTCAAGCTTTATCAACTTGATACCCCTTTAAGTATTTAATAATATTAGATTAGTAAACCCAATGCCTACATCAGTTGTGCTACAGATGGCAGATAGAACTAGAGTGCTCCCCGAAAGAATTAAAGAGGATGTTTTCATTAAGGTTGGTAAGTTCTTTATTCCTACTAATTTTATTGTTCTTGACTATGATGTAGATGGCAGGGTACCAATCATATTAGGATGTCCACTCTTGGCTACTTGCGGAGCATTAACAAATGTTAGAGAGGGCACACTCAAGATGAGATTGAATGATGAAGAGGTCGTTTTTAGAGTGTACAAAACACTTAACACACCCTCACACTACAGAGATCTATGTATGATCATAGTGATAGAAGTGGACGAGTGTGGGGCGGAGGAGAGAAAACCTCCCGTTGCCTCTTTGGACTCTCTTATGGAGTTTCCCAAATTGATAAATAAGCCAGAGCTGGAAAACCTTGAAGGGAATCCTATACAGGTGAGTGTAAGAAAAACTGTAGATCATGATTGTGAGCACTCAAGATGTCAGAAAAGAAGGAGAAGAATAGCCCCGACAAGGAAGAAAGAAGGAGAGAATGTAGATTATAGTTGTGATGAGGGTTGTACCACGATAATAAATCAGGCGCTGGTTGGGAGGCAACCCAAGTTAAGGTAGTTTATTTTTAATTCATTATTTCTTTAGTATCACCTTTGGTTTATGTGTTTGTTTTATGTTGACAGGTTGAGGGGAAATCTGGGTACCCAAAATCTAAGATAAGGAGCATGATGATAGCATAAGTGCGGGGTCCTCCGGCCCTCATGATGGAAATTTGAGATAGTGGCATGCTACTATCTAGTCCTAGAGGCCTCCAGGAGTATTTTTATCCTTACATTGATTTATGCTTTGGGGATAAAGTATGATTTTAAATGTGGGGTGGGGAATCTAACGATTTGTTTAGGGTGAAGTACTCTATAGGATTTTGGTTTTGATTTATTTGCAAGTTTACGACTACACCTAAAAAAAATTATTACAAAAAGATTTTATCTGTGTTTGTTTTTAGTTTTTGTTGTTTTGTCCATTTAGTAGAAGCATACTTCACCCACCCCTCAGTTTTTCTTTTTGATTCTTTTTTGACGGAGAGCCCTTTGAACCCAGTATCTTTTTTTGATTTTTAGGGATAACTTTACATTTTTTGTCATTAGGAATAAATAGAGACTCTCTTGTTAGGTGCTACACAAGATTCCTTGATGCAAGTAGGTGTTGAATTCTAAGGCATGTTGTGAAAAATTGAATGACTTATGTGATACACTTAGGGGTTCTTTTATTTGACTCTTGTGTGATGTTGGCTTAAATTTGAATTCCTGCAATTGCTTGGTTGAGGGTCTATAGGGATCCTTCTTGAGTTGAACATGTGCCAAGTGTGAGTGAGGTTTTTGTTATACTCCATGTTTGCATATTGATGTCTACAACTTGCCCGGTGTGTTTGCAAAGTGAAATAAAGAATGTTGAGTTTAGGATATGATATAGGCATTTCCTTGATAGCCATGTTTTATACCCGCTTTCTCTACCCTTTTTGCATGGCCGTAGTTAGCCCTGTTGAGCCTTTAGACTATTCTTTGGTTGCCTCGTATGTAGCTTATTCCCTTTCTTTCAATTGACCATAATTTGATCCAAAACTCCTAAGCACTTTAAAAATTAAGATGTTGAGGAGTGGAAAAATAAAGAAGGAAAAAGTAAAATTGAAGCCCCAAAATAATAGATATTGGTGTTGTGAAATAGTGTATGTGTTGTTGGTTGGGAGTAACATACTGAAAATAAAAATTAATCCAAAGTGACTCATGTATTGATAGCAAATAATCCTTGCTAAAGATATGTAATCTAGCTTAAAGAGATGGGGCAAAACAAAAGAGATTTGAAAAGATAAAAGTGGTGAAAAATAGGTTGGTTGGAGATGAGTTTAATATAGAAGTGCAATGTATTAAAGCGCTTGGAAAAGTTAGTCTCTATTCTTGACAAAAATAGTTCCTACCCATCCCTTAGCCTACATTACAACCCGGAAAGTCCTACTTGATCTTGAGCCTTGATATTCTTATATTAGTGGAGTACTACACTAAGGGAAAGCTTATGGTTCATCTTATGTTACATGTGAATTCTTTGTGAGAATGAGCAGAATTTGATTCTTACACCCATTCTTATGATAAATTGCATATTTGTGATTGAATATGGGTGACTCTCTTGTGGTGAGGGTGCATGTTTAAGGATGGATAGGTGTCTTATATGTTCTTTGTGTTGAGTAATGTTCAGGATTTTTCAAACTTGTTAGAGTAAATTCTTGAGGCTAGGAAGTCTTGAAGTAGCTTTCAGGTGGGTTCAATTGTAATATGCCATGCTTAAAGAAGAACTTGATATTAATATATTCATTGTAGTTCTAGCTTGTGTCTTGTTTGTAGGCTTCATTTAGCATCGATAGATCCTCCATTGGTCTCCTACAACATCTCATAACAAACATTATTCCATACATATAACACCCCAAAATTCGAGATAAGATTAGAACCATTCTTCAAGTACATGTAAAATAAAAAATCATGTTTGATTAGAATGAGAAGTAATTTAGACATGTATTAAGGCCACAAGTAACTCCTAACTCATATCCAAGCTGAAACCTTTCTTACCGATTGAGTTCTCGTAAAGAATCCTTCTATAGTCAACTTCAAATGAGTATAACTCCTAGATTATGAAGTACTTTTGAATTCAAAACCAACCAAATCATTTATATTTTAATTATCTTTCCAACGCATTAAGTTTCACCTTAATCCAATGTCGGAGCTAAGAGTTATGGTCATTTTAGTGACGCACAGTCCAACAGTGAGAACTTACGATCGTAGGTACGATCTTGGCGAGATTGTACGACCATACAATGCTCCCGTCTGATCAAAAGAGCCCCAAACATCTGCAAGTTGACAAGTATTTCTTTCAACCACGACAGGGAACCACGTCCATGTTTTGAAACCACGATCTTAGGTACGATCATGACTCCTAAGGTTGATCCGGCTTGGATTTCAAACCTACGACCCAAGGCATGATAGTGAGTGGGTCCCATAATTGTACCATGGCTCGTCTAATCATGTCCAAAGAATCCCTAGTTCATCCTTCCAACCACGGGCACCACCTACGATCATATGTTGGTCCCACGATCATGGGATAGTCCGTATGACACATTCTACAACTTTTTTAGTTACATTTTATAAGGGGTATTCTAGACTTTTTCCACTACTTAGACCCCTAAACTATATTATTTAAGCTATCCTAAGGTTAATTAATAAGCCTAAGTTTACCCTAAGTCCCTCACTACTCTAATTTAGTGGATGCTTAGCATTAATAGAGAAAAAATAAATAAGAGATTTCTCTTCTCCAAAGCAAGAGCTAGGGTTTCTCAATTTTCAAGCTTCAAGTTCAAGTTCTTTACTTCCAGGTATGTGGAATTTCATCAGTGGGCTTCCTTTCACCCAATGATTCCCGAAATACATTCAATTCCTCAGTTAATTCATGATCTCAAAATTAGGGTTTTCATTACAACCATGATTCATCTTATACTTCAATTCCCATAACTTGTAAACTATAAATACATGTTTCTCCATGAAATTCAGTACGTTGATAGTATCATGTACATGAAATCTAAGTATAATGATATTCCATAATTTTTTTGGGCTTCTTTTATGTAATCTCATATTCCATTCATATCATAGAAGCTGTCATGAATAGTTGCATTCTTTAGAGATAGCGGGTTATGAACACCCGATGAACTAGGATCCCATCATTATTAATTGAGTAGTTCCTTTAAGTTTACATGTTTTCGAATAGTTTTAGATAGAGGGTCTGTTACTCAGTCTCAATTTATTCGCACCTTTAGTATTACTGACCTGCAGAGTATTTCCAGACAAAGTATATTCTAAATGGGGTTTTTCATTTATATTCACCCTACTAGATTATTAACATCTCCATGAGTCAGAATTCAGGGCTCAGGTCCAACTTTGTAATTTCCTTCCAAATCTTGGTCTGTATATGTTTCTTTTATGCATTTACTCGAGCCATCTCATGTCCCCCATAAGATATATAGGTCTCATAATTCGGAAATACATGATCTATATATTTATATACACTCATATCATAGTCAGGAGATTCAGGTCATATCAGTAATACACATGACATGCATGACTTCCAGATATGCCATCAATGCTTTGAATATTTTTCTCAAAAGTAGGGTTCCCGATTAGTATGGTATCCGGAATACCATTAATGATTGTGGATTAGTTTTCTTATAAAAGAAAGGTTCACTAGTAGTATGGCATCTAGGCATGTCATCCATGATCATCTCAGGTTAACATCTATTTATGTCATCTCAGGTTGACATCAAAGTATGTCATCTTATCGTGCTATAAATTATGTTTAGTTGGGAGCAATACTTAACACAGAGTTGGACTAAGGTTCAGCAACCAAAAACCCTTGTCCCAGAACTACGTGCCACCATAGGTTTATTTATACAACACCAGATCAACTCAGCCTTTATACCCTAACAAAGTGTATTTGGCCCTATTTGATGAGGATTATACATCGAACTCCATGTGTAGCTCATATGGTTATATGTCAGTTAATAGCATCTCCCACAATCTCACACTTTTGTATTTACATGACCCTCAGTTCAGTCTATTTCACAGTAGCTCAATTATATCAGAATATTTATGAAATCAGTACTTGTGATTATCCAGATGGGTCTTTTCATCTTAGTATACCTCAGTAATATGTAATTGGTTTAAATATTCAATTGTTAGTACATTAGTTTGTATACCTCTTATGATATTCGAAATGTCCTTGTACACCTATAGTTTGGACTTAGATATTGCATAACCTTGTACTCAGTTTAGTCAGCATATTACTACTCTTCAGTTACACATTTATTCATTTGGACATTGCATCAGTTTACATTCCTCACTCCATGTTTAGTTCATTTTCTCATGATCAACATATATAGTATAGTGCATATCTCACATGCTCAGTATATTTAAAGTACTGATCGCATACTTTCATTTTTGCTATATTGTTTTATAATATAGGTTCTAATGTTCAGCACTAAGATCGTGCTTAGTATGAATCTGTATCATATCAACAGTAGTATTTGGCGAGTCCTCACCATTCGAGGACTAGTTATCAGTATTTTTCATTTATGTCCTTTTTATTTTTTAGACTGTTAGAGTTAGCTGGGGGCTTGTCCCAACAACTCATCTTAGTAGAGGCTTTCATATATACAATTAGTTGTTCAGCTTTGTGGTTTTAGACTCAGATATTGTTATTAGTTTTGATTATTATTTTATCACTCAGTTCAGCTTTTGCACAGTGTTTTGATCAGTTGCTTAAGTATTTTTAGTGTCATGCCAGGCCATGGGTTAGCTTGGGGTCACTTATGACTCTAAGCACCATTACGACTAGGGAGTAGTCTTGGATTGTGAAAAACTTGGTATCAGAACATCAGGTTTAAGGGTATCTAAAAGACTCGTTAAGTAGAATCTTATTCATGGTTGTGAAGCACGCCACACTTATGAGTGAGAGGCTATGAAATGTTTTAGGAAAAAGTTTCACTTATTTTATGATCATATTGTGAGATGGAGTTTAACTCTATTTATCCTTCTAACTTGTGCCTTACGTGTTTTAGAATATGTCTCCTCAAAAAGAGATCAGTGAGAAAAGTGATCAGAATAGTGATCCTCCTACACCAGTCGATCAATCAGCAACTACTGATATATCTAATGGAGAGTTTTGTGATGCCATCCAATTATTAGCTTGAGCTATGACCGCTACGTTAAATCAGCAGGTAGCAGTCCCTGTAAATCTTGTTAGTAAGAAGAGAATAAGGAAAAGCAAGAGTGTCTTATCAGGGAATGGTAACTCTAACCGTCATAAGATCTCTTGTGGGAAATGATTTTATTTTTTACAAAGGTCATCAGGGCCAACAATATTATCATCTAGTACTTTGTTTCTAGCCCCTAGGACTCATTATGATCAGAAGGAGAGATCTGGCTCTTATCCTCAGAAAAATATGGTAAGGGAAAAGTCCCACCCCACTTGCAGCAAGTGTGGCAAGAACCACATAAGAGAGTGTATGGAAAGTCTTGAAGGTTGTTTTGGCTGTTGCAAGTTAGGGCACAAGTTGAGAGATTGTTTGGTAGATTCAGTGAAGGGTAGAGAGGTTTATCAGCAGGCTCAACCTACTTCCTCTATAGCCCCTTAAGGTCACCCAAATCAGTAGGGTGCCTCTCATAGTGTAGGCTTAGTCAACAATTAACTCAATCCTATTCATTTTCCAGCGAGCTGAATCAGAATGGTTCACCTAAGGCTGAGTTAGGTATGTTTCTTGATTTTCTCATTGATGCATTTATAGTCCTCAAACCCTTATCCTCTCAAAATTGTGAATAGTTATAGTTTAGAATAAAGTTGTGATGGTGCAAAGAAGCAATAAGATGGGAATTAGAAAGAGAGCGTTGTGGAAAATAGATCCTCACAGGTTCGATAAGTTATTACTAGGGATAAGTGGTAGACCATAAATGTAGCTTACTTCAGTCCTTAGATCAAATAGGGAGATTAAGATCAAGACGTGCAGACAAGATATATTCTTAGACTTTTTGGAAGTGTATAATCAGAATAAATCCTGAAGTGATATATCCTAGTTGCTGAGTGAGTTCAGTTTAGAGGGTAGTGAAAAACAAAGACTTGCAGAGTTAGGGTGGTGACTTTGATATAAGAGGGAAGTGTAGAACCCATCATGTTTTGGAGATTTAAGTTGTAGCATTATCAAGTTCTAGAACAAATTTAGTTGGTGGTATATACCCATTCTTATTCTAGCCTATTCAGTATACTTAAGTCATCACGACACTTTACTCCTTCCTGTCATCATTCTGATGTACATACTTTATTCAGATATATGTCTATTCTCAATTGCTAGTATATGGAGTAATAGTCTTGCTCAGAAATCCAAATCATGCTCCATGAACCCATGAGCAATAGTCGCATACCATATAGCTCATGACTCATGAACCCATGATTTCCCAGCATGCTAAATCCTGCATACTAATAATACATTCTCGACGATTAGTGAAATCACCATACGCTAGGTATATTCTCAGGCCAAACTTCTTAAACAAGCTCGCTCATATTATAATGTACTCCCCAGACCCTTATTGAGTGTCAAGGGTTATTGAATTCTTCAAATCATGATTTTTTTGTACCCCTCTTACTCTAGATCTTCCTAGTAGAGTCTCTATTGACTTTTAGTATACTTTGGTAGTGGGGATGGTGATAGACCGATTTGGATTTTATCAGTCGTGTTGCTAAACGAGTAGCATTCTTATCATTTCTTTTAGCCCAGGATACTCTTGCTTCATGCTATATAATTTAAGGGTAAAGGTGTCTTATGGTAAAATATATATCATTCTCTTTTCCCATAAACTTAGATCAACAGACCAGGATGCTCATATCATGTCAAAACTTCCCCAATCGGATGTAACGCTAAGACCATACTCATGATTCCTTTCCCTAAAAGTAACTAGAATTCCTAACGAAGAGAGTTGGAAGGAACAAAGCTCTTTTCTTAATGATTATCAAAAATTGCCTATCAGTATCTATTGCCTCGTAGTTCCATGCATATGTTTCAGTCATGAACACTTCAGTGAGTTCTAAATTCTTAGTATTGATCAGTCCGTTTAGCTAATGGTTTAGTTCAGAGATCAGGTGAATAATACTAGTGACTTTCTCTTTTTCCTTCCAGCCGTACTCCCCTAAGTCCATGTTTGTGCTTATACCCTGCGAACTCTTTTTTGTACATTTGTAATGTATGTAAATATAGTTGAGTCTTATTCTTAGCCTAAAATCAGTTCAAGGTAACATTTTCCTCCCTATTACTTTCTTCACTCTCATGTCCCTTAGTAACTACCATGTCATAGTATGCATTTCTGAGTCCAGTTCAGTCCATGTTTTAGTGAAGATTCAGTTACCATATTAGTATTCAGCTCCAACCGACTCAGTGTTAGGATTGTAGATCTTTCCCCATTCTCTCAACTTAGTGGTGTTCATTCAGGGACGAATAATCCAAAAGGGGAGATATTGTAACACCCCAGAAATTTAAGATAAGATTAGAACCATACTTCAAGTACATGTAAAATCAAACATCATATTTGATTAGTATGAGAAGTGATTTAGACATGTATTAAGTCCACAAGTAACTCCTAGCTCATATCTAAGTTAAAATCTTCCTTACCGGTTGAGTTCTCGTAAAGAATCCTTCTATAGTCAACTTAAACTGAGAATAAATCCTAGATTCTAAAGGATTGTTGAATGCAAGTCCCACCAAATGATAGATATTTGAATTAAATTTCCAACGTATAGTGTTTCACCTTAATCCGATGTCGGAGCTAAGAGTTATGGCCATTTTAGTGAAGCACTGTCCAGCAGTGAGAACATACGATCGTAGGTACGATCTTGGTGAGATTGTAAGACTGTACAATGCTCCTGTCTGATCAAAACATCCCCAAACATCTGAAATTTGACAAGTATACCTTCCAACCATGGTTTGAAACTACGATCTTAGGTACGATCGTGATTCCTAAGGTTGATCCGGCTTGGATTTCCAACCTACGACCCAAAACACGTTCATGAGTGGGTCCCATGATCGTACCATGGCTAGTATGATCATGTTCAGAGAACTCTCCAGCTCATACTCCCAAACACGGGAACCACCTACGATCGTAGGTGGGTCCCATGATCATGGGATGGTCCGTACGACGCATTCTATAACTTTTTTAGTTATGTTTTATAAGGGGTATTCTAGTATTTTTCCACTACTTAGACCCCTAAACTATGTCATTTAAGCTATCCTAAGGTTATATAATAAGCCTAAGTTTACCCTAAGTCCCTCATTACTCTAATTCAATCGATGCTTAGAATTTAATAGAGAAAAAAATAGGCAATTTCTCTTCTCCAAAGGAAGAGCTAGGGTTCCTCAATTTTCAAGCTTCAAGTTCAAGTTATTTACTTCCAGGCATATGGGATTTCATAAGTGGGTATCCTTTCACCCATTGAGTCCCGAAATACATTCAGTTCCTCAGTTAATTCGTGATCTCACGATTAGGATTTTCATTACAACCATGATTCTTCTTGTACTTCAATTCCCCATAACTAGTAAACTATAAATACATGTTTCTCCATGAAATTCAGTACATTGATAGTGTCATGTCCATGAAATCTAAGTATAATGATATTCCATAATTATTTTGGGCTTCTATTATGTAATCTCATATTCCATTCATATCATAGAAGCTGTCATGAATAGTTGCATTCTTTAGAGATGGGGGATTATGAACACCCGATAACCTAGGATCTCATGCATTATTAATTTAAATACTCTTTCATTAAAGTTTACATGTTTTAGGATAGTTTCATATAGAGGGTTTGTTACTCAGTCTCAGTTTATTCGTAATTTCAATGTTACTGACCTACACAGTATTTCCAAATAAAGTATATTCTAAACGGTGTTTTCAGATAAATTCACCCTACTAGACTATTAACATCTCCATGATTCAGAATTCAGGGCTCAGGTCCAGCTTTTTAATTTCCTTCCAAATCTCAGTCCTCATATGTTTCTTTTATGCATTTACTCCAACCATATCATGTCCCCTATAAAATGTACAGGTCTCATAATTTGGAAATACATGATCTATCTATCTATCTATCTATCTATCTATATATATATATATATATATATATATATTTCTATACTTTTTTAATTCTTGTAATTCTTTATAGTATATAAAACAAGAAATTAATCAAGTTAAAAAAGACATTCAAGCCTTGGTATCATATATATATATATATATATATATATACACACACACATATCATAGTCAGGAGCTTTGGGTCATATCAGTAATACACACGACATGCATGACATCTAGATATGGCATCAATGCTTTGAACAATTTTTCCAAAAGTAGGGTTCCCGATTAGTATGGTATCCAAAATGCCATCAATGATTGTGGATTAGTTTTCTTATAAAATCAAGGTTCGTTAGAAGTATGGAAGTCAGGTATGACATCTATGATCATCTCAGGTTGACATCTATATATGTCATCTCAGGTTGTCATCCAAATATGTCAACTCATTTAAATTGAGAGCAGTACTTAGCACCGAGTTGGACTAAGGTTCATCAATCAAAAACCCTTGTCCCAAAACAATTTACCACTGTAGTTTTATTTATACCCCATCAAATCAGCTCAACCTTTATACCCTGGCAAAGTAATTAGGCCCTCTTCGATGGGGATTATACATTGAACTCCATGTTTAGCTCACATGGTTATATGTTGGTTAATAATATCTCCCACAATCTCATAATTTGGTATTTGCATGACCCTCAGCTCAGTTTATTTCACAGTATCTCAGTTATATAAGAATATATATGAATTTAGTACTTGTGATTATCCAGATGGGTCCTTGCTTCTTAGTATACCTCATTAATATATAATTGGTTTAAATATTCTATCGTCAGTACTTTAGTTTATATACCTCTTTTGATATTCGGAATGTCCTTGTACTCCTATAGTTTGGACTTAGATATTGCATAACCTTATACTCAGTTTAGTTAGCATATTACTATTATTCAGTTACATGTTTATTCACTTGGACATTGTATCAGTTTATGTTCCTCATTCCATGTTTAGTTCATTTTATCATGATCAGCATATATAGTTTAGTGCATATCTCACATGCTCAGTACATTCAAAGTACTGATCGCATACTTTTGTTTGCTATATTGTCTTATAATATAGGTTCTGACGTTTAGCACCCAGATCGTGCTTAGTAAAACTCCGTATCATATCAGCAATAGTATTTTGTGAGTCCTCACCATTCGAGGACTAGTTATCAGTATTTTTCATTTATGTGCTTTTTAGTTTTCAAACAGTTAGAGTTAGCTAGGGCTTGTCCCAGCAACTCATCCTAGTAGAGGCTTTCAGCCATACAATTAGTTGTTCAGCTTTGTGGTTTTAGACTTAAATATTGTTATTGGTTTTGATTATTAATTTATCACTCAGTTCAGCTTTCACACAGTGGTTTTCTCAGTTGCTTTAGTATTTCTAGTGTCATGCGGCCATGGGTTAGCTTGGGGTCACTTATGACTCTAAGCACTGTATTACGACTAGGGGTAGTCTCGGGTCATGAAAACACAACACAATAAAGCTCATCAAAGTACACAAGAACAAGCATAGCTCAAGCCAGCAACACTAGTTTTCTCGTCTAAGCTCTATTTGATCATTTTGACTCTTGACTTGTTTCAAATGCACCTTAAACACTCTAAACATGCAACTTAGCAAAAAAATACACAAATTCACACATTACACTTCATTAAGAACATCAAGTTATCCTCAAAAGTAAGCTAAATGAACGTAGATAATGACACTTAGCTGTATAAATATGCCTAAGATCACCACTCGAAACCTCAGGACCTACAAACACGCTATCTGAACCCTGCAATGCTTCCTAAATTGGTCTAATGTGGTAATAATGAGAACCTTTATCTCAAGAATCCCAACCTCGGGATGAGTGGCCAGTGAGATCACCCTACTTACGTAACCTCTTACCTCTTCTTCTATGAGCCTCACAAGAAATTTACTCGACTATTTTTGCACGATCCATAATACTCTAAAAAGAACCACCTGTAGTTATTAGCTGAGTTGTAGCCAACTAAAAAGTAGTACTCAAACCTTTCACAAACTTTCTGATCCTCTCACCCACTGTAGAGATACAAGCCATATCATGCCTATAAAATAATGGAAATGGGCCTCATACTCAACAACAGTTATGGAGCCCTGTTGCAAATCATAAAACTTCACCCTCAGCTTGTCCCTTAAATTGAAGGGTGCATATCTCTCTGGAAACACCTCTGAGAAGTGTGTCCAAGTTAAAGGAGGAGAACCCACTGACCTGCAACTAACAAAGGACCTCCACCACTGTTTGGCTGCGTCAATCAACTACAAAGTAGTATAATCAACACCATGTGACTCTAGCAAACTGAGGTTATGCAACCTCTCCTGACAGTTGACCAAGAACTCATGCGCATCCTGCTCAAAAGTACCACTATACTTCGGAGGAGCCATTCTAATGAATCTCTCAAACCTCTTCTACTCATCATCCGACATCACTGCTCCAGGAACCATAGGCAGAACAATAAGTCTGGCAAGTAACACCTCAACCTGTAGGGACATAATAGTAGCTGGTTGTGCCTTGGGAGTCTAGAAACCCTAAATAGAAGTCTTACTTTGAAGATTAACACCCTCTCTCATCTGACAAGCATTTGGTGTACCTAGTAAGGGTACCTGCCTAAGACGTACCAACCAAGTAGCTCAAAAGTCGAATAACAACAACTTGTAGCATTGGAGTAGTAATGAAACCCTATGTGGTCTGGGTTGGTCCCACACTCTCTAATTGATAAATCTGCAAGAACAGGCTCGATCATTAGCTTAGGAGATACCTCTCTAGGATGCCTCTATCCAGAGATGCTCCCCGTGCTATGTCTCTAACTCGGTCTTTTCCGTGATCCCTACCTCGTCCCTATACTGAAGCCCCTATAGTGGGTTCCAGCTCAACATCATCAATAATACTAGATCGAGGCCTCACCATCGGTGCAGAAAGCATGAGATACAAGTTTAGAATACCGGGTGTGAATAACACATAAAGGAATCAAACATAGAGAATTTTCCTAAAAACATCCCATAGCCTCCCGAAGATAGATACAGACATCATCATATCAATCCATGGGACTCTATTAGATATTTGACACTTGTACTCATGAGACTAGTGAACCTAGTCTTTGATTCCAACTTGTCATGACCAAAAATCCCAAGGTCATGCACCTACCCCGATCCCACCTTGGTAGGTAAGTCCAACACAAAAAAATTAAGCAAAATACAATAAGATTAATAAGTAAATATAACTAAAGACATTTAGAATAAAATTAAACTGAAAGCAATAGCAAAACAATATCTAGATAATACAACTCAAACATCTCCAAGATCAATGTTCATGAGTAAGAGTAACACTAAACTATCATAGAATACGAGTACCCAACGTCTATCTCAAAAATGAAGTAAAGACATAGGTAAAATAGATGAAGCCGAAAACATTTCCTGAACGGGGAGCTTACCATGACTTCGATATTCTCATAGCTACACGATCACGATCTGTAGATAACACTTGAACTAGGATATGCACAAAAAGGGCACAGAAGTAGGAGTTAGTACGGTCCACTTGTACTGAATAGGCATCATAGGGCGACCGAGCTGAGTAGCTAAATAATCAAGTACTATAAAACTATGAGTGATGTAACCACCCTGCAAAAATAGAAAAAGTCCCACACCTAACATGCCTCACAATTATACAATATAAGGCACCGCTTCAACAATAATAGATATACATAAACACCACATATGAAGATGTCCAAGGAATAATATCATCCAAATGAAGGAGATACAATATAGTTCAACAAGATTATACAGATGAATGTAATAACCAAATGCTGACTTCATATACACCCTCTAATCCTAAGCTTCCAGGAAAGGATCCATGAGGGGTTCAAAACCTATATACTAATCATGATCTCATCAATCAACCTTGTCGGCACTTTCCTCAGCTAAGGCATTTTATAAGATAATCCATTCTCTTTCGCAAAGAAATCCAAAACAATAATTAGATTAATAATGGTATAAGTTATTTACAAAACTACTAATACTAAGTATATTATGATGCAAGGCCCTACACGACAATATTAAGATAGAATCAAGTCAAGGTGATAATAGAAATGAACACAAGCCCCCCCTCCCCCACAGGCATCACATAAGTGAAAGAAATAATTAAGACACCAGCAAGGTCAATACAAGCCTCCTTACGAGCGTCACAATAATAATAAGCAACTCAAATGATATAAAAAAAAAACATTTCCCAACCCATAGCACACTTTACATGATCAATTCTCTACCTAACAAAGTCTGAATAAAGTTATACCATAACCTACCTCAAAGCCGGAGCACAAGCCCAAAACCCTCTACGCGAAGCCTTTTCTTTTCAAGTGGCTTCAAAATTCTTTCAATATATTAAAAATTGTTTTTACACATAAATATGAGTCTATTGATATACATATTGGCATACTTTTGTTCACGGTCCAAAATTACGTTGAAAATCAACCCAGTAATAAAAGAGCAAAAGTGGAATTTTAATAGTAAATCAATTTACCCATAGTTTAAGGGTTCCAACTTTGAAAACCCATTGAAAATTGAGTTGAAATCAGGTTAGAAATCATCAAAAATACTCATTGTTCACTTTACCAGAAAAACCACAAGTTAAAAATCAATGTTTTAAAGCTGGTTTTGTAATATAATCAATGGGTAAAGTAGGTTTAGAAGTTTACCCAATTAAAAGTTGATGAAAAACCTTCTTAGATCTCCCCAAAATTTTGCTCTCAAACTTTGAAAATGGTTAAAATGAGGTTTAGAGCCGAGAATGAGGTTTTTTTACTTTTCAAGTGTATAGTGCCATGCGATCATGGCCTTACTGCGCAATAGCGAGGGTCAATATTGACTGCTAGTAAGTTGCGCTTCACGATTACATGAATGGGTCACGCAATTGAGATGCACAAAAAGATTACCCTTCGCAATCGTGATACCCCCCACGTGACTGCGATGAACAAATGCCTAGTGCACTAGTAGATGTGCAATAGCAACAGTCCAAGAATAAATATATCTCTGAACGGACCCTCCAGATTCATTCGAGACCTCATAGAAATAAACTAATAATGCAGCTAAGGTAATTTCGATGTTCCGTACTCAGTAGAACCCCTTAAAATCACCAATAAAGGTCGTTATCAACATGTTTTACATGAATCCAACTCTAGTCCAATAAAACAAATTTCTAGATCAAATTCTCAAAAATCATAAAGGGGCCTCGAAACCCAAACCAACCACGCTACTATCCCAAAATCGATATTCCAAAATTAATGGAACTGATATAATTTTCATCTGACGCTAGGATCTCAGAATGTTGGCCAAAGTCAACTATATCAACTTAAAGATTTCTCAAAAACCAAAAACTCATATAAAACACTCCCAAATACTTTAGGGACTGTGCCACCCATTCCGCAACTCACAAATTCTATTATACAACTACGGGGAGAGATAAAATGGTCAAAAATAGGAAATTTTAAAAATCACCACGAGGGTTGTTACATTATCCACCACTAAAACACGCGTTCATCCTCAAATGTAAAGCAAGGAAAATACCAGAAATGAAGAAAAGATGGGTTATCTACTCCTCAAGTAAGACTCAATATTCTATGTAGCCTCCTTAATTAGGTGATGTCTCCTCTGAAATTTCACTGAATCGATATTATTGGACCTTAAATTTCTATTATGCCTATCCAAAATAGCTATAGGCTCCTCCTTAAAGTTCATTACATGGTGTAAAGCAACCAAATCTTACTGAATCACATGAGAATCATCAAAATAATGAAACACCAAATGAACAACTGACAGGCTTAGAGGTAAGGCTAACCTATAGGCCACCTCCCCAACTTTCTCAAAAATATCAAAAGGCCTAATGAACCTTGGACTAAGCTTTTCTTTTTTTCCAAACTTCATCACACACTTCATGGGTGATATATTCAACAAAAACCACTCACCTTGCATGAACTCCACATCATAAACCGGTCAGTTGGTGTAACTCTTCTATCTTCTTTGGGCCACCACAAGCCTCTACTGAATCTATCTCACTTGATCCATTGAGTCTCTCAACAAGTCAGTACCTAAAGGGCTAACATAGAAGGAATCAAACCATCCCATGGGGATCTACACCTCTTTCCATACAAAGCCTTAAATGGTGCCATATGAATGCCGAAATGGTAATTATTATTGTAGGCGAACACCACAAATGGCAAGAACTTGTCGTAAAGACCACCAAAATCCATTACACATTCTCTAAGCATATACTTTGACACCTAAATAGCGTTATATAACTATCCATTCATTTGAGGGTGAAATGTAGTTTTTATCTCTAGTTGGGTCCCCAACTCTTGCTGCATAGAACTTCAAAAGTTTGAGGTAAACTGAGTTTCTCTATCTAAAATAATGGAGATAGGTACTCCATATAACCAAACAATCTCTCAAATGTAGATCTTGGCCAATTTCTCAGAATTATAATTCATCTTCATAGGTACAATGTGCGACTAATTTATTCAACCTATCCATAATTACCCAAATGAAATTAAACTTCCCCAAAGTTGGGGAAAAACCAACCACAAAGTCCATAGTAATCCACTCTTATTTCCACTCTGGGACATGCATTTGCAACATCAAACCACCTAGACACTGGTGCTCATACTTTACTTGTTGACAATTAAGACACTTGGCCATAAACTCCATAATATCCTTCTTTATCGCAACCAATAGTGTTACTTCAAGTCATGATATGTGTTAGCTTATCCTGGATGGTTAGAATACCTCAAATTATGAGCCTCCCCCAGTCTAATCAAGTCACCAATCTTTGGCAAACAGACTCAACCACTAATCCTCAAAATACCCTTTAGATCAAGAAATGCCACTTTTACCTCGCTACTTAACACTTTGTCATAAATCAACCTCAACTTTCCATCATCAAATTACTGATCATGAATCTACTTCAATAATGAGGATCTAGCCTCTACCCAAGCTAAAACACTCTTGGGAACCACAATATCAAGTTGAATCATTTGGTTAACTAAAGACAGAATATCCAAGACTACAGGTCGCTCCTCTACCATAAGATAATCCAAACTCCCTATACTTGCCACTATCTAACACAAGGAATCTGCTACCACATTAGCCTTTCCTGGATAATTAAAAATGGTGAGATCATAATCCTTAAGCAATTCCATCGGTCTATATTGTTTGGTATTAAGAGCCTGCTGACTTAAGAAATACTGAAGGCTATGATAATCGGTGAAAATCTCATAATGAACCCTATATAAATAATGACTCCATAACTTTAATGCAAATACAACTGTTTCTAACTCTAAGTCATGACTAGGGTAGTTCTTATCACACACTTTCAACTGTCGAGAAGCATAAGCTATCACTTTTTCCTTTTGCATCACCATGTCACCCAAGACAACTCTAGAAGCATCACAAAACACTGTGAAATTAAAGACCTCCTTGGGCAAAGTCAAGATAAGAGTCAATGTCCAATGTCTTGAGTTGTTAAAAGATCTTCTCACATTAGTTCAAGAACTTAAAATCAATGAATTTTTGAGTCAATTTAGTCAAAGGATCCACAATAAAAGAGAATCCATACACAAACTACCTATAGTTGCCTGCTAAACCAATAAAACTTTGAATCTCAATAGGGGAAGTAGGCCTAGCCTAAAATGTACCTCCACCACCTTGGTCAAATCGACCATGATATCATCTTTGGTCACCACATGACCCAAGAAACACACTGAGTCTAATCTAAATTCACACTTAGAGAACTTGGCATACCACCGCTCATATCTCAACCTTTGAAGTACGACCCTCAAATGCTTTACATACTCCGCCTTACTCTTGGAATATACTGAAATATCATCAATGAAGATAAACATAAAAGAATGAAAATACGGCCTAAATACCCTGTTCCTCAACTCTATAAATATTGTCGGGATGTTAGTCAACTCAAAAGACATAACCAAGAACTCATAATGGTCGTACCGGGTCCAAAATGTCGTCTTTGGAACATCCAATGCTCTAATCTTCAGCTGATAGTAACTAGACCGCAAGTCGGCCTTAGAAACATTGTCGCACCTTAAAGCTGATCAAATAAATCATCAATATATAGAAGAGGATATTTGTTCTTGATTATCACCTTGTTCAACTGTCGATAATCAATACATATATGCATGATCCCATCTTTCTTCTTAACAAACAATACATGAGCACCTCAAGGTGAAACACTAGATCTAATAAACCTCTTACACAACAAATATTTCAATTGCTACTTCAACTCCTTCAACTTTGTCGAAGCCATTCTATAAGAGGGAACAAAAATGGGTTTAGTGTCCAGCCCTATGTCAATAGCAAAATTGATATCCTTATCTGATGGAACACTAGGAAAGTCTATAGGACATACATCCATAATCTCCTTCACAACTTTCACATACTCCAATGGAGGTGGTGAATCTACATTGGTATATTAGACATAATCTAAGTAAGATAATCACCCCATATCCACCATATGATGAGCATGAAAAAATGACATAACCTATTTAGGAAATAAACTAGGAGTACCCTTCCACTCTAACCTCGATGCATCAAGCATAACTAAGGTAACAATCTTGGCATAACAATCCAAAACCTTGAAATAAGAAGACAACTAGTCCATAACTAATATAACATCAAAATTGACCCTATTAAGAATGATCAAATCTACCCAAGTGTCACACCCCAAAAGAGTCACTACGTATAATTGGTACACCTGATCCACCACTAAAGAATTGCCTATGGGGTTAGAAACATGGATGGCTAGAATCAATACTAGAAGCAAATTATGTGGACAAAAGAGAATATAGACCTAGGGTAAAACAACACTGAAGTAGGATGATGGTAAACTAGGATGATACCTGTGATGATAGCATAAGAGGCCTCTGCCTTAGGTTTCATGAGAAAAGCATAGCACTGCCCGTATCCATCTTAGGATAGAGCAACTACTCATACACCATCATGATATCTTTGAGATCTACCCTAAGTACCCTAAGATCCACCATTACCACTCCATACACGCCTCTAGCTAGAGGTACTGGTGCCTCGTAAGGCTGAAGCTATAAACCCTGTTGTGAAGGACCTGACACATTTGGGGAAATTTTTCGCTAACTGTCCAAACTCATCACACACATAAAATCCCATGCTAGAAAAATCACACTGTGAGAGTGCATAAGAACTAGATTGCCCTTCATAACTGAAAGAACTTAAATGAGACCCTCAGCCTGAATGACCCATCCTTTGACCAATAAAAATCACAAAACCCATAAATCTGTTATCTAAACCCTACAACACTACCTGAATCAATCTACTGTGGTGTACTTGAGAATTTTTTCTTGAAGAATCCCTACCTTGAGATGAGTGACCACCAAAATTATCGTGTTAGCGTAGCCTATTACCTTTGTTACCCTGACTCTTATGAAGAATACCCTCTACTCTCTTGGAATGATCAACAATACTCTAAAAGGAACCACTTTTAGTCACTAGCTCAGTGGTAGTAAACAAAAGAGTAGTAGTTAAACCTTTCACAAACTTCCTGATCCTTTCTCACTTAGAAGAGATACTAGCCGTAACCTTCCTAGACAAAGCATGAAAATGTTTCTCGTACTGTGAAACACTCATAGAGCCCTTGTCCAAATCATCAAACTCCTCCATCATCCTATGTCTTAAACTGAAGTTCACATACCTCTCTAGAAACACCTTTGAGAATCACATCCAAGTAAAATGAGGAGAACCTACGGGTCTGCAACCAACAAAGTGTAATGACCCTCATATTGAAATTTAGAATTTTTTGTTTTTTGATAATTTTTCCCTTTCTTGTATTTTCTTTGTATCATTAATGAGTTGCAGTAATGGTTGGCACGGTCCCTGATGCATCCGAAAATATTTTAAATGATTTTGTAGTTTTCTATATCCTTAAAGGAAATAGTTTAACATTGGTCAATATTTTGTGATCGAAGCCTCAGATGAGGATTTTAACAAATTCATTAGATCCAAAACATTAATTTTGGTTAGTAGCGCGGCTAGTTTCGGTCCTGAGCCTTTATTTTGCATTTCGATCCTCCGTTTGAAGACTAGTTTAAATTAGCTTCTGGGGTCCCAGGGGTTAATTTGTTGAAAATGATCCTTTTTTAAAAATATGATGCTTTCACTGAATTTGGAGCGTTAAAATTAGCCTAGTAGCATAGTTGGGTTGTGCGTAGGAGGTCTCAAATGAGTTTTGGGTAGTTGTTCGAAGTTTGGAGTTTTACGTTGTTGGGTTTTAATGGTATCACCTATATTTAATGAGCTATTTTGTGCATGTTTATGGTACCATTAGATCCATATCAAAATCTTGGAACCAACACAAAAAGAATCGATGAATTTCATGTCCGTATGAGGGAGTTATGTCCTTTTTAGTGAAAAATTATTGTTGAAGGGTCTTTTATCGTGAGTTCTGGTTGCCACTAAAGGTATCAGATTTTTTATAGAAAGAACAATTTTGGGGATTTCTTATTTTGAACATTTTGGAAGTTAGGAAGCTTCGATTGGGGTGATTTTTGATGGGTTTTTCTCCTTCAATCACTGTGTATGTGTTTCTAACTTCATTTTATTAATTTTCCAAGATTATCCACTTTGTTTTACATGATTTTCATTGATAAAGTTGATATTTAGAACCCCAAAGTTATAAATAAAAAATTCTTGATTTGAAGATTGATTAGGAATGAGTTTTTATTTATTTTGTTGATTTAAGGTCCTTGTATCATGAGTTGATGGATTTTTACAAAAGTTTTTCCAAAATTTCTAGTTTTAAACAGTGTTGATAATGGGGATTTGGGGTAGACTCTTAATACCTTGGGGATTGTGTTTATAAAATAAAATTTCTGTTTTATCCATTTCATTTTTGAACTTGTTTTTCGAGTCCGTTTTGGATATAGAACAAATATAGTCAATATGGGTATCATTTGACTTGTTTTGACTTGTCGATGTCATATTTGATTAGATTTTACGTGTTTGGTGCTGATTCGAGGGATTCGAGCTTACGGTTAAGGCTTTAGGTGATGTTTGGGTTTGCGGAACTTCTTTCAAGGCAAGTTGAGATGTACCTTGACTTTTTCTAAAGTGTTTATATGTTGTATGCTTGTTTTCTTGCATTTCTGTGAATCTTTTAGGATTGGGGATCCCATTTAGATGATATGGTGAGTATCTCTGTGGGTACCGGAGTTTGTTGATGAATTGTAGTTAGATAATTGCCTATCCTAGCTAGTCTAGCTTATTAAAAATTTCCTTAAAATAGAAATGAAGATAGATATCTAGGTGATCTCTAACAATTGATATTGGATGCTTACTTTAGAGCTTGAATCTTATTTAGCGGCCTTTATTATGATGATAGGGGCTTAGCGACCTTTAGAATATAATTAGGTTAATATTGCTAGCGATGGAATGATCGGGTTTTAGAGAATATTTAGAGTATGAATGGACTTCTATTAGTGGTTGAGACTTATAGTATGGAATAAGCTATGTTTGGGTAGTTTCGCGATATATTGTTATTGGGATTTGTTATTTATTATCGTGTGCCCGAGTGGGTGCGTATTTGTATATTATTACTGATTGGAGTATCTATTGTGGTGATTCCCGAGTGGAGTCTTGAGTTGATATTGTTGGCTATGATTGAGCATTTAATTGCCATATTTATTATGTGTCGCTGAGTAAGGGCTTGACTTGTAATCATGGACCATGATTGTGCATTAAATTGCCATATTTTTTATTGCATATTAAATTGCCTTTATCATATTGATGATACCCGAATAGGGAACTTTAAATGATTTATTGATTGTCTTACATGATTATTTATGCTAGTGGTGCCCTACAACGGCATATATCATGGAACATTGTCATATTGAGTTGATTCTGAGCTCAGTTATACTTGTATTAAATTGATTCATACCTTTATACTGATTTAGTTGTGAGTATATATCCTTATATCATTCATACATGTTCATGAGATTAATACCACTGAGAATTTCCCCATTCAAAAGAAAATGATGATTTTATAAAACCCTTGGCCGAGATCATATGCCGACAAGGTTGATTGAGACATTTTATGAGATATTATAGTAACCTTGATCCGTGAACATTCACCGAAGAGGTGGATTGAGATTATGGAAAGTATATGGGTTGCGAACCCCCCATGGGTCTTACTTTGGGAGTGTTGAGGCTCGGTAGGTGTATACACAAAGTTATGCGGTAACTTTCAAAACATTCATCAACATCCTATCATCATCAATACATTGCATTACATTACCTTCCTTGGTATGGTTCAAAACTGTGTTAGTATTTACTCTTAACCTGTATTATCATGTTAGAGCCTTGTTTGTGATATTGTGTTTGAACATTCATTTTACTTTGTTACATTATCTTAAATTATCTTATACAGATTGAGAGGTAGAGATATTATGAGACTTGGGGTATGGATATGGCTTAATCTGACAGACTATTGCATCGCACCATTCGGTAGCATATTATATATTTTTATATACACTCTTCCTATTTTTATCCCATATTATTGGTTGATTATAATTGATTAAGCCAGATATATCTTATTAGTGAGTGTTCATCATAAATGACTTTCCTTAGTTATTGATCATAGAATGACTAGCATTGATTCACCTAGCTTAATGTGCCTACCCTATAAATGGTTAATCTATTGATGGATTTGTTGGGTTACCCTGATAGAATGAAATGCTGTTTTTGCTGGTAATAGAACCTTTGGGGAAGCCTTGAGTAGTTGGGGTGGTGGTTGTCGCCATAGCTTTAGATTAGGGTCGGTTATCAATGATTCTTGCTGAGTACACGTGGTTTTGTACTCACCCTTGCTTTTCTTTCATTTTTCTTATTTTTTGCAGCCCGTGCAGGTATTGGTTTGAGCGGTAAATTGTAGATCGTGCTTCTTATGTATTTTTATTGTGGAGATCTAGGTAGTGACTGATGAACCTCCATGACTTCTCAGATCTCTCTACTTTTTTCTTATGTATTTATCGCATTTAAGATACCTTAGATGATTACTTATACTTTTAATCTATATTAGAGGCTCATTTTAATGACAACCAGACCTGGGAAGTATCTTTGAGACTTGTGTCTCATATATATATTTGGGATTATTCATATTTTCTTCGGCTTTCGCTTTTGATTTTCTTAAATTCGTATTCTTTGGGTTGAGTTAGGCTTACTTGTCCGGAGGGTGTGACAAGTGTCATCATGTGCCTATTTTTGGTCATGACAAAATGGTATCAGAGCCCTAGGTTTATTGGTCTCATTAGTACAAGCCGAGTTTAGTAGAGTCTTGCGGATCGGTGTGGAGACGTCTGTTATTGATCTTCGAGATGATACATGACTTTAGGAGAATTCCATTTTTTTATTCTATTTTCTGCGTTCATAGCTTTGTATAACTTAGAATCTTTTATTCACTCTCTCACAGATGGTCAGTGGCTAGAGATTCAGAGCTTGTGCCTTCGATGCATAGTAGGAGTAGGTCAGATCAGGAGGTCCAGATCAGCTAGAGGATAGGTTAGAGTTTCCTCTTCAGGTTCTAAGATTGCTAGTTTTGGTAGGTCTAGTGAGGTTAGAGTAGTTTAGGCTAGTGTAGACACAGACTGTGACCATACCTATACTTGAGGATTGTTTGGTTTAGGTATTGGGTTTTCTTCAGAGAGTGGCTTCTATCTTGATTCAACATATTTCTCACAGTTCTTTGGGTCGGCTAGACAGTGATAGAGCACCTTTGTATAGGGTAGACCAATTAGATCACCTCCTCTTTTATGGGATCAATTTGCTCGAGTGTTTTTAGAGAAGTTTGTGTAGAGATATGAGAGGCTTCCCGGCTAGAGGTCCCAGGGATTTAATGATCATATCAATGTGCATGATGGAGGTTGGGATCTTCGTGGTTATGCTTGGAGAGGGTTAGATCAAAATGGTCCTTTGGGTTCTTTAGGCCTAGTTCAGCGGGCTCCGACTTTTTTGGTTTCCTTCTTATGTGGAAGTCTTGGCCATTATAGAAGGGATTGATGATAGCTTAGATAGAGAGATACTCTATCAGTTGCTCAATAAGATGACAGGTTTCAGTATCAGGTTCGACAGGATGTACTCGAGGCAGGAGCTTCTGGCGCGGTAGCTACAGGTATGGTTCAGGTATACCTTGATTTGTCTTAGTGGTGTTTGATTATGGGTCAGCATTCTCCTATATGTTTACTTATCCGACATTGAGTCTTGATATGATTTGTGAGTTTTGCTATGCCTATTGGTATTGCTACCTATAGATGAATCCTTAGTGGTGGATCGGGTGTACGAATCCTATGTTGTGACTCATTCAGAGTATATTGCTGGATTAGAGTTGATTTTATGGGTATTATGGATTTCGGTGCATTTTGGGAATAATCTTTTCAAATGGATATATTGTGAAATAGTAATGGATCGATTCTAGGTTCTGGTATGTGTTCAGATGGTCGAATATCAAGTGGTACTCATCAGTGTTAAACTTTGTAATAGACTAGGCTTATGGTATGAAGATTGAAGGGATTACAAATAAAGGATAGTAGTTAGATAAATGGAATCTTTTGGGCGTTCTTTCCTTGTGATATGTTACTTCTTTGGGGATTAGCCTTTGCTTGCATGATTGTATTAGATGCTATTAAGACACACCTTGGTTAGATTTGAAGGACTTCAGCTTATAAGGGATTCTTACTTTAATTCGAAAAGAGTTTTGAATGGAAGGGAAGCTTGCAACAATTGTTACTTCTATAGCTAAGTGGCCTAATGGAATATTCGTGCTCATGAGTTTTTATTAGAGTATGTGTTATGGGTCCTGTATTCTTGTGATAAAGAACTTTGATTTAGAAGTGAGTTAGGGACAGTTAAGGAGCTTGTACATAAGGAAATTTTGGTATTTTAAGAATCTAGTTATGGGTTTGAGTTAGAATTTAAAGTCCTAATAGTGCAGATCATCAGTAGCTTATGCAGAGTCTAGCGGTGATTCCTTCCCAGTTTTGACTTGTGATTTGGGCGTCCGTTAGTGAGATATAGTGATATGAGCACTTCTTCTATGGGTTGATTTTTCCCCCTGATATGATGGGTTGCTTATGTGTATGTGATCAGATAGGTTTTCATTCTATCAGATTTTTGGGACTTCAGATTTATTGATGCGACTCAGGTTTTGAGGTTCCATGGGTTATTGTGATGAGTTGTTTGAGTATCCAGTGTCCTTTAGAGAATTTCATGTCTATGGTACATAGAGTATGATGATTCTCGATTGCCTCAAGGGTTGGTCATAGGATATGACTATTTTGGATAGTGTTTTATGTGTGTTGAGTGCGACTTTTGAGGTTTTGTATGGTTATGATACCGGTTCTTGGCTTAGTAGTTTTAGCATGAAACTATGGTGTTGTTTGAGATGATAGCGATAGTATCTACCTTAGGTAGGTTAATTTGGTGTTTGATAGGTAGTTATGTGGTTTTATGAGTTCCTTGGCATTTTGTGATTTTAGGGATATTTTTGGTCTTGTGGTTGTAGCTAGTGTCTTTTGGTGCCTTGGTCAGGCTTAGGTTAGACGGATATGTTCAGAACATCGATTGTGTTTGACTCAGTTTTGAGTATAGAGGAAGTTCTAAGATAGAGAAATTCGGCTTTATTCAGAGATTTTAGCCTCTTATGCTAGTGTTGTGACCTAGTGAGTTTTTATGTGATAGATTTCTGGTTCTACATTGAGGCCAGTAGTTCTATAGTTGTGACTCTGTGTTGGAGTGCTTGCTTGATATGTCTCGAGGGTATTTTCTATCCTTTACATGTTTTAGCATGTTTCTTGCTTGTACGTTAGAGGACGAATGTGAATCTTAGTGGTGGATACTGTAGTGGCCTTCATATTGAAATTTAGAAATTTATGTGTTTTGACCATTTGCCCTTTCCCGTAGTTGCTTTGTCTCGTTTATGAGTTGCAGGAATGGTTGGCAATGTTCCCAATGAGTCCGAAAGTATGTTAAAGAAGTTTAGGGTTTTGTATATCCTTAAAGGGACTAGTTTGACTTTGGTCAATGTTTCGTGATCCAAGTCTTAAATAAGGATTTTGATAGTTCCATTAGATCCAAAACATTGATTTTAGGTTAGTAGCGTGGTTTGTTTGGGTCCCAAGCCTTTATTTTGCATTTTGACCCTCTGTTTGAAGACTAGTTTAAATAAGCCTCTAGGAGTCCCGGGGGTTAATTTATTGAAAACAATCCTTTTTCAAAAATCAAATATTTCCATTGAGTTTGGAACATTGAAATTAGCCTACTAGCATAGTTAGGTTGTGTTTGGGAGGTCTCGCATGAGTTTTGGGTATTTGTTCGGAGTTTGGAATTTTATGTCGTTGGGTTTTAATAGTATCACCTGTAGTTAATGAGCTATTTTGTGAAATTTTATGGTTCCATGAGATACAAATCTAAATATTGGAACCAACGCAAAAAGAATCGACGAATTTCATGTCCGTATGAGGGAGTTATGTCCTTTTTAGTGAAAAATTATTACTGAAGGGGTTTTTGTCGCGACTTATGGTCGCCACTACAGGTATCATATTTTTTATAAAAAGGACAATTTCGGTGATTTCGTATTTTGAAAATTTTAGGAGTTAGGAATCTTCGATTGAGGTGATTTTTGATTACCCACTTCGTTTTACATGATTTTCATTGATAAAGTTGAGATTTAGAACCCCAAAGTTATAAATAAAAAATTCTTGATTTGAAGGTTGATTTGAAATCGGTTTTCATTTATTTTTTTGATTTGAGGTCCTTGTATCATGGGTTGATGGATTTTGGCAAAAGTTTTCCCAAAAATTTTCGTTTTAAACCGCGTTGATAATGGGTTTTTGCCGGTAAAGCAAAAAAATATTTTTTTCTTCAATTTTGACCTCGTTTTTATGTGGGTTTTCAACTATAGACTCCTAATACCTTGGAAAATGTGTTTCTTAAATAAATATATAATTTTATCCCATTCATTTTTGAACTTATTTTTTCGAGTCCGTTTTGGACCCGTAACAAATATAGTCGATATGGGTATCGTTGGACTCCTTTTGACTTGTAGATGTCATATTTGATTAGATTGGACGCGTTTGTTGTTGATTCGAGGGATGCGAGCTTCCGGTGGAGGCTTTGGGTGAAGTTTGAGCTTGCAGATCTTCTTTCAAGGAAAGTTGAGATGTACCTTGACTTTTTCCAAATTGTTTATGTGTTGTATGCTTGTTTGCTTGTGTTTTTGTGAATCATTTAGGATTGGGGGTCCTGCTTAGATGATATGGTGAGTATCTCTGCGATTACCAGAGCCTGCTGATGGATTGTAGTTAGATAATTGCCTATCCTAGCTAGTCTTGCTTATTAAAAATATCCTTAGAATAGAAAAGAAGATAGATATCGGGGTGATCTCGAATAATTGATATTGGATGCTTACTTTAGAGCTAGAATCTTATTTAGAGGAATTTATTATGATGATCGGGGCTTAGTGACCTTTAGAATATAATTAGGTTAATATTGCTAGTGATGGTATGATCGACTTTTAGAGAATATTTAGAGTATGAATGGACTTGTAATAGTGAATGAGACTAATAGTATGAAATAAGCTAGGTTTGGGTCTTGTTATTTATATCATGTGCCCGAGTGGGGGATTATGTGTATAGTATTATTGGTTGGAGTATATATTTTGGTGATGCCTGAGTGGGAGCTTGAGTTGATATTGTTGGCTATTATTGAGCATTTAATTGCCATATTTATTATGCGTCGTCGAGTAAGGGCTTGACTTGTAATAATAGAACATGATAGTGCATTAAATTACCTTTATCATATTGATGATACTCGAATGAGGGGCCTTAAATAATTTATTGAATGCCATGCATGACTATTTATGCCAGTGGTGCCCTATGATGGCTTACAGCATGGAACATTATCATATTGAGTTGATTCTGAGCTCACTTATACTTGTATTGAATTGATTCATATATTCATACTGATTGGGTTGTGAATATATATCTTCATATCATTCATATACGTTCATGATATTGATACCACTGAGATTTTACTCATTCAAAAGAAAATGATGTTTTTTTATAAAACCATTGGCCGAGATAATTTGCCGGCAAGGTGAATTAAGACATTTTATAAGATATTGTGGTAACCTTGATCTGTGAACATTAGCTAGACAGGTGGATTGAGATTATGGAAAGTATATGGTTTGCAAACCCCCTATGGTTCCTACTTTGGGAGTATTGAGGCTCGATAGGTATATACACAAAGTTATGCGACAACTTTCAAAATATTCATCATCATCCCATCATCATCACTACATTGCATTGTATTACCTTTCTTGGTATGGTTCGAAACTGTGGTAGTGTTTACTCTTGTACTGTATTATCGTGTTAGAACCTTGTTGGTGATATTGTGTTTGAGCATTCATTTCACTTTATTACATTATCTTAAATCATCTTGTACTGATTGAAAGGTAGAGATATTATGAGACTTGGGGTATGGCTATGGCTTAATCGGAGAGACTATTGCATCCCACCATTCAGTAGCATGTTATACATTTTTATATTCACTCTCCCTATTTTTATCCCATATTATTGGTTGATTATAATAGATTAAGCCTGACTTATCGTATTAGTGAGTCTTCTTCATCAATGACTTTCCTTAGTTATTGATCATCGAAAGACTAGCGTTGACTCACCTAGATGCATGTTCCTACCCTGTAATGGTTAATCTATTGACTGATATGTTGGGTTACTCTGATAAGATGAACTGATGTTTTTGTTGGTTATAGAACTTTTGGGGAAACCTTGGGTAGTTGGGATGGTGGTTCTTGCCATTTTTTTGGATTAGGGTCAGTTATCGATGATGCTTGCTGAGTACACGTGGTTTCATACCCGCCCTTTTTTTTTTTATCCATTTTCTTGTTTTCTGCACCCCGTGCAGGTATTGGTTTGAGCGGTAGATTGTAGATTGCGCTTCTTCTGTATTGGTGTTGGATCGAGGTAGTGACTAATGGACCTTTAGGACTTCTAGAATCTCTCTACTTTTGTCTTATGCATTTATCGCATTTAAGATACCTTAGATGATTACTTATACTTTTAATATGTATTAGATGCTTGCATTAATGACAACCAGACCTGGGATGTATCTTTGAAACTTGTGTCTCATATATATATTTGGGATTGTTCATATTTTCTTCGGCTTTCGCTTTTGATTTCCTTAAATTCGTGTTCTTTAGGTTGAGTTAGGCTTACTTGTCTGGAGGATGTGACAAATGCCATCACGTACCTATTTTGGGTCGTCACACAAAGGACCTCCTCCACTAGTTGGCTATTCTAATCATCTGAAAAGTAGTATAATCAACATATGTGACTCAACCAAATTGAGGTTATGCAACCTATCCTGAAAGCTGACCAAGTACTCATACACATCCTCTGCGATAGCAACACTATACTTCCAGTGACAATCTCATGAATCTCTTAGACTTCTTCGGCTCATCTGCTGACATCACTAGTTCAGGAGCCACATGTGGAAGAATAATTCTGGCAGGTAACACCTTAACTTGTGGGCCATAACAACAGTTGGTTGAGCTCCGAAAGTCTAGGAAACTTGAATAAGAACCTGCCCTAGTGGCTGAACACCCTCTCTCATCTAAGAACAATCAAGTGTACCCAGTAGAGTACCTGCCTGAGAAGTGCCATCCAAGTGGCTCAAAAGTTAAATCAGCACATGCTGCAGCACTTCAGTAGAAACAAAAACATGAGGGTCCTGGGCTAGTCCTACACCCTATTATTGATAGGACACATCAACATGCTTGATCATTGGCTCAGGAGATGCTACTCTACCACGCCCCATAGCCGGAGCAGCTCTTTGTGCTCTGCTGCTACATAGGTATCACTCGCGTCCTTTGCCTTATCCCTTGATAGAGGCCCCAACAGTGGGTGCCATCTCAGTATCATCAAAAACACTAGATTGAGTCCTCACTATCGATATAGAAAGAATGAGATAAAATTTTACAATACCATGTGTGAACAACACTCTTGATAAGGACACAAACATAGGGAATTTTCCTAAATATGTCACATAGTCTCCCAAAGATAGATACTGTTGTCAACATATTAATATGTAAGACACCATTAGACATTTTTCTCTTGTACTCATGTGATTGGTGAACCTAACACTCTGATTAAAACTTTTCACAACCCAAATACCAACATCTTGATGGCACCAAACCCGATCCCACCATTTTAAATAAGCCAACACAACAAAATGGAAAAAACTAGAAGAAGATCAATAAGGAAATATAACTCAAGACTTTAAGAATAAATTCAAACCGAAAGTAATAACAAAACAATATCTGGACAATACAACTCGAACATCCCCAAGATCTAGTATTATGAGTAAGAACGAATCTAAACTGTCATAGAATATAAGTAAACAAATGTCCGCCTCTAAAATAAAGTAAACACATAGGTGAAATGGATGAAACTGGGAACATACTCCAGACGGTGAGCTCACCAACACATCAATTCTCTTAGAGTTGCATGATCATGATCCATGTATAGCACTTGAATTAGGATCTATACCAAAAGGGAGCATAAGTAGGCGTGAGTGCGATCCACTTGTACTTAATAGGCATCATAGGCCAACTAAGCTAAGCGGACAACTAATCAAGAAAATTAAAACAATGAGTGATATTATAGCCCTGCAAATAGAAAAAGTCCCACACGGAACAATCCGCATAATTATACAATATAAGGTTCAGCTTCAAAAATAACATATGTACATAAATACCACTATTAGACCCATTTTTTTAACCCCAAAAAGATTATTATTGAATTTCAAGTTTTAAAAGGGCTTTCAAATCTAAAAGTCACTAAAAAGATGTTTTAAAGAGGATACATTAAAACTCATAATCGACACTTGAATTTGATTTGGTGTGCTAAGGCACCAAAAATATCCTTTTCAAAACAATAGACTCTTGAAAGCTAATATGAATAAAGATTCCAGTTAAGGAATTCTCTTGACCAAGGGGAAGGAGTGAGGCACCCCTTGATCCTGTGGTTTATTATCGATTGCTTCATTGACTCATATCGTCTTAATTAACACTATAAATGAATAAACTTTACACAAACACACAAGCAAACAAGCAAACAAAAGGGTTCAAAAGAAACTAATGTTCAGTGCGATTATACAGTCCAAAAGAAAAGAAAATTGTGAAAAATAAACATGTACTACATATACTATCTTTATCTATGCTTTACTCGATGTCTTGGGCCTTCTCTAAAATGGCCTCTATAAATGATGCCTGACGGAATTCTCCGGTGAATAAATACATTTGAGTCAAAGATAAACAATAGAACAAACAATTCACGCATCAAACAATTATTGATTGAGAATTTTCCTAATCAATCCCATCTGAAACATGATGCTATCGAGTGAACAATTCCAAATTAATTACAATAATAAATTAACCAAACCAACTAAAGTTATGAACTAGTCAATTTTTAATCCCACCCCAAATCAAATTAAACCCAATTCCCTTAATACCAATTTCGTGCTATCAAGAATAAATTGTTCATAAGCAATCTCAATCAACTATACTCAACAACATCCAACCATGCAACAATTCAAAAAGTAAAACCAATGAAATCTCAACAATCTAACATTCACACGAAACCAAATAAATTCCAATTAAAAAAGCTTTGAGAATAGAAATGGACCTTTGAAGCGTGCTTTATAATTATAACAATATCTTAGAATAAAAACTCATCCGGAACTTCGAAGAAAATCCAAACCTTATGCTGATCAGAACAACCCGAGAAAATTCTAAACACCAAATAGAAAAGCATTAAACCCAACCCAACTTTTGATATCTCGATGGTTTGGGAAACTATTTTGACCTATTTTAGAAGCTAACAGACTCAATCTTGCCAGAATTTAAAGGAAGAAGATGTGAGTCGGCTGGTTGTAGTTCACCGGAGCTAGCAGTGGCAGTGGTAGATGTGAGTTTTCCAATGTAGGAGATTAAAGGATGGCAATGGTTTTTTTCTCTTGGAGCTTGGAGGTGGAAGAGCTTGGATGGCGGTTAAAAAATGGAGAATGGCGGAGGTCGGTTTTTTTTTGTGTTAATAGAGGTTGAACTGAGGTTGATGGAAGATAGAAGGTGAAGATTATTCTCCTAGAATGAAAAATGAGTATTGCTATTGTTGTTGCAATCTTTTCACTGGAAAATGCCCAAATCTGAGATTCCTTTTTTTTCTTCTGTCGTCTCTGTATCTGTTCTCCTTTTTAATTGTGGGGGTAAAAAAGGGAAAGAAAACTTAAAGAATAAGAGAGTGGGAGGGTGTGTGTGTATAGTCTTGGAGTGGGGTCCACTTAGTTGGGGAAATATTGAGGGTCCCTTATTGGGTGTGTGAGGGTGTAGGATAGCTTAAGTAGGGTGTAACGAAGCTTCTAGGAAATTGGGGAGGGGTTACTTTTCGAATGAGGGGATTTTATGGTAGTGTAGGCGAAATTTTTGAGTGGTGGTCAACAAATAAATAAAAATAATTATAAAAATAAATAACTAAAAACACAATTTGATATGGATGGGATAAAATAAAATCTTCCATATGACATCGATTTATATATACTTTTTGATTTTCAATAATAAATAAATAAATTTAACATTATAAAATGGTATGAGGTTCGTGAAGGGTCAAAATTTTTGTGTCTACATCTTGCACCTATTTGACTGGGAACACAAATTGTTTATGAACAAAGAGTAGACATCAAGACAAGTTTTGACCCGACCATTATTTAAAAGGAGAAAAGAAAGATAGAGTGAGATCGAGCCCTTGTTTTAAGCATCCTACTTATCGTAGGTTATAAGGGAATCAGGTCATGTGTAGTTCAAGGTTGTAAGAAAGGATGGAATACCCTGAGATGGAGATTCGAGTGAGGTCCTGTCATGTTTTTGGTCCGCTGCTCCTGTCATTACATCAAAATAAAAACAAAACGTTAAAAAGCAAATAAAATTACAAGATCCCATCTATGTGGCTTCTCCGAATCTTTACTTTCATCTTCATGCTTTCTCAATTGATGAGATATCCACTTTCCTCTTGAGTTGAACTTGAAAGTGAACTCTTTTTCCATGCAGACTTTTTGTGCTAGAGATGAACTTAAAAATTGACACTGTTCTTCAGGCGGGCTACTGTTTTGAAACTAAAAATTGACCCTATTTTCCAAGGGGGCTCCTGAGCTTCAAAACTGAAAGTCATCCCTTATTCTCCAGGTGGGATCCTGCTACTTTGAATGAAAGTGATCCTTATTTTTCAAACGGGCTTCTGGACTTCAAAACTAAAATTAATCCCTATTCTCTAGGTGGGTTCCTGAACTTAAAATAAATAGTGAACCAGAAAAAAATTTATTGTAAAATGGTTATGATATAGAAAATGCCGTTTTTTAGGAGGGTCCTGAGTAGACAACTAAAGTCCCATTTTCCAGGAAGATTCTGAGCTGAAAAGTAAAATTTCATTTTTTAGGAGGGTTCTGCTAAACTAAATCCAATTTTCAAGGAGGGTCCTGAATAGAAAATAAGGTCCCATTTTCCAGGAGAGTCCTAAGAATAAAAGTAAAGTCCCAAATAACATTAATAAAATTCTACCCCAGTTTATTATCAGAAAATCTTTATGAGTGTCATCCAAATCATAACTATTTGCAGAATGCAGAATGAAAAGGTGAATCAATACTCTGACCAAGAAATGTGTCTTTTAAGAGTAAAACTAAATGACCAAGATTAGAATGTGTCTCCTAAGAGTTAAACTGAAGGACTCTGAATCGAAAGTGCATCTTTTAGGAGTGAAGGTTAAAATTAGGAAGTACATATCCTACAAATGAAACATGAAAGACCCAAACTAGGAAGTCTATCTCATAGGGGTTAAATTGAAGGACTCAACTAGAAAGTGCTGTTACTCAGAGCAAAGGTTCAAATTAGGAAGTGCGTTTCCTAACAAATGAAACCTGCATGACCCAGATTAGGAATTACATCTCCAAGGGGTTAAACTGAAGGACTCAACTAGAAAGTACATATTCAAGGCGCAAAGGTTCAAATTGGAAAGTGCGTCTTCTAACAAATGAAACCTAAAAGACCCAGACAAGAAAGTGCATCTTCTAGAGGTTAAATGGAAGGACTTCACTCGAAGGTTTATCTTCTAGGAGCAAAGGTTCAAATTAGGAAGTGCATCTCCTCATAAATGAAACCTAAACGACCCAAACTAGGAAGTGCATCTCTGAGGGGTTGAATTGGAAAACTCATACTAGAAAGTGCATATACTAGGGTTAAAGGAACAAATTAGGACGTCTATCTCCTATAAAGGAAACATGAAAGACACATACTATGAGGTGCATCTCCTAGGGGTTAAATGAGAGGACTCAACATGAAAGTGTGTCTTCTAGGAGTAACTGTTCGAATAGTAAGTGCATCACCTAAAAATGAAACCTAAAGGACCAAGGCTAGGAAGTACGTCTCCTAGGGGTTACACGGAAGAATTCTGACTACATAGAGCATCTTCTAGGAGAAAAGGTTCAAATTAGGAAGTCTGTGTCTAAACAAATGAAACCTGAAAGACCAAGATAAGAAAGTGCATCTCCTAGGGGTTAAATGGAAGGACTCAACTAGAAAGTGCATCTTTTTGGAGAAAAAGTTCAAATTAGGAAGTACGTCTCCTCACAAATGAAACCCAAAAGAACCAGATTAGAAAGTGCATCTTTAAGGGGTTGAATTGAAAATTTAGATTAGAAAGTGCATTTTCTTAGAGTAAAGGTTCAAATTAGGAAGTGTGTCTCCTATTAATGAAACAAGAAAGACCCAGACTAGGAAATGCATCTCCTAGGGATTAAATGGAAGGACTCGACTAGAAAGTGCATCTTCTAGAAGTAAGTGTTTGAATTAGGAAGTGTGTCTCCTACAAATAAAACCTTAAAAGCCCAGGCTAGGAAGTGCGTCTCCTAGGGGTTAAATGGAAGGAGTCTGACTAAAAAATGTTTTCTAGGAGTAAATGTTAAAACTAGTAAATGTGCCTCCTACGAATGAAACTTGAAAGACCTAGACTAGGAAGTGCATCTCCTAAAGGCATAGGAAAAACTCACTAGAAAGTGGGTCTTCTAGATATAAAGGTTCAAACTAGGAAGTGTGTCTCCTAAAATTTAACATGAATGACCCAGACTAGGGAGTATGTTTCTTAGGGGTACAGGAAAATGAGTTTTTACCATGACTGTGATTAACAAACCTGCATCGCAATATTGCCTCTTGCATTTGTAGAAGTGAGTAATTGTACCTTTTGATATTCCAGGTTTGAAGCCTTTGATTTGAAGGTAACATCTGTTCCTATTTCTCATGAATAAAATTTGCGAGTTTAAAAACATGGTGGTTGGTTTGTGGCCTTGAATTTGAGGATATTGCTTCTGCGATTGTCAAATTTAGCTTGCTTCAAACTGTTAGCATGTGTCATTGACTTGTTACACCATTGATCTAAACTCGGACTATCACAAGTGACTCTAATGCAAACACTATACCTTTGTTTCACGGTGTCTCTAACCTAAAATCTATTAAACTTTTGTATTTTTACGAGTCTAGAGCCTTTCAATTGATAGGAATTCTTTGAATACTTTGCTTCACTTTGGATCACGTTACCTTTATATGTTGTCTCTTTGTATTTTATTTTTTTGTAATTAAATAAGTTGGTAGCAAGTTTTGAAGTCCTTTTTCACTTGCTTTGATATAGATTTGACTCAAGGACATGAGAAAAAATGATGATGGCTTTTCATTTTGATAACAGATACAAGAAAACAAAAATATAAATATAGAAACAAAAGAAAAGACAATGAATGCCCCTTTTTTTATAAATGAAGAAAATAAAAACTTTTCTGAGTGTGGTAGCCAACTCCAATAATTAGGACATGCATTTTGGATTAGACAACTTGATCTTTCATCCAAGCTATTCATCAATTTTTGCTAAACTCATTAAATCCAAAATCGAGTATATTTCCTTTAATCTATTGCATCTAGATCATAAACCTCATTTGACTAGTGATGCCCTGAAGGGTTTTCACTAATAATCCTCTCTCATTTCAATTATGTTGACTCACCATCGCCTTATGGTTCCCCTGTGGGGTTCCACCCATAAGACTCTTATTTTTAATCTCTTAAATTACCGTCGCCTTATAGTGACCATGAGGGTTTTAACCAATAAGACACTCTTTTTTTTCATTTTTCTCAGCTTAGCCTCGCCTTATGGTTCTCGTGAGGGTCTTTACCAATAAGACTCTCTCATTTTTCAATTTCTCTCGTATTTCCTTTTGCTGATGAAGACAAGTAGTGGCCAAAATGTAATGCCTTATATCCATAACATGTTTAACCTTGGCATTCTTAAATATGTATTTGAAGGTATTTCTTTGGTTGTAACATTGCTTTTAGATAGGGTTAGAAAGAAAGGACATCATGAGGCTCAAAAGACGCTTAAAATAGGGTGAGACTTATAACTTTTGGAATTGACTCAATCAATGAAAAATAACTATTGCCCCAGTTTCTTTAAAACTGGTTAATATGAATTCTTAATTGGTTGGACCGAACCCTAGAGTAGGGCTCCCTACGTATCTTGTTATAGCAAGAATCAGGTCAAACGTGGTTTAGGCAACCTGTTCTATTGTTGTTGTTTTTTTACTTTTACTTTGATTTTTTTTTTCTTTTTCTTTGACTCTTTTCTCTTTTTGGATTTGTTTTGGCTCTATTTTTTTCTAAACACTTTTTTGTTTTTGAGACTTTCTCTAAATCTATTCATTTTTTGACAATTTTCTTTTTTCCCTTTTTTATTCAGACACTATTTTGATTCCAAAAGAGGGGTACGAATGAAAATAGAACTAAATCTCAAAAAGGGTCACCAAAGGATGACACAAAACATGGATAGCCGAATAAAATGCCTTCATCATACCAATCCTTAAAAATGTAAGCCTATAACATGCAATATGATAGTGGAAAATGAAGATCATTCACAACATCTTCTAACAACACTAGCCTTAATTAAACATGTGTGTCACTTCTTATTCTGCACTTCTCAAGCATACAACTCTATTTTTGTTATACATCCCTCACATCGGATGACTCATGCTTTCTTGGAGTAAATTTTCTTTTTACTTATCTTGATAGAGGAGATTGTCCATCCTATAATTGATCCAATTGAAAATTCATAAGATGCACCCTCTTATTGATGACCAAGTATTTTTTGTGATTATCTAAGTGATTGCCACAATCCATTCAAGTGAACCTTCAACGCGGTCACCAAATGTCTCAAAACTTTACTTATTTCCTCATATGCTCTTTTTTTCAATTTTAACTTCTTTGTTCAATGTTTAATGATTAGATTGGGTTTTATGATTTGGTTGAAAATTCCACATGCATGTCATATAACTAGAATTAGAATAGAAAGAACTATGTAAAGAAAAGAAAAACAAACAAACAACATATATTAAAATAAAAAGCAAAAGGGACAAAAATTATGTTGAAATAAGAGTGTCACAACCCAAGTCTACACCCTATTCGCAACACGGTGCTTAGACCCACAAGTGACTCGAAGCTAACCCATGGTCTAGCATGACTCTATGAACAATGACAATAGATGCAAGAAGTACTGAATGCGGAAGCTAACTAAATAAATAACAAATACTAAGCAATAGAATACTGACAATATCATAAATTGAAATACTAGTTTGTTTGTCTAAAAGCATCTACTAGAAGATGAGTTGCTGGGAAAAGCCCCTAGTTAACTCTAATTGCTAAAAAGATAATATAGTATGCAATAACTAACTCTAGTCCTTGAATTATGAGGACTCACCAATGCTGAGCTCTAAATGGGTGACAACTAGCCACAAGCTTGAGACTGAGTGCCTGAGCCTACATCACATGATAAATGTAGGCAAAAGATGTATGTGATTAGTACTATAGAATGTACTGAGTATGCGGAGAACTAAATACAAAATACTAACATGAACTAACTATTATAACTAAAATGCATAGTTGAGTAAAACATGCTAAGTCAAACTACAAGACCCACATTTAACATCATGAGTATAAGTCAAGAACATGGTTAAAATCAGAGAAGAAGCCTTAGAATCAATAAACCTAGATAGGGGCCAAGTATAGGATCATAAGAGAACTAAATATGTGGGAGATATTCGAAACAACATAAACCATGTGAGTAGACATGGAGTCCAATACCCAATATACCTTGCTAAGGGTATAAAGGAATATCTAACGTGGATCCACTAACTAGGCCCTTTCTAGGCAAAATAGTACATATGATGGAAACATAATTCAGGGACTTGGGTTATCTAGAACCCTTGTCCGTTCGGTTGTAAATGTACTCCCAAATAAGAAAAACTAGTTGCTCAGACTAAAGAAAACTAGAATTTTAAAATAGCACGAAATGAGTTAAAAGATAAATACTGGATATTCTGACGTTCATAGTCTAGTCATGCTAAATTCATTTAAAATTCTAGAATCATGTGTTCTTAACATGCCATGGTCTTTTCTAAAGACCTTCTTGAAAATATAGAAGGAAGTGTGTATATAATTCAACTCATAAATTTAATGTAAATCGTCCAGTTCTTGGAAAGTAAACTCCCTTTTGATGGAAATCATAATTACAACAACAATCTATTAATACAACTAAGGGAAATTCATTATATAAGAAATTAGGGCAAATTCGTGGAGTTCTTAAGAGAGATGGTTTAGATGATAACTTTGGGAATAAGAGTAAAATGATACTCCCATTGAAGCCCCACATACCTGGCTTAATGAATCCCATTCTAGGCCTTAAACTTGAAGTTTAAAGAAAAAAACCCTAATTTTACTTTGGGAGAGAAGATTTGCTTGTTTCTGATATATTTCATGTGTTAAGAGTTACTGGGAGAATTAATCGACTAAACTCCATTAATCCCCCTTAGAGTCATTCTAAAGGAGGTGTTATTAAGGTTAAAAGGGTGGGAAAAGACTAAAAGTCCCTGAGAAAATCATAATTGAAACTATTGTACCCAGTAGCACGAGTCACGTGATGAGTTGTTGTGTTTGATAATGACTCATTATCAGATTCATTGCAACTGGGTGGCATTTCTCGGGTCTTGGAACGACTGGATATGATGACTTATGGTCACTGATGATGGTTCTTCATGTTGACTCATTGGAACTTAGCCCAAAAATCAAATTTCAGGACTTCTTCAGAACAGACGAATGAGATAACTCATAGGGTCTGTCAATGACTCATTGTCATGGGTCGTAGACACTAGGATTATTTTTATTTCTCTCTTCTAGTCAGATTATAGCTCATCACGATGACTCATCATGACTAGTGAAGACTCATCTCTTGGAGTCATTGCCACTGGGAACATTTCCATTCTTTAGGACTTTTGGTTAAGTCCGCATAATGGCTCATCCAAATGATGACTCGTTGCATGAGACGTACTATGGAAATTTTTTTGGTTTCAAAATAGTTTTTTATGCTAAGTCTGAAATAGAGTCTTAGAAACTAATGGGGTGTGACAATATTGACGTGTCGACTTATGAAGGCACATTTAGCATATTTAACTAAGGATAATTGCAAGTTTTCAAGAAACATGTGTTTTTTTGATGCTTTTTGTGAATACTTTTAGGAATTAAACTTAAGTCTGCAAGAAATGAGAAAATTTGGTGAATAGGGTCTGCGATGGTAATCATGGCGGACCACCTAAGACTTGGCGGATCGTCACCAATACCGCCAATCCTTAACCATAAAAGGGAAAAGCTTAGGACGTGACAACGACAACCATGGCAGACCACCAAAGACTTGGCAGACCTTCACCATTATCGCCGAGTTGTATCCAAAATAGCCTAAAGAAGAAGAGATCGTGACAGCATATGTTACAGAGCATCAGTGGAGTGGTGGACCGTCAATTGGCCCACTAACAGTTAACCACAATGTGGATTGATTGAAAGCTTTGCGATGGTAACTTCAGTGGACCGTTACACTCTTGGCGGACCGTCGCAGTTATCGTCAGCAGTGACATGATAGAACTTATTTTGAATTTTAAACCATGCTTATTTTGAGCCTATAAATACCCATTTTAGAGTTTAGAATAATTATATTTATGCTGGGGATATTTCTTGACGTCTTTTTCTGGAGAAAAGCAGTTTTAGCCTTTTGCTTTAAATTTTGAACACCATTGGAGGTTACTTTTCATCTTAAGGATTTCATTATTTTTAAGATAAAAACTTCTTTCTTCCTATTGTTCTTGACTATGAGTGGCTAAACCACCCATAACTAGGTTTGTCGAATCTTTGGTGGAAAATTACCATTAGGGTTTATGGGTTGTTAATAGGTGTTGATTACGTGAAAGTATTATGAATTCCTTCACTTTAATGTATTCTTTATGGTTGCGAATATTGGGAAACAGTCATTTGTTAAAATGCTTGGTAGAGAATTTAACTTTCAAATAAAAGGAGTTTATAACAAAAGTTTGGAGCTATGAATCTCCAACCTAAAGATTAATGCTTGAAAAAGATTAATCTATTGAGGCCTAAATCGAATTTGCAACTAACATTTTGAGTTCGTGAGAATTGAAGTGTAAACTCATTTTAATTGGTTGAAAGACATTTAAATGAAATTATAGAGTTGATTGCCTTATTTTCACGTATTTTAATACCAATTCATTTTCGTTCATAACCCGTTGGTGACTGGAAACTTAGGTGAACATAATCCTGGTTTACTTTTCTCTATTGAGTTATTTGTTGGAAATTTTACTTTTGGTCATGGCATCCAAATATTGTTTACTGATACTAAATCAAAATTCTGCCTATTTCTTGGAAGTTTGTGGCTAATTGTTATAAGAGTTGCATACCACTTATTTAACCCTTTATTCCTATAGGATTCGACCCCAACCTTCGTTGGGTTCTATATTTGACAACGACCGCTTACACTCTTGTAAAAGGGAGTTGTAATTTGGGCATATCAAGTGTCTCGATCCCCTCTGGGAACATTCGTCCTCGATGATGACTAAATAACTTAAAAAGATAGGGAAAGAGATGAAAATCCCAACACTGAGTTGTAAAAGCTATTTTCTGACTAAATAACTAATTTTTCTATCTGAAACATGACTTGACTAAATTCATGTGATATGCATGCAACTAAGACATGAGAGAAACCGAGGAATATGTAATTGAGTGGAATACTAAGGAGAAAACTATTACCACAAGCTAGAACATAATTTGAAGGGAAGAGATAGGGTACTTGGTCATCATATCTACTTCTACTTTGCAAGTAGCTCCATCAACTAGATGATTCCTCCAAAGGACTTTCATTGAAGCAAATTCTTTATTCCTCAACTTACGAACATAACGGTCAAGAATCTCAACTAGAACCTCTTTGTAAAAGAGACTATCTTTAATGCCCATACTCTCTAAGGTCACAACTAAAGTTGGATCACCAATGCATATCTTTAACAGAGATACATTAAAAACTGGATGCACTGAGGCTAAATCAGGAGTCAAGTCAAACTCATAGGCCAAATTGCCAATGCACATCAAAATCCTTTAAGGACCAACATAGCGGGGAATAAGTTTTCCTTTCTTGCCAAATGTCTTTACCCCTTTCATGGGTGAAACCTTCAAGTAGACCAAATCATCAATCGTGAACTCAAGATCCTTTCCCTCACATCCTTATAGGCTTTTGGATGACTCTGAATTATTTTTAGCCTTTCTATAATCTACTGAACATTCTACATAGCCTCACGGACCAAATCAGGATTTATAAATATAGCTTTACCATCCTCAAACCAACCAATAAGAGATCTACACCTCCTACCATTAAGTGCCTCAAATAGATCCATCTGAATACTAGAGTGCTAGTTGTTATTATAGGCAAGCTCAATCAAAGGCATGTGATCATCCCAACTACCTTTGAAATCGATCATGCAAGCTTTCAACATATCATCTAAAGTATGAATTTTTTGCTCTGCCTGATCATCTATCTATGGGTGAAAAACAGTCTTGAGATGAACTTGGGCACCAAGACCCTTCCTAAAAGACTTCCATAACTAAGAAGTAAATTGAGTACCCCTATCCGTGATGATAGTAAAGGGGACTCCATGAAACTTTACCAACTCTCTAAGGTAAAGTATATCATAATATGTAGAATATGTACTCCCAAATATGTACTCCCAAATATCTAGGACACTTGTCCGCTGGGTGCAAAATATGTACTCCCAAATAAGAAAACTAGTTGCTCAAACTAAAGATACGAGCATTTGAAAATAGCATGAAATGCGTTAAAAGATAAATATTGGATATTCTGAAGTTCATAGTCTAGAAGCTAAATTTAGTTAAAACTCCAGAATTGTGTGTTCATAACAAGCTATTGTCTTTTCTAAAGACCTTCTTAAAAATATAGTTGGAAGAGTGTAAATAATTCAACTCACATATTCAATGTAAATTATCTAGTTCTTCGAAAGTAAACTCTTTTTTGATGGAAATCATAAATACAATAACAATCTATCAATACAATTGAGGGAAATTCACAATATAAGAAATTAGGGATAATTCATAGAGTTCTTAGAAAACATAGTTTGGAAGATAACATTGGGCATGAGAGTGAAAGGATGCTCCCGTTGAAGCCCAACATACTTGGTTATATAAAACCATTTCTAGGGTTTAAACTTGCAGTTTGACTAAGAAAACCCTAGTTTTGCTTTGGAAGAGAAGATTCACCTATTTCTTATATATCCTAAGTGTTAAGAGTGAATGAGGAGAATTAATTGACTAATCCCCTTTAAACCGCCCTTGGAATAGTTCGAAATGATATAGTATAGGGGTTAAAAGGGTGGGAAAAGAATAAAAAGTTAACGAGGAAACCATAACTGAAAATGTTGTACCCAGTCGTGCTGGGTCACACAACAAGTCATAATGTATTACACTAACTCATCGTCAGACTCATTGTTAGACTCATTGCGGTTGGGTGGAATGTCTCAGGTCTGGCAATGACGGAATATGATGACTTTTTATCAGTAATGATCAGTCGTCATGTTGACTCATTAGATTTGGGACCACCGAAAATCAAATTCCAGGACTTCCTCAGAACGAACGAAGGTGACGACTTATAGGGTCTTGCAACGACTCATCATCATGGGTTATTTCCACTAGGATAATTTTCTTTCTCTCTTCGAGGTTAGGTTATGCCTCGTCACGATGACTCATCCCCTTGAGTCACTACGACAGGGAACATTTCTATTCTTCAGGAGTTTTGGCGAAGTTCTCAGAATGGCAAACCCAATAAGTCGTTGGCACATACGATGACTTGTTGCATAAGTCATACTCTGGAAATTTTCTGGTATTAAATAGGTTTTATGTGCTAAGTGTGAAATGAAGTCATAGGAACTTATTTGGTGTTACAACAAGATAGAAGGTTTTGAATAGAAATGATAAGTAAATAAGACAAGATAGATCCCAATCTACAACCTTTGAATAATTTGGGTAATAGAAAGAAAAACAAAAAAAACTACCAAAACTCCATCCTCATGGGGAAGAGGAGTGACTCCTTAATTGCCTAGTTTGACATCATAGCCACTGGTTTACACATAAGCATGACTAGAGCTTTTACCACTATCCAATACATTTCACTTAGCAAATAAAATCTGAGTCCCCATGACTAACTCAGCACTTCCCACGAATTGTACAATATCATATGCTAGCAAAAGATTCTGTATGATGCTTGTAATGTCAATGTCCTGCACCACAATCAATTTTTCTTGAATAATCCTCTCTATTTCTCTTTTCCAAGCATGATAATCTTCAGAATTGTAGCCTTGAACATCAAAATGATATGCACATCGTACATTAGGATTAAAACTTCTTGAAAGTATGTTAGGAGTATACCCGAGAAGAGGAGTGATCATGTCCCATACTGGAAAAAACTGGTATACGATCCTTTAATTAGTGTGAAATGATCCCTTGGTTTTTCTCTTCTTTCACAGTCTGCTTTGGATAAAAAATTGGGTCTTGAAGGACTGTGGTATGTTTGTGGAGTTAGAGGATTATTTTGAGTGGTTGGGGTGTGCCATTATGGACAATAAGATGGATGGGCATGTAGTTGTGTAGTGTACAGGGGATACTCAAGATGAGGAATGGAATATTTGGGATTTTAGGGAAGGGAACCTTATTGCAAGTGAGTATATAGATCTTGTATAAGCTGGGGGTTGAGGCTGGCAGTATTGGTGAGGTGGACCTCTTGAGTTTCATCATGGCCCAGGTATAATAGTAGCTACATCTTTTTTCTTCTTCTTCCAAAATTTCCTAACAATTTTGAATTTCTTGGGTAGTTTCTTTCAATTCTGCAAAACTCACAACGCGACCGGTCCTGATCCCATTCTCTGTCATGTCTCCCATTTTGAGGACCTCAACAAATGGATTGCCTATTACGAGCAGCATATGTTGAAAATATGTTTCATATTATTCTTAAATAAAAACCTCCACTATCTTGCTTTCTTTCATCTGTGGTTTCACCCGAGCAGCTTGTTCACACCACCTAATGGCATATTCCCTGAAACATTCTATACTATTCTTTTTCATGTTGGTCAGGGACTTCTCATCAGGGAACAAATCAATGTTGCATTGAAATTGAGACACAAATTCATTATCCATATTATCCCAATTGTTCCACATAACAATATCTTGATAAAAAAACCATTTAGAAGCTAAACTTGCTAGACTTTACCAAAAATAAGCCATAAACAATTCTTCTTTCCCTCCAGCTTCCCTCAATTGATTGAATTAACACCTGAAGGGTGCCATGGGATTGTCGTGCCCATCATACTTCTCAAACTTTTACATCTTAAAGATAGGAGGGAGGTTAACACTTGGAAACATGCACAAGTACTTGTATGAAACACTTTTGTAACCCCCAGGTCCCTGTAAGTTTTTCATCGACAGTTCCCAACTCTTCACCTTTCTATCCATTTCCTCATGTTCTTTTGTCATGACAATCTTCTCAGTATTAAGAGGAAATCCAGGTGGTTTATTGTAACCACAAGGATTAGTCAACTTGAACATAGGCTCCAGAGCATACCATTAGTCATTAGGAATATTAAAAATAGGCTCACTAGCATATTAAAGGAGAACAACGGTTGGGCAAACATCAAAGTAGGAGCTTCAGGTGGGGGTGGAGCCACATAAGAAGGGACAAAGTTTTGTGTTGAGGAGATAAGAGCTAGGAAATAAATATTGGAAGTGTTGGGATACTGTTTCCCCACAGTGAACCTCAGTGCATGTTATGGCGTATTAAGAGAGATGGGAAATTGTGCATGCGATAGTGGTGGTAAGCTAGAAGGATTTTCACGATTATCAATGGGAAATTAAGGAGGCAATCCACTAGTCCAAGCCCGGTGCATTTCCACCATTTGTTGCCTTAGTTTCAAGATCTCTTCATTAGTCCTGAACCCTCATTCCTCGAACTCTTCATCTGATCAATGATGCAACCTTGGTATCCTAGTTGGACATAAATACCTTGACTTTTGACCTAGTGAAGTAAGGAAGACTAGCTAGATTGCCACAAACCAACCACTTTTACCTAAAATGGCATTCTCATCAAAAACCATAAATGTTAGGATTAGGTTATTCAACAGACACAATTATCACGTTAAGGGTAAAAAGGTGATTTTAGCATCATCCTGATTTGCTTCTATTCCTTCTCCCTTTCACTGTCACACTTGTACTTCACTCTCTCTTCTTTTTCCGCTCTTATCTTCTTTTCTTTTCGCTCCTCTTGCACTTCCTTTTCACCACTCTCACTTTTCTTTCCCTTTTCATTTTTTTTTTGAATTTCATATAAGAATGAAACCTAAAATTACCAAAGGAAAATCTTTTTGTATTTTTCTTTTAAAGAAGAGTGTAAAACACCAATCTAAATGAAGGGTGATGAAAATCTTTTTGAATTATTTCAAATAAGATTATCAAACCTTAGAAGGGTTACCTACGTATCTCACTCCCTAGAGAAGAGAGTCAGGTGTGCGTAGTTCGTCCAGATTGGACAGTTAAAGACTATATGAATGACTTGACTCTGACTTGATAAAACCACACACTCCTTGTTGCAAAAGTGAATCATGGAATTAAACTGTTTTTGTATTTTTACCATGAAATCGTTCTAAAACAAAGACTTAATAAAAATTGTAGTAATAGGAAAATGAATTAAAATATTTATTGAATTTTTTGAATTTTGAAAAGCGTAAGGACACTAAAAGAAAAATCATTTTTTCCCTCAATATAAAACGTATAAAACTTCTATCAAATTGGAAGAATTTTTTTAATTATATCTGCATGCTAAAAGTAATAAATAAAAATAATTTTTGATTTTTTTTTTGCTTTTAAGGAATGAACGCAAAGGGTTAAGAAAACTTTTTTTTTATTTGTGAAAACAAAAGCCATTAAGAACTCCTACAAAAATAAGAAAATATTTTTGGTTTTTCAACTTTTTTTTTGGGTTGCCACCCTATGCTATCCCTCATTTTCTTGAATACACACTTCAAATTAATCCACCAAATAACTCCTTTTACCCTTAAAGATGCAACAAGTAGCACATAGGGATGCTTTGGGATGTGTTATGGACCAATCGAGTCCTGCTAGGTCTGTGCATGATGCAAATAAAATATGTACCAAAGGTCGACCTAGGTTAGGGGTCCACTAACAAGAAAAGTCTATACGCCACACTCCGATGCCACCACTCCTAAATTAGGAAGACTCAACAAAATATTCGTATAAACTTATAACGTACTCCTAGACTTATTTCGAAAGAATGACTTTGTGTATGCATATGATGTCGGGTATAAAGCGGTAAAAACAAGGGAAAAACAGTAATCAAGTAGCATGTAGGCATCCAACAACGAGAAAAAGAAATAATATAGTCAAGGCATCTATTCAACTATAGGGTCAACTAAGCCAATATAAATCAACATGCAAAGCTCTAACTCTAGAAATCCAAACAGAGTCGTCAGAGCTGTTACACCCATTTCATTAACCACAAAATGACTAAAAAGATGTTTCAAAATGATTCGATTAAAACTCAGTGTCGCCACTTAACATTGGTTTGGCGTGCCAAGTCACCAAAAATATCCTTTTCAAAACAATTGACTCTGTAAACTGATCGGCTAAAAGAGATTTCAGTTGAGGAATTCTGTTGATCGAGGGAAAGGTGTGAGGCACCCCTCGATCCCATGGTTTAAGCATGGTCACTTTGTTGACTCATATTGACTTAATTAGCACTACAAATGAATAAACTTTCCAAAAACACACAAGAAAACAAACAAACAAAGGGTTCAATAGAAAGTAATGTTCTGTTTGATTATACAATCCAAAAGAAAAGAAAAATGCAAAAAATAAACCTATTCTACATACACTATCCCTATCTACACTTCACCCAACGTCCCGGGTTTTGTATTGAATAGCCTCCATACATGATATCTCGAGGCATTTCCCAGTGATTAAATACATTTCAATCAAACATATACAATAGAACAAACATTCACGCATCAAAAAATTATTGATTTTGAATTTTCCTATCCTACCCCATCCGAAACATGATCCAAATTAATTATGATAAAAAAATTAACCAACCCAAATAAAGTTATGAATTAGTCAATTTTCAATCCCAAACCAAATCGAATTAAACCTAATTCTTTTAATACAAATTTCATGCTATCAAGAATCAATTATTCATAAGCAATCTCAATTGACTATTAACAACAACATTCAACCACACATTGATTCAAACTGTGAAACCAACAAAATGGTGATAATCCAACATTGACGCAAAACCAAATAACTTCAAATTGAAAAGGCTTTAAGAATAGAAATGGACCTTTGAAGCATGATTTTCAATTCCAACAATCTTTTAGAATAAAAATGCATCTGAAACTTTGAGCAAAATACGAACATCATGCTGACCAGAACAACCAGAGCAAATTATAGAACCCAAATAGAAAAACTTTAAACTCGACCCACTTTTTGAAATCTCGACGGTTTGTGAAATTGTTTTGACCATTTTTAGAAATGGACAGACTCATTCTCTTCGAAATTTGAATGAAGTAGAGGTGAGTCGGCTGGTTGTATTTTACCAAATACAATGGTGGTGGTTGGTGTGTATTTTACGACGGAGAGGAGAAAAGTACAGTGATGGGTTTTTTTGTAGGAGCTTGGCGGAGGAATAGTTTTGCTGGGAATTCAAAAATAGAGGATGGGGGAGGCAATTTTTTTGTGTGCATTAATGGAGGTTCAATTGGGGTTCATGAAAGATGGAAGGCGTAGGTCGTTATTCGAGAACGAAAAATGGGTAATACCATTGTTGCTGCTATCTTTTCTTTGGAAAATTCCAAATCCGAGCTCCTTCCTCTTGTTTTTTTTTCTTTCTATTTTCTCTCATTTCTCTATTTGTTCTCTTCAATTATGGGGGTAAAGGAAAGGGAAAGAAAATGTGAAGAATGAGAGAGGGGGATGAAATAACTAGAAACATAATTTGTTATGGTGTGGATTAAATGAAATCTTCCATATGACACTAATTTATTTGTTACTAATTTTATTTTCTATGAAAGATTAAATAAATTTAACACGATAAAATGGTATGAGGTTCATGGAGGGTCAAAAATCACGTATCTATAACCACATATGAAGATGTCCAAGACACAATATCACCCAATTGAAGGAGATGCAATGTAGTGCAATACGATAAAATAGATTGACTACATTGACCAAATGCTCAATTCGTATATAACCCTCGATCCTAAGCTTCCAGGAGAGGACCCATGGGGGGAGGTTGCAACCCATATACTAATCATAATCTGATAAATCGACCTTGCTGACACTTTCCTTGAAAAGGTATTTTATGAAATAATTCATTTTCTTTTGCAAAGAAGTCCAAGTTCAATAGTAGTGTCTGATCCATGAAAATAAAACACAATGAGTATGCATGATCATGGCAAAATCAATAATGTTCAACAATTAGCTAAACAATGGTATAAGTGAAATATAAATATCCCAATTCTCAGTAAATCATGATGCAAGCCCCCACACGACAATATTAAGATAGAATAAACTTAAAGTGATGATACAAATTCACACAAGCCCCACACAGGTATCGCATAAGTAAAAGAAACAATTAAGACACCAGTAAGGTAAATACAAGCCCTCGCACGAGCATCACGATATTAATAATCAACTCAAATAATATAAATAACAAGATATTCCCCAACCCATAACATGCTTTGCATGATCAATTCTCTACCTAGCCAAGTTTGAAGAAACTGAACCCATAACCAACCTCGAAGCTGTAGCACAAGCACAAAACCCTACACGTAGAATTTCCTTTATGAGTGGCTTTAGAAGACTCCCAATCAATCTAAAATTATTTCTACATATAAATATTCAATGATGCCCAAATTGGCATACTTTTGTTTCTGGTTCAAAATTTCTTCGAAAATCAACTCCAATAATAAAAGAGTAAAAATTGAATTTTAATAGACAATCAATTTACCCATAGTTTAAGAGTTCCAAATCTAAAATCCCATAGAAAATTTAGTTGAAATCAGGTTATAAATTATTGAAATACTCATTTTCACTTTACCACAAAAATCCCAAAAATCTCAAGTTAAAAATCAATGTTTTGAAGATGATTTTAAAATATAATCAATGGGTAATGGTTAAAAGTAGGTTAGAAGCTTTCTCAAATCAAAGTTGATGAAAACCCCTTTTAGATTTCCACAAAATAGTGCCCCCCTAATCTTCAACATAGTGAAAATAGGGTTTAGAGCCGAGAATGGAGGTTTTATACCAATTTGGTGCAAAGTGCCTCGCGATCGCGCCATACCCCTGAGATTGTGAGGGTCAATGTTAACTGCCACTATGTTTCTCTTCATGATCAAATAAATGGGCCATGCGATAGTGATGCAGAAAAAGCTTACCATTCGCAATCACAAAATCCCCCACTCGATTGTGATGAACAAATATTTGGTGCACCTGCAACTGTGCACTAGAAACCATCCAAGCATATAAATTTCTCTGAATGGACCCTCAAGATTTGTTTGGGAACCCATAAAAATAAAACATCAATCCTACAAATCTAATTTTTACATTTCGAACACAATCGAACCCTCAAAATCACCAATGGAGTTTGTTATTAACAAGTTTATCCTGAACCAACTGTAACACCCCGTACCTTCCCACCATCCTTGATGATGTTGAATAATGTTTTCTTAGGTGTCGAGAGATATAAGTATGTATTTGGTAATGCTAATGACGAGAAAATTTAAATTTGGCCACGTACACGCGAGTAAACCTTCGTAGGAGGTGTTTTGTACTTTCGTGGAGCATTTGGGTAATACCCCGTACACATTACAAGCTCATTTGTTGAATTAAATTCATGTTTACTTGATGATAAATCTCACTAATTAAGCATTTTTTAGTGTTTTGATAAGGTATTGGACGATATGCAAGTATTGAAGAAATGGACGAAAAATTCAGCAAGGTACTGAAACTTGCGCCACTACCCTGTTTCAGGGGGTGTGGCTCAAACCATTGATTCATAGGGGGTACAATTATTGCGCCACTGCCTTGCTTTGCAGCAATGTCACAAGGCAAAACATATTGTGCCCTTCCGCGCTCGTTTTGTAACGCAATTCTACGTCGATTCTTAAATGGTTTCTTTTGGTTCTTTGGAGTTATTTGAGCATTGTTAAAGCTTCAAATACTTCAATACACTCCTACATACTCCTACATGATCAAATCATTAAACACAAGAATTTATCAAAAATGGTCAATGAAGCCATGGGCGACTAGAATTTCTATTTTTGCGATGGAGATGACGAATGAGAATCTCGTAAGTGAATATTATCGAGACATTATGAAATTAATTACACATGAGATATATGGTGGATTATACATTGTATTTAGTGGGTTAAGTAGATATATGTTATTGGGCCCAATTTGAGGCCCAAAACAAAGCCAAAATGCTTAGGCCCAAGGGGAAAAATGATCCATTCTTCTACTTTGACCAAGCCAATATGGAATTTAATGCCAAAGTGTGGCTAAAGATGACCACAAGGCCTATATAAAGGCACCCAAATCAGATTTTTATTCAAGGAACCACACATGACATTTCTAGATTTTTTTCTACAAAAAGGGCTTTTTCTCTCAACGCACAAACCCTAAGGCAACCATTTCTTGGAGACAAGATCATCACTTTGCAAGCTTGGGTAAGTGTTTATTATTGTGATTTAATATATTAAGTACATGGTAGAGTATGTAAATCATGTTGGTTATGCTTGGAGTTATTGAATAATGCACTTTTGGTTTTTGATAAAAGATGTGCATTCTTGTGAATTAAACTTGAAATATGACTTGTGGGTTTGATGAAAACGCATGATATGGATGAAATACCAACATATATGGTGTGATTATGTTAATAAACTTGTTATTTCCATATAAGTGTAAATTATGGGATTTTGGCCGATTTGTTGTTGTGAGGTGTATTGAAGTAATTTGATGGCATAATTGTGATGTTGTGGTGATGGAGAAGTGAGAAAGTATGAACTTGGTGTGACATGATCTTGGCTATCATGTATTGGTAAATGTATGTAATATTGTGGGATTATTGGGATAATAAATTCATAAATGATATTTTGGTCAATGTTGGGCATGTTGTGGTATTATTGATATGACCATGCCGAAAATGGTATTGTTGCGAAAGTCACGATATTTTTAAAGCCAAACATGTGACCCATTGTTATTATATGCTATTGTAAGGTAATTGTTGGTTAATGTTGGTTCCGTATGTACTTGTGTTGAGTGAAACATAAGGACGGAGCGGGACTATTGTATGCACTTAAGATTGTAGAATTGTATTGAGAATACAAGGTATGTAAGGTTACTTTGTCCGTAACTTTCTGCGGCACATAGTATTCATATTGGCATTACACTTGTCCATACCGAAATGTGCTAAGGTATCCTATTTCCGGTTACCAATGATTATTATCACATGTTTCCTACTCATTGATCAATTGTGAATCACATGTCTTATATTCATGGATAATGTTCCAAAAGCCCAATAAGGTTGTGTTCCAAAGTTCCAATAGTGGTTATACTCATGTATCTTGTTCATTGGTTATTGTTCCAAAGCTTCCAACAATTTTGTGGCTACAAAAGTATCAATCTCTCATAAGCCAAGGGTATCCTATTTTCGGGTATCAATTATGGTTCCTCACATGTTTTTTTATGCATTGATCAATTGTCATTCACATGTCTCATATGCATTGACTAATGTTCCAAAGATTCCATGGTTCCACCAATGTTATGTTCCAAAGTTCAAAATGATATTATGACTATCATTGTACCAATCTCAAAGTAAAGAACAAAGTAATGCATATGTGTTCAATGATCAAGTACGGGTGGCAAGTCTAGGGGCATAAGCCTAGCTCGACTCGATCCCGATGTATTGATTTATGGGTGGCAAGTCTAGAGGCATAAGCCTAGCTCGACTTGATCTCGATGTATTGATTTATGGGTGGCAAGTCTAGGGGCATAAGCCTAACTCAACTCGATCCCGATGCATTGATTTATGGGTGGCAGGTCTAGGGGCATAAGCCTAGCTCGACCCTATCCCAACATGATGATATGTTATGTAAAGACCCACTGATCATTAGGGGCCCGAGTACATTGCGACACATGTATTGACAAGTAAGCATTGAAGTAAATAAAGTAAAGAAATTAATGAAAACAATACACATGGTTTCCAAAATGCAAGGTGGTGACTTATTCAGATTGATTATTCATGTGTTTTGAGTTCATGAAAATATTCATGTATTGTACAGTTTCATCTGAGCCTTGAATACTCAGTACTTATTTCGTACTGACCCCTCTCGGGGAATTTACCTTACTTGCTGCAGGCACAGGTACTAGTAGGCCGCCACAGTAGGTTTCCAGCTGTTTGCGGTTCATTGGTGAGCTCCAGTTAGTTCGGGGCTTCTCCGAGTCGCAGTGGTTCATATGCTTTGATATTGTCCATTGTATATAAAGTGGGGACTTGTCCCGACTTTTAGTTGGTTTTTGTCAATGCATCTGTTAAAGGCTTTTGTAGAAGTATATGGGTGTATGTGTATAAGATGATAGATGAAATCTTGACTTGATGGCCTCAACGGCCAAGTTTCTCCTATGCATATATATCACATGTTCTATGCTTTCCGATTTTAGCCTCTCATGTTTCTATGTGATAGTAGCGTTTCCTATGACATGCATATGAATGAATAGAAGCAAAGATTGGTTCTCTAGGGCCTTGTCGGCTTCGGGTGCCAATCACGCCTCGTGGGGGTTCAGGGAGTGACAACAACTCTATGCTAATAAAACTAGTTTCTCGCCCAAATGCTCAAAAATTACAAAGGGGCCTCGAAACCCAAACCAACAATGCTACTAACCCAAAATCAACATTTTGGAACTGATAAAACTGACAGGATTTTCATCCGACCCTCAAATCATGGAATGTTGACCAAAGTAAACTATATCAACTTAAAGGTTTGTCAAAAACCAAAAACTCAAATATAAAACATTCTCGGATGCTTCGGGGACTGTGCCACCCATTCCCTAAATCATGAATGCTTAAGCAATTGCGAGGAATAGTCAAAATGGTCAAAACATAGAAAATTCATAAAATCACCATGAGGGTTATTACATTATCCACCACTAAAATACGCGTTCATTCTCAAACGTAAAGTAAGGAAAGTACCTAAACCTAGAGAAAAGGTGGGGCTATCTACTGAGCATGTCAGACTCAATCTCCTACATAGCCTCCTTAATAGGGCGATGTCTCTACTGAACTTTCATTGAGTTGATATTCTTGGACCTCAACTTTCTAGTTTGCCTATCCAAATTAGCTTTATGGTCCTTCTCAAAGGTCAAATCATGGTTTAAAGAAATCAAATCCAATTGGATAAAATGAGAATCATCAGGATGGTATCACTTCAGCATCAAAACATGAAATACCAGATAAATAGCAGACAGGCTTTGAGGTAAGGCCAACCTATAAGCCACCTCCCCAACTTTATCAAGAATCTCAAAAGGCCTAATAAACCTTAGACTAATCTTTCCTTTCTTTCCCAAAAACATCGCATAATTCATGAATTATACTTTCAACAAAATGCGCTCACCCTACATGAACTCTATATCACTTGCCTGTTGGTTGAGGTAACTCTTTTGTCCACTCTGGGCTGCCACAAGCCTCTGTTGTATCAGTCTCACTCAATCCATCGAGTCTCTCAATAAATCAATACCCCAAGGCCTTGTCTCAAAGGAATCAAACCATCCCACGAGGGATCTACAGCTTTTCATATACAAAGCCTTGAAAGGCACCATCTAAACATTGGAATGATAACTATTATTATTGGCGAACTATGTTAATGGAAAGAACATGTCCCAATGACCACCAAAATCATAACATATGCTGAAAGCATGTCCTCTAACACCTAAATAGTCCTCTCTTACAATCCATCCATTTGAGGGTGAAATGACGTACTCATCTCTAGCTGGGTCCCCAACTCTCGCTACATAGAACTCTAAAAGTTCAAGGTAAATTGAGTACCTCTATTTGAAATAATGGAGATAGGAACACCATGTAATCGAACAATCTCTCTAATGTAGATTTTGGCCAACTTTTTTGCATTTTAGTTCATCTTCATAGGTACAAAGTGTGCTGATTTGGTCAACTTATCCACAATTACCTAAATGGAATAGAACTTCCCCAAAGTGGGGCAAACCAACCACAAAATCCATAGTAATCCGCTCCTATTTCCACTCTAGGACATGTATACGCTGCATCATACCAACTAGTTGTTGGTGCTCTATAATCCACAGTATCCTTCTTCATCCCACACCACCAATAATGTTGCTTTTAAGTCATAATAGATGATGGATCAAATACCTTGAACTGTGAGCCTCTCCTAAACTTAATCTAATCAAGTCACCAACCTTTGGCACACAGACTCGACCACCAATCATCAAAAAAATCTCTGAATCAAGAAATCTGTCTTTTGACTCACCACTCAACACTTTGTCACAAATCACCCTCAACTTCCTGTCATCAAACTTTTGAGCTCGAATCTTCTCCAACAATGAAGATCTAGCCTGAACACAAGCCAAAACACATGGGTACCGAAATATCAACTTAAGTCATTCAGCTGTCAAGAGACTTAATGTCCAAGGCCAAAGGTTTCTCCTCCGCCATAAGCTAAGCCAACCACCCCATACTTGCTGCCTTCTGACTCAAGGCATCCGCTACCATATTGCCCTTGCCCAAATGTAAAGAATAGTGAGATCATAGTACGTAAGCATTCCATCCATCTACAGTGTCTCATATTATAATCTCGTTGATTGAAAAAGTACTGAATGTTGCGATGGTCAGTGAAAATCTCACAATGAATCCCATATGAATAATAATGCCACAACTTGAACACCAATACCACCATAGCTAACTCTAAGTCATGGGCAGGGTAGTTCTTCTCGAGAACTTTCAACGGTCGAGAAACATAAGCTATCACTTTACCCTTTTGCATAACCACACCACTTAATCCAAATCCAGAAGCATCACAAAACACGGTAAAACTCACGCCCTCCTCGAGATAAAAGAAAAAGTCAATAACGTCTTGATCTTTCGGAAGCACTTCTCACACTCATCTGACCACTAAAAAGGAATAAAATTTCTAGGTTAATTTATTTAAAAGAATAGAAATGGAGTAGAAGCCCTTTAAAACCACCAATAATAACCCGCTAACCCAACAAAACTTTGAATTTTGATAGGGGATATAGGACTAGCCCAATCTCATACCACCGCCACCATGGTCGGATAGACCATGATTCTATCCTTGGTCACTACAATGCTCAAGGACACTGAATCTAAACAAAACTCACACTTGGAGAACTTGGAATACAACCGCTCATCTCTTAACCTCTAAAGTACGACCTTAAAGATGATAAAATAAATCATTGATATGTAGAAGACGATAGTTATTCTTAATTGTCACTTTGTTCAACTACAGATAATCAATACACATATGCATGATCCTATCTTTCTTCTTAACAATAAGATAAGAGCATCCCAAGGTGAAACACTTGGTCCAATAAACCCTTACTCAATAAATCCTACTATTTCTTCTTTAACTCCTTCTTCTTTATCGAAGCAATTTTATAAGAGGGGAAAATGGGCTTAGTGACTATCTCTACGTCAATAGAAAAATTGATATCCATATCCAGAAGAACACCGGGAAAGTCCATACTAAACATTTCTATGAACTCACTAACGACTTTCACATACTCCAAAAGAAGTGGTAAATCAACATTAGTATCCGACACATAAGCCAAGTAAGATAGACACCCCTTCTCCACCATACAATGAACATGAAGAAAAGATATAGCCAATTTAGGACATGAACTAGGAGTACCTTCCACTTTTAACTCAGTGTATCAGGAATAACTAGGATAATAGTCTTGACATAACAATCCAAAATGGCATGATAAGGAGACAACTAGTCCATACCTAATATATCATCAAAATCTAACATATTAGGAATGATCAAATGTACTTAAGTGTCACACCCTAAAAAAGTCAGTACACATGATTGACTGATCCACTACTAAAGAATCGCCTACGGTGATAGAAACACAAATGAGAACAACAAGGGACTCATATATAGAATCAATTACCACAGCAAAATATGAGAACACATAAGAGAATGTAGACCCAAGGTCAAAAAACATTGAAGCCGGATGATGGTAAACAAGGATGATGCACGTGATGATAGTATTTGAGGGCTCCATCTCAAGTCTCATGAGAAAAGCATAGCATTGTTCTCATCCGCCTCCAAACTGCGTAACTCCTCATCCACCACCATGAGATCCTTAAGCTCCACCCCTGGTACCCAAGATCCACCTCTAGCAATCTGTGTTCGCCCTCTGGCTACAGGTGCTAGTAACTCATAAGGCTAAATATATAAAGCCTGCTATGGAGGACCTGACATATGCAAACAGAAATCTCTTACAAAGTATCCAAAATCATCACACACATAACATCCATTACTAGATGAATCACGTTGTGGGGACCATAAAAACCATACCACCCTACAGAACCAGAAGAACCAAAATGAGACCCTCGACATGAATGACACGACCTTTGACCATACAAAATCTCAAAACCCGTAAACACATTATTTGAACCCTACAATACTGCCTGAATTGGTCTGCTGTAGTAACCATGAGAACCTCTGCCTGAAGAATCCCTACCTCAGGATGAGTGACCACTGAAACTGCCCAACCGGTGTAAACTTTTAGCTCTACTACCTAGAGACTCATAGTAAATACCATTGACTCTCTTTGCATAATCCACAATACTTTAAAAGAAACCACATGTAGACACTGGCTAAATTGTAGCCAACTAAATAGTAGTAGTCAAACCTTTTAGAAACTCTATGATCCTCTCTCCTTCTATAGTGATACAAGCCATAACACTCCTAGATAAATCATGGAAATAGGCCTCGTACTCCGCACAGTCATAGTGCCCTGCTAAAAATTATCAAACTTGTCCCTTCGATTGTCCTTCAAACTAAAAGGAGCATACCTCTTTAGAAACATCTTTTAGAAGCGCATCTAAGTTAAAAGAGGAGAACCCACTAGCCTACAACCAATAAAGGACCTCCACCACTATTTGGGTGTGCCAATTAACTGAAAAGTAGTATGATTAACACCATGTGACTCAACCAAACCAAGGTTATGTAACCTATCCTGATAAATGACCAAGAAATCATATGAATCCTTCTTAATAGCACCATAATACTTAAGATGGTCCAATCTCATAAATCTCTCAAGACTCTTCTACTCATTAGCCGGCATCATTGGTATAGGAACCATAAGTGGAACAACAAGTATGGTAGGTAACACCTCAACCTAGTGCCACAATAGCAATTGGTTGAGCCCTGGGAGTTTAAAAACCCTAAATAGGAACCTACCCTAGTGGTTGAACAACCTCTCTCATTTCAGAATAATCTAGTATACCCAATAGAGTATGTTACTAAGAAAATCCATCTAAGTAGCTCAAAAGTCAAATCATAACATCTTACAACACTGGAGTAGCATTAAAACCTTGAGTGTCCTGGGCTGGTCCCACACCCTCTAGCTAATAGGCCACATCAACATGCTCGAGCTACTCTAGGATGCCCCTAGCTCGAGTTGCTCCTAGTGCTATGCCTATACCTTAGACTCGGTTGTGACCCCTGAATGTGTCCGTTAGAGTGGGTTCCATCTCAGTATCATCAATAACACAGGATCGAGTCCTCACTATATGCGCAAAATGAGTGAGATAGATGTTTATAATAGAAAGTGTGAACCAAGTCAAGGTTACAAAAAAATGCATACAAGCCCCATAAAGGCATAACATAAGTAAAGAAAATAATTAAGACACGAGTAAGGTCAATACAATCCTTCACATGGGCATCACGACAATAATAATCAACTCAAATGATATATACAATAAGATCTCCAACCCATAGCATACTTTACATGATTTGTTATCTACCCAGCCATGTCTGAATAAAGTTAAGACATAACTTACCTTAAAGCTGAAGTACAAGTTTGAAAACCTCAATACAATGCTTTTCTTTTTTGAGCGTCTTCAGAATGCTCCCAATATATCAAAAATTATTTCTACACGTAAATACCAGTCTATTGATACCCATATTGGCATACTTTTATTTAGAGTTTAGAATCACATTAAATAGGGGTAGAAATACAAATAGGCATAGCATGCAACTAACATATAGCATCAATACGAGTAATAAAATATACAAAAACATAGGAGAATACGGACCTAGGGTCAAATAACACAGAAGCAGGATGATGGCAAACTGGAACAATACATGTAATCATAGCATCAGAGGCCTCTTCCTCAAGTCTCTTAGGAAAAGAAAAACACTGACCATGCCTACTACCAGACTGAGCAACCCCTAGTCAACTACCATGAGCTCAATGTACCCCACCTCTGGTACTTCTAAATCCACCTCTATTGCCCTGTGTACCACCTCTAACTGAAGACACTGGAGGCAAAAAAATGTTAAGCTGAGAACCCTATTGGGGAGTACCTGATGCACACCGGGACAATCCCTCACTAAATGACAAAAATAATCATACACAAAAAGTCCCCTGCTACCTAAATCACACTGAGAGAGTCCAAAAAAAACAAAATGACCTTCATAAACCAATAAACCAAAATGAGACCCTCAGTCTACATGACCTAATCTTTGAACCCCCAAAGACTTAAAACCCGTGAACTCAACTACCTGAACTCTGTAAAGCTGAATGAACTAATCTGCCATGGTAATAATGAGAACCTCAACTAAAGAAAGACCTACCTCAAGATGCATGATCACTAAAATCACCCTATCGGCATATCCTCTTGGAACCATGATGTTGGCCAAATTACACCTCGCTATGAAGTATAAAGCGGGTGCTATAAAATATAGAATACAACCAAGGTTGGGTTCGATCCCATAGGGAATATGCCTAGAAACCCGGGTGATGCGATTATTTAATCTATTAGTCAATTATTTCCATAAAAGGGGTGTGGGGGTATGGAAATAATGTTTAGAGACCATATGTAACAAAGTAGCAATTATTGAATTATTGTAAGTTGTGATCAAGAATGGTGAAACACTAGGACTGTGCTCCTCATGATTTTATAACTCTGTAGGTTCTACATACTAGTGATCTATCTCATTGCTTAGTATGCTTAAATCAATAAGTTAAGTTTACCTAAACGACTGGTTCACCCCTATTAGATCTATCCTCAATTACTCATCCAAGTCTAATGAGTTTTACTATGTAACCCTTATTATAAATCCCAAATTAGCTTTCCCACATCCACAACTCAATCTATTAAGTGAAGGTTGGTAGCTCCAAGTCTCCATTGTTTATTCCCTTTTCCCATATATTACCCCCTTGGTCATACAAGTAAGAATAAGGTGAGTTATATTATTTGTAACCATTAGAAAGAAATCAATATGAAAGAAATAACAATATATGCACAAACACCAGTCTAGAATCACTATGTTCTTTGAACCCTACTTCGTTATTCTTTTATGGTTCCCAAAACCCTAAATGTGGGGGTTAGATAATCATACTTACAACATAATGACAATAATTAAGAGAAGAAAACATAACCATGTACTTACAAGAAGAATAGAATAAGGCCACGAATCTCAAGTATGATTAACCTTTGAATATGTTTAACAACTCTCAAGAACAAATATATGAACTCAAAAGGAGCAATAGAGCGTAAAATGTAAAAGAAAATCATAGAGGGTGTTTTTATAGATTCAAAATAAATCTCAACCTAAACAAAATTGGAAAATAAAGACGGCAGTGGAAACAAGTCGTTCGGTTAGGCCACGACTCATTGTGTGTGTTAGAGCTCCCATAGTCTAGTTTCTTGCCTTGATGGTGATGCTTCCTGTGATGACTCATTGCCAGTCATGACTATTCATTGTTTATTCCTTAGAAACTAGAGGAAAATTGTTAAGTTTCAGCTCCTTTCCTCAACAACTACTTAGAACGGATGCCAAGGAACCTGTCATATCTCCTTACGACTTGTAGTGGGAGTCATTTCCCCAAGAGTGCATTTTTCACCCTTCAGATGTTTTGGTCATTACTGCTTAGGATGATGGGTAAAGCAATGACTCATCTCCTCTCCTGATGACTTATAGGGAAAAGTCATTGCCACTTCCTTGATTTGCACATATTTAGGACTTTTGATAATTTCCTCAGAATGCATCATCCCATGACTCGTAGCTTGAGCTAACGACTCGTGGCCAGGCACCAGTAGCCTGTAGTTAGCCAATTTCAGCTCTTTTACTTCTATTCACTACTAAGACCAATTTTCCTGCAAAATACTTTAACAAACACATTGTATCTATAAATACATCTAAGTTCTTTCATATTCATTTTAAGAATCGAAAGTGTTGTAAAACCATGACACATCAACATCATCAACTTAGAACATTTTCATGTCCTCAGGAAAATAAAACAAAACAAACACATATGATGCTTAACTAAGAGAACCCTATGAGACCTACAATAGTCATATCATCACACATTTTGCAACCCCATCCTATACAGTCAACTCAAAACCACTATGTGCATATGTATAACTTCTGACCATGACTCAAAGAGATCAAGAGATGGCATCACATTACAAAAAGACAATTGAACATGTATTCAAAAGACATTACCTAAACAAATAACGGCTAACAATGCAACCCATTCACCCTCACAACAAAGAAGTCTTGTATACTCATAGTATAATCATGCATATCAACACAGGGATGAAGTCAAAACACACACTCTTACAAAGAAGTTCAGATAGTGCGTGTGAAATAGTATAGGCTTGCCCTTATTTTCTATACTTTAGTTTTTTTGGATGATTGGATTAGGATCAGTATAGGACTTTTATTGGTTTGTAATGTAGGCTTGGGGATGGGTATGGTAGATATGGATAAAGTGACGTAACCCTCCTTTGCACTACACTATTTTTGGATACACTTTTCAAACTCACATTTCTTTCTTTCCTCCCTTATTCTCCTTTATTATTTTTAAGATTTTGGGTGTGGTTTTTTTTTTTTCGCAATTTCTCACTTTTCTTCTTCATGCCCATTTCTAACTACACACTTCTAGGATAGCCACCCTCAACTTAGGCAATTTTATCTGAGTTGAGGTACATAGTATCTAAGGATGGACTAGAGCCAAGACAGGTTCATTATAATCAAAATGGAAAGTTAAATGGGATAATGAAAGAAATAGGTCTATTCAAGCTCAAAATTGGGATCAAAGGATATCTAGTCCATTCGTAGGACATTTTAGGTTAAAGGTGGACTATTCAAGAACAGCCCATGATCCTTTCCTAACCAACTATCCTACAACCTAGATAATATTAGACAAGCAAGTTCTAGATCGCATACACATAGTTGAACTAAGTAAGTAACTAACACGGACATGACATAATGCTACATTATCAACTACTACCTATTTGATTCATGCATCTCTAAGATACAATTACCATGCGAATAATTCTAATGCCATAACACAATCCACAATTGTCATATTTCAAAATAGATACAATGCACAGGCTAAAACATTGTTTAGGAGAGGTATATTTTAAACAACAAAAACAAAACATTCAAAACCATGTAATTACTGCACTAAATTCCTCTATTTTTCTTATAACTAAACACACAAACATACTAAAATTGAATTAGAAACCTTAACATATTGGTTATACTATGATAGCACACCTAGGGGAAAAGAAATACTACAACAAAAACCCTCGAGTGGTGCTACTCCTCCACCCCCTACTTTGAGAACAAAAAATGTCCTCATTACATGCCCATAATTAGAAAAAGCAAGAACGAGGGGCAACAACATACCTGTGGTTCCCTAAGTGTCATTTGTGGACTCGTCATTTATTAGGGTCTTAGATGTCACCCCCGCCTCTCAAATATTGGCATCGGTGGTGAATGATGCACTCAAAGGAATGATGGAACATATAGTGGACGATGCACTCAATAATCTAAAACTAGTGAGGGAAACTACTGTACCCCTACAACCCTCAGAAATAGCAACACCATCATCTCTCAAGGCCTCACAAACTCTAGAACTACCGGCATCTCAAACCCTTTTATGCATCTCAGACAAATGGAACATAGAGGATTGCTTGCTCTCAACCACAACTTTTTTCATGATCTTTTATCTCTCTTCTTTCTCCTATTTTGTTGGGCTGGCTCGTCACCCTCTTTGGTACTTTTTCTTTTTTTCCTTATCTCCCCATATGTTAGGAACCTTAATATCCTCAGACTCCTTCTCAATTATAGGCATGCTTATAGGCGGGAATGGCTGGAACTATAGACAAGTCCTGGATTGATGCCCAAAGTAAAGCAAGCTCTTTTTTGATCTCGTTCATGTTTAGAGATTGAATACTCTTAGGCCGCCTATTAGTCAACCTCTACTCAAACCCATCAATTTTTTTTATGCATCCCTCCTATCTCTGTCCTAATCTCATTAATTGACCCCTCTTTCTATATTTTTAACTATCAGTTCAACAGTGGTCAACTATTTTAGAACATTTTGGAAGAACTTTTGTGGGACTTGAACATACCCACCGACAAGTGGGTGACTTCTGTATGAACCTGAAGTAAGAGTTGGTGAAATTGAGACTGAAGTCAGTTGTGAAGTAGAGGAGGTAGTGGTATCAATAGTAGTATGGGCCTTGGGCCTTGGGCCTTGAGGCCTCAGTTTGAGACTTAGTATGTGTATAACCAACATCAGTAAATCCAGGCATATCAATCTCTATGTGCATGCCTGACTAGAATACCCCAGCTAATAAAGTAGCACCCACTACAATCATCGGCTTAGATATGGGATTTATTGGATAACGAATAGACCCAAGATTTATAATATAACAAACCTCGATAAAATGATCAATCTCGAGTAACTCGAGAACACCAGCCTCCAACTATATCTAAGTAACGAAGAACGGGTATGGTAGACTCCTCACATCCTCTACCGTTCTTTCTTAGACTTCTCAGGCAATCAATCTAGCAATGTCAATCTCATTGGCCTCCATAATACCTACAACCAAAACTTCTTAATTTGGGCTCAACATATTATCTCCAAACGTGGTCCCTAATCTAAGACTAACAAAAGTCCACCAAGATTTAGAGGTAAAGCTTAATGCGCACTTATTGATCTATGACTCACCACTGGCCACCCACTCAAACTCTTCCATCTGGGTAGTAATAATTTTTTCCATCCATCTATAGTGCACCAATTTTATCCTTGGTGTAAATCTGCTTTGACTTCACCTTTCTCATATTATCTATTCGAACTATCTCTGCCTTTTTAGTCAAAGGCTTAAAGTCCCGACAATGAAAGAAGTATGCAATGGTATGCACTAAGATGTCAACTCGTGTATCATGTATCAAAATAGTGGAAGGTGCAGGCTAACCCTTAAAAAGCATGCCCTGTGGGGCCTGTACCTTTAGTGTAGCCTAATATATAGCATAATATTCTCAAACTATCTCAGGACTGTATATACCAGACTTCTCAATCATCCATCAAAACTCGTACTTATTGAATAACCTTTCAAACTCGGGCATCTCAGACATACCCATGGTCACCAGTCTAAGATCCTCATAGAAACCCCTTTTTGATAGACCTTTGTTATTAATTACTAAGTCTCGATCATAAATGCACTATATACTGAGGACATCAAATTCTTAAAACTATAGAGCTACACAAACTTGTGGTGCTGGCTGAACTGGTAGTGGAGGCTGACGTACTAGTGGAGGTCTCTCTATGGAGGTCTCATCATTATCATCACTAGAGACCTGTGAACCAGATTCGGTCCCATATTCATCCTTATAGAAACTATCAGGCGAGTTTCCCTCTTCATTTCTAGATTCACTATCCTTACCTCCTTCCTCGAACTCTAAATTTGCTCCCTCTTTAGACTGGGGAGTTCCTTCAGCTGAATGGTGGGGTCACCTCTAGATTATTTGTTCTGGGCCGTGATCTTCTCGTTTGAGGTAATCTTTCACATCGCTTAAGTGGAGTTGTCAGTTGATATTCTTCCACTAAGCCACTGGATTCCTCAGTACTCTCATCCATCAATTTTTGGGTGGATGCTTCCTCAGTTTGGTCCTTAATTGGGGTAGGCTTCCCCCTTTCTTTGCTCCTTTCTTTATTACATTCTTTGGTGATATTGTACGTGTGGAGGGTAAACATTAGTAATCAAGAGATTTAAGAAAAAAATACAAGTATAAGTTCTTCTATCAGACAATGAGTCATTGCCAGAAGGTACGACTCATTGGGTGAGTTGTAGTGGCCAACTCCTGCATAAGTTAAACGCAGGCTCTCATAACGAGTCTTTAGTACGAGTTGTTAGGTCCCTCTAAGAATCTTCATGAGACTTGTTGTGAGTATATTTCCAAAATTAGAAACTTTAAAGTTTTGAACCACAGTGGCAGTGATCATTACTCATTGCCTTTGGGTACGAGTCATTGCGTGAGTCGTAAGGACTACACTATGGTAGTTTCTGAACAAATATTATATTATCTCTTTTCCTTCAACAATTTAGTACCAAGATCGACTATTACGATCACTTGAAAGTGAAATAATACCAATTCCTCATGTACAACCATTAAACTATATATCGGGGTTACTCTGACTTCACCTCGGATATAAATTCAACACAAGTTTTAGAAAAGATACATCATGAACACAAATTATGCACCCATTCTGACCCGTTTTAATTGAATTAACAAGTAATTGAGTTTTTAGATTAAACAAATCCTTTTTCCTTACTCAAGCAACTTCATCTAGGGTTACACAAATTTGAAACAATGGTCAGACACCCATAGGAGAATCTCAAAGCCAAAAATTAATGTAATTAAAATAAATTCACTTACTTTGATCTTTGAAATTGATTCTTGGAGGATATGGCTTAAATCCAAATTACTTGATTCAGAATTTTTGTGGTAAATAGGCACAGAAATGTTAAAATTATGATCTTACAATGATTAGGATTGATTTTAGTGGAGAAATTCATAGGGTGGAGTCTGTTTTTTTGTGATGGAGGGAGTTATACATTTCCAAAGTAGGGAGAAGAGTCGAATTGGGTGTTGATTGAGGGTTTTAATCGAATGAATTAGGTTAGTCGGGTCGGGCCACATAAAATTATTGATTAGTTTTTGGCCTACTGACTATGACTCACTCGATGACTTGTTGCATTAGTGTAGGATTTGTCACCAACACTCGTTGTGTGCAGGTTTAGAATACTTACCTAGTTTCTCTGTTGACTTACCCTCTCTAGTCCTCAAGATTCATCATAATAAGTTGTCATGAGACCCTACGGGTTATTTTGACTCGTTCTGACAATCATGAGGTGTAGTTTTTGTAATCTTAAAATTTTAACTTTTCTACTCCTAGCAACGACGATATATTACCTCACGAGTCGTTGCCATTGGGTACAACTCGTTGAGAGACTCGTGAGGTCTGTGCACTAGATTTTTTCTCTATTTTTAGTGTTAGTCTGCAACCACCTGCATACTTCAGCGCACATTAGTTCCACCATGCAAACTAAAAATCAATGAAAACTAAAAATAAAAATTTTGGGTTGCCTCCCAAGCAATGCTTCATTTAACGTCGTGGCACAACGTGGTTCATTTGTCTACTCAGACATTACCAAAATAACCCTTGGATTGCCTCCCATACAGTAGCTAATTTAACATTGCGGCACGACCCAGGTATCTTGATTACCCAAACTTTCATCAAGATACAAATCATATACCACCTTGATCTTATCAGTAGTTCCAAGTTATTGTTTCACCCTTTGGCTATTCACTTTAAATATCTTTCCATCGTTATTCTCAAGCTTAATGGAAATATTCGGAAAAACCTTTACAACTCAATATGGTCCCATCCATCTTGTCTTAATCCTTCCAGGAAACAAGCAAAGCTTAGAATCAAACAACAGAACTATATCGCCAGCAGTGAACTCTCTTTTCTTGATATTCCAGTCATGCTACAACTTCATCTTTTCTTTGTACACAGTTGAACTCTCGTATGCTTTAAGATAGAACTCATCAATCTCATTCATTTGCTCAAGTTTCAGCTTTGCGTATCACTCCATGCCAGATTCATCCTCTTGAGTTCCCATAGTTCCCTATGCTCAAGTTTGATAGACATGTGACATGCTTTTCCAAACAAGAGTTGTTACGGAGAAGCACCAATAAGTGTCTTAAATGTTGTCCAGTAATCCTATTATGCATCAGCTAATATTCTAGACTAGTCTGTTCTATTTGTATTCAGTTTTTGCTAGTATGGACATAATCTCCCGGTTGGAGACATCTACTTGCCCGCTTGACCGAGGATGGTAATAAGTTGCCACCTTATAATTCACACCATATTTTTCAAGTAGGGCCCTAAATAGACGATTACAGAAGTGAGAACCCCCATCACTAATGATGGCCCTTAACATACCAAATCTGGAAAATATATTCCTTATATGGAATATTGTAACACTCACTCCCTTATTGTTTGGAAGCGCAATTGCCTCCACCCAGTTTGAGACATAGTCTACAGTAACCAAAATGTACTTTATACCATGTGAGCTTGCAAACGGGCCCATGCAATCAATACCCCACGCATCAAACAACTCAATATCTAGAATTGGAGTCAATTATAGATCATGCCTTTGTGAGATATTCCTTTTTCTTTGGCATTACAAGACTTTGTGTAGTCATAGGCATCTTGATGAAGGTTGGGTCAGTAGTACCCATATTGAAAAAATTTATGAGTTGTACGTACACTATTATGCTGACCCCCAACTGGGAATGAGTGACATACATTTAGAATATTCATCATCTCAACCTTTGGGAGACATCTATGTATCATTCCATTCGCACATATGCGAAACAAGTATGGTTCATCCTAAAAAAAATTTGTCACATCAAACATAAACTTCTTTCGTTGCTGGTAGGACAAGTCTGAAGGCTCCACATCACTTACCAAATAAATACAAAAATTTACAAGCCATGGAATAAAATCTTGTGATGCAGTCAATACTTGCTCATCAAGAAAACTACCATTAATGGTTACCTCATCATTCAATTTTAGCATTTCCTCTACCTAAAGTCCTGACAAGTGATCAGCCACCTGATTTTTAGTCCCTTTTTGATCCTTGACCTTAAAGTTAAATTCTTCCAACAGAAGTACCTAACAAATCAATCAAGTCTTTGCATCCCTTTTTACCATAAGATACCTAAGAGTTGTGTACTAAGTATGCACAATCACTTTCATGCCAAGCAAATAAGATTGAAATTTCTCAAGAGGAAAACCCACAACTAACAACTCTTGTTCTGTCACAATATAATTTTTTTGAGCTGGGTTAAGTTCTTTGCTAGCATAATAGATCGAATGAAGTGTCTTCTCACACCTTTAGCCTAGGACTGCTCCTAACACCACTCCACTAGCATCGTACATAACCTCAAATTGCATGGACCAATCAAGTGACACAATGATAGGGGACAAGGTCAATTTCTCCTTAAGGCACTCAAATGAGTTTAGACAAGCATCATCAAAAACAAACTTTACCTCCTTCTCCAAAAATTAACACAAAGGGTGTGAAATTTTAGAGAGGTCCTTGATGAACGTTTGCTAAAATCCAGCATGCCTCAAAAAGCTTCAAATACCATTCACAAAAAATGGAGGAGGAAATTTTTTGATTACGTCAATCTTTGCCTTATCAACCTCGGTCCCCTTCTTTGAAAACTTGTGACCAAGCACTATCTCTTCTTTTACTATGGAGTGGTATTTTTCCCAGTTAAGCACCAAATTGCAATCTTTGCACCTTCTCATAACACTAGCTATATGGGCCAGACAATCTTTAAAAGAGTCACCAACCATCGAAATATCAGCCATGAATACCTTGATAGTGTCCTCCACCGCGTCTAAGAAGATAGACATCATGCAACGCAAAAAGGTTAGTAGCGTATTACATAATCCTAAGGGCATCCTCTTTAAAGAAAACATCTCATATGGAAAAGTAAAAGTGGTCTTCTCTTGGTCTTCAAAAGAAATCAAAATCTGATCCTCTACTAGCAAGACGACCTAACATTTGGTCCATAAATAGTATCAAAAACTAATCTTTTTCAGTCTATAGATTCAGCTTCCTAGAAACAATGCACACTCGCCAATAGGTAACTCACCTTATTGGAATATGTTTATTATTAGTATTTGGAACAATAGTGATTCCACCTTTCTTTGGCACAAAATAAACCAGGCTCACCTATTTGTTATCTGCAATAGGGTAAACCATACCTGCATCAAACCACTTGATGATCTCCTTCTTGACTACCTCTTGCATATGTGGATTAATCCTACGTTCATGCTCAATACTATGAATACAATCTGGCTCGAGATGGTCCTTTATGAGAGCAAATTTTCAGCAGAACACCAATAATGTCAATGGACCATCAATAGCCCTCTTGAACTTTTGCAAAACTGATACTAGGGCCTTAACTTCCCATTCTACCAAATCTATTGTTATATTGACTGGAAAAATGTTGTTGTCTCCCAAGAACACATAGTGATAGTGGGATGGGAGAGCTTTGAGCTCTAAGACAGGAGGCTCCTCAATAGAATGCTTAGTCGATGGAGTTTCCCTATTCTTCATATCCAAGTCAAAAATTTTCAGAACATAAGAGTAGGAACCCATACCAGCAATTATGGTCACCATCTCATCATACTCATCAATATCCTCACCCTCAAAGTTCATGATCACTGCCCCTAGTACCTTAACACCAAGCCTTTCCTTAATAGGAACTATAAAGGACTCCTCATCAACTTATCAATAACTGAAACTACACACATGTCATTTGGTTTCTTCATAGATTGGCAAACATTGAAAGTCACTTTTTTATTATTCAACTAAAATATCAATTGACCAGTTTCCATATCAACTAATGCTCATCTGGTTGCGATTAATGGTCTCCCAAGATAGTGGGAACCTTAAAATCAACTTCACCGTCAAGGATGATCAAGTCAGCTGGAAATATGAATGAGTCAACCTTTATCAAAACATGATTCAAAACTCCCACATGCATCTTTACAATGCGGTCCTCCATAAGAAGTCTCATCAAAGATGGTTTGGGCATCCCCAATCCCAACTATCTAAATACTGCTAGCACCATCAAATTAATGCTAGCACCCAAGTCACACAAAGCCTTTACAAAATTGAATGCCCCAGTGGTGCATGGAATAGTGAATGCTCCAGGATCTTTCTTTTTCTGAACAAGAGATCAAGAAGCTATTGCACTACAATGATACAAATTATAAACAGGATCAAAACTCACGGTCCTCTTTAATTTTTACAAGATCCTTCATAATCTTTGCATAGCTAGGCATTTGCTCAATTGCCTCAACTAAAGGGATATTCACAGATAATTGTTTTAGCATAGAAATAAACGTGTGATACTTTCCTTCTTTAGCTCTCTTCTTCAATCTCTATGGAAAAGGTGAAGGAGGTCAAGGAATAGGAGTCAAAATCTGTGGGACCTCTTTTTCCTTCCCCTTTTTTTTACCTTTAGTCTCCTTTTTAGCAAGTAGAGAGTTTTTCAGATGAATTTTTAAATATCACAACCTTTTCAACATCAATCATCTCGAGCTCGACCTAATCATCAAAAAATACTGACATAGGTAGATCATCAATTATCTTACTACTTCTAGTGTTATAACCATGTTGTGACTGACATTCTTAGAATTCTACGCACTATTGGTCAGAATTGTCTCTTTCTAACATTGGTTCAAAGCTACCAAAATTTGGTTGAACTGTTGCTCCATTGCTTAATAGCAGTAGCATGTGACTCCACCTTTTGGATCATCCCAGAAATATCTGCTCGAACCTCTGTGAGGTTGGAATCAATCTTTTCTACCCTTTTAACACTTTGGAAAATAGCTCCTCCACCTTAGCATTACTTTATTCAGCTTCTCGACTACCAGGAGGGATGTACAAACCACTCTGTCATTCTTGCACCCATATTCCTTCTTCCAGTCCCATCTTTATCTCTGCCTCTTCTCCTATCTCTATACCCAGACCAATTATAGTTATTGTCCTTATAGTAGTTCCAAGCTTAATTCCCTTGAATAAAGTGCCAAGTGTCTTCATTAGACCCTTGATGTTTGGCCCAAAAAACCACCCCTTAATTATCTAAATAATTATCCTCTTCATCAGAATCAGAATTATTATGTCTCGGTGCTTTACCTTGTGAAGTGACTACATTGACCTTTTCTTCCTCCACTCCTATGAGATATTTTGTTATTATGCTCATTTTTGTTCTCATCTGAGCTACTTCTTGAGAGATCCCTTCATATATTCTTTGCTGCTCTATAGATGCTCTTATCATATAAGTTCCTACAAAAATGTCAAAATCCCATGTGTGCCAACCCCTATTAGCTTTGGTAATTCTATCCAGTATCATTGAAGCCTACTCCCAAGTTAGACTAATAAATACACCTCCTATTATAGTGTCAGCTCCACCCGTATGGTTAGAATTCAAAATCTGTAGAATATTTCAAGCAAATTAGGATTAGGTATTTTGTGATTTGGAAGTTGTTCTAGCTTTTTTTTAAACCTCAACCATATCTCATACAATACTGCCAAGTGTAGTTTCCTGAAGTTATAAATCATATCTTTCAACTGTCACATTCTAGACGTGGAAAAAATCTTTCCAAGGACGTCTTCAATTCCGTCATTGTAGTTATTGATCCATTTGGTAGCTTTGCCAGCCAATGAGAAAGGAAAAAACCGTAGTCTGATAGCATCTTGGTCTACACCAAGTATCATGTAGGACTTGCAAAACCCTACATAGTTTGTTATATGCAAGTTCACATCAGCCGTACTGAGGCTAGTGAATACTCCTTTCAAGTTCGACAATTGTATCATAGCGATGATGATGTCGAACTTATTCTAGCAAGTAGTGGGGGTGGAACAATAGCACCTACTTCACCTACAACATCCAAGTAAACATCATCATCTTCATCATAAAACTAGGGGAAATGATGATCGGGGTGCTCAAATCCTCTATTCCTTCTTTGCTTTTGTTGTTAATCTAATGCATCCTGACGAGTTGTCTCTTCTTGTCAAGCTACTTCCTCAGCGACAACTTGACTGGCTAATTCTTTCTCTGTAAGTTCTTCCTTTCTAGCCTCTTCCTCAGCTAACATTTGGGTTGTGGCATGCTGCGGGGTCTCGTGCTCTTCGTCATTAACCATATTTCTCTAATTTCTTAGTGTATTTTCAATTTCAAGCCCAAGTGAAACAAGGGGATTGCCTTAACTTTGAGTATTATACATGCACCGGTGTGCAACAAAAAATAAAACAAAAAAATAGAAAAGTAAAATTAGCAAATAAGGACAAACACTTAAATGTACACAATTGATCTAATCCTAAACTGTATTCCCCAAACAATGGCGCCAAAAATTGATGTCGCCCAAATTAAACCTCACAATAAAGTATAATATAGTCACTGTCAAATATAGAACCCAACTAAGGTTGAGGTTTATCCCACAGGGAATATTGCTAGGAGCCCGATCGATGTGTTGTTTCATCTATTAGTCAATCATTTTTGTAAAAAAGGGGTTGGATTTAACGTTTAGATACAATATGTAACCAAGTATCAATTGTTTAATTATTGTTTTTTATGATCAATAATAGAGAGACACTAGGACTGTGTTCCCCATGATTTTATCTGTAGGTTCTACGTACTATTGATATATCCTAGTGCTTAGCATGCAGAATCGATAGGTGAAGTTCACCTAAATGACTGGTTCTCCCCTATTAGATGACTATCCTTAATTACTCGTCCAAGTTTCATGAGTTTTACAATCTTACCCTTATCACAACGTAGGTAAGATGAAGTCGTGATCAAGCCCTATGAATGAGCTGTCAATTGATCTTTAGACATACTTATAATTGAGGAATATGGGTAGTTATTCTTATATTAATAAGTTGTTTATTTATCTTCAAACATACTTGTAATTGATGAATATGGTTGGTAATGCTTATATAACTAAGTTGTTGATCGGTATTTGATATACTTGTATTTGATGATAGTTTATTTTTGATACTTGAATGACTTGAATTTTGATTATAAGGTGTGAAAGTAAATTTAGTACACTATGATAAATCCTAAGAGATTGTTTAATTCATAAAATACAAATAATGTGATTGTTGAGGGTCAGGTGCCATGAGCCGGTACGGATTTGGTTATTGATGTGATTTTTGAGGATCTAGTGCCACGAGCCATTATGAAATCTATTATTGATATGATTATTGAGGATTGGGTGCAATGAGTCTATATGAAACATGAACCCTGGTGCATCCCCTATAGGTCATGACTATCGAGAGAGATAAGTTCCATTAGTATGTTTGTATAGATTTGAGCAGATGTTGTAATGGTTGTGATTAATATTATGATATTAGGAGGGTTGAGTACTATGTTGATACATGTTATTTATCTACTGATATTTCGGATGGTCAGGTACCAAGTCGGTATGATACATGGACGAAGTTGATTCCCTACAGGTCATGACTATTAGGCAGATAAGTCCCTTTAACATGTTTTACAGATTTATGATGTTAAGAGAAGTAATATGGTTGATAATTAATAATAAATGAATGTTTTTCTAAATTATGAGGTTAAGATAAATAAGTTACACTTACGCTATGATTGTTATTTTCATGGTTGTTTGTGGAGTGGTTTATACTATTATTGCTTATGTGGTTGTCTATGGCATTGTTAGTTGTAGTTGTTTCACTTGTTGACCTTGTTAAATTAATTTTTATTGTGATGTTATGGATGTGATTTCATAGTGGAGGCTATGGTGTTACCGAGTATTATTTATGTGCTCTTATTGTAAACTCTATATAGTTAACTGGACTGTTAATTTGGTTGAAAGGTTGTTTTGTTGTGTGTGCTGATGCATGTGTTGTTAATTGTTTCTAACTGGGATTGTTATTGTGGATGGTCACATTCCATGAGTCATTATTAGAGAATGTTACTAGTGGATGGATGGTAACACTAGCCTTAGCAGATTGTAGAGCTTTTTAGCGTAACTAAATAGACTAAGTGAATTGATGTACGTAATCGGTATAGTTGAGAGTGGTTGGAATGTTATAATATGAAACTTGATTTGGTGTTAAATGAAATAATTGAGATTTTCATATTCTTCTTGTTGATTGATATATGATGTTTACATGATTTAACCCCTGGTCCAATGATGCCTACCAGTACTTGTGGTATATTGATACTACTTTTTCTATATCCCCTTTTTAAAATATTGATATGTTGTAGGTTGATTAGGAGTTTTTGTGTGAAGCGGCAGTCATTTAGCATCAACTTTTGCACCTCTTTTCCATGGAAGTTGTGTCTTTTCTTATTGGTGGTCTTATTGTTGAAGTGCTTGTACATGTCTAGACTAGGTCTTAGGTAATATTGTAAGATGTTGATCATATATGTAAATTCCTATAAAGATTTTTGGATTTTATGATTATGTCGACTTACATTTTGGAATTGCTTAACTACATTAAGTTTTTTACTTGAATTTCCGCATAACAATCAGTTTTGTGGTAAAGGTTCTCCTATATAGTTAGAATAGAGTAGGTGCCCACATGATACCATAATTTGGGTTGTGACAACGTGACTACTTGAGTTTTCTTTAGGCTATGGTGATATTACCATCTATTTTTAGATTGGATGTAAATTGTTTAAGCAAGCTATGAGAAAAAGTATACGAACATTGTTAACCTAGACTTATGATAAATTTCATGGTGGTTTTAGGTTTGGTATCTAGTGAATTTCAAATTTCAAGTGGTTGACATGATAAGATTGGTAGGGAAAGTGATTTATGGTGTACTATGCTGTGTGGTTTCCTAGCATCTTCAAGTTAGTGAGGTAAGCTTGATTGGTACAATGAGTTTTCTACATGAGTTGGGTCGAAGATCAAGTTTTCTGAGATAGGACTATATTTGTAATGATGGACTATGGTGGTATAGGGATTGGTTAGATAAATTGGATTTAGAATGTCAGTTAGGGATGACTTAGAAGAACTATGTTTGGCAAGGCTCAGAGATTGTAATATTTGTTACCTTTAGGATTTCTAAAGGGTAACTAGGTGTTGCTCTTAGTGACTCGTGGGTTAAAGTATGGAGTAAAAGGCCATGGGCCTGGTGTCAAAGATTTTAGGGTGGTGAATGAGGTAAAGAAAATAAAAAGAGGCTAATATATTGGAGAATTCATGGTATTTAAAATTACATGAAGTTTTATCAAATTATGTGATTGGTGTGGATTGAGAAATGTGAAGAAAAAAGGAATTAGGTATAGATCCTAGGCATGAAGTTAGTGATTTATAGGAATTTCATCGATTGAGTTCAGGAACAATAGTACAAGGTGGAACATTCATTAGTGAAAGATAGAATGGATCAGTATAGATGTATGAAGGACTTAGTAGTGGTTTTGTGATTTTTCAGATTAGTTCGGGTAACTATCTGTGATATGTGGATGGTTGTGCCTTTTCTATAGTAGGTTAGATTATCCATTCTATGCCACGTAACTTACAAATTTGTTTAAAAAATATATACGGTTCTAATAGGTTTATTAAGGAATTCAAGTGAAATTAATATTGCCTTGTTCATGGGAAATATACAGATAGTTACGAGGAGTTACACAAATATTTTGTGATGCTGGAGGATATATGCATATGATATAGGAAGCTTTTTAGGTGATCAACTTTTTCAATAGATTTGGTAGGAGGATATAATTATTGAAATAGTTGCTGAAACATGAAATTTGATGATTTGTAAGGAATTGGATATCAATTTTTTCCTTAGTAGCTTCATCTCAATGAAACAAAACTATCAGACTTGGAATTAGTTCAATTGTCCTTAAATAAGGCCAGCTTATAACAGAAATTCTTAGAACCAACCCATGATGTGAGTATAAAAGTCATGAATTTATACTATAGTTTGCCTCACATTTTACTTATTTTAATAGGCTTTTGAGCTTACTTTATGTTAAATACGCTAACGTAGCTTGTCTTGGTGTGTAGGATAAAGAATGAGGAAATATACATATATTTGGAGCATAATGAAATGCTATCAGAGCTTTGAAGTCTAAGTAGGACCTGAGGATAATGATCCAAAGCATGTACAAGGATAGCAGATCAAGAAAGGAGCTTAACAGGGTGAAACAGAGAAAAAAGGTGAAAAATGCACTACCAAAAGGCCCTGGCCCACCCCAAGCACCCCCATAGGACAAATGGATAGACCAAATTAATTCTCTTCCTAAATGGCCTGTGGCCTCACCCTGGGCATGGTCATCGACCAAATTTTGGGCAATTTTTTCCCAATTCATTTTTAAGAAGAAGAACCAGACCCGAACGATTTCCAACACTATAATTACACTCTAAACATATTATTTTCGTAACTCTTTACCATGGGGAAGGTTGGAGAAACCGTGGAGGCTGAAGAACATCAGTTTTGTTGTTTCTTCTCCATTATTTTATTTTTTTTGCATTTTTGATTAGATGATTTATAGTAATTCCTCCATGTCTATGTGGAGGTAGACTTCTCATCCAGGATTATGGTAGCGTCATGATTATTTTATGAACACGATTAGATTTTTTAAGATAATAATCATCATGATATGGCTAGTTTGGTTGCTTACTTTCTCTTGAACATAATTATTTATTTTCTTGATTAACATTCAAATACTATCTATGGTATGTGAATTGAACTAGGAAAATACAATTTACGTACACAATAAGGGAAAGTAGGCGTTGATTGTGAACTCTATAAAAAGGGGGAACGATTTGATAACATGGATAGGAATATAACCGTTAGCCTTGCATAGTCGATTCGAAAGAGAAATATGTAATGACCTATTCTGTCATTTTTTAAATATTTGCGATAAAAATGCAAGAATTTAAAATTTTTATCTGTTTGAATTTGAGTTCGGGTTAACCATTTATTTCATTAAATGAACGTTGAAGAAATAGAGTCCAAAATATGGGTTTGATCGAAGAAGGTCCACCGAAGTGGTATGTTTTTTACTACAGTGAGAATTTAACCGCTATAGAAAACTTCAAGAACCAAAATCTAGAATTTAAGTCAGCTTTAGGATTCCAGTCTTATTTTAAAAAAGCGGTTCTCACTTAAAAATGCCCTAGGGTTATTTTTGGAGAGAGAATGTCAGGAACAGAGAGGAAAAGCTCTCAAGGAATGTAATTACATCCTCCTCCTCCTGGTTTCTCCATTAAAAAATTTGGATTGAGGTTAAAGATAAAGATTACCTGCATCTTATAGAAGCAGCTTGAAATCAAGTTAGGTTATAGTTTATTGAGTAGTAGACTCGGATTAGCAAATTGTATATATTGGTAGAATTAACGGGAGAATGCATGATTAGGCCTTCAGGCATGGAATTTGGATGGATAAATTTAGAATAACGTAAGAAAGACTATACGTATAAATATGTAGATATTTGTTTGTGGTTATCATTTTGTGTTCATAATTTGAATAAGGAAAATGTTAATAGTGGTGGAAGATGACATAATGCAACTATAGAACCGATATAAAATTATTATGGGTTTGAAAGTATTGCAAAATTTATTAAACCTAATTGCATGCGCTCTTGATGACATGCTCACCTTGAGGTATTTTTGTTTATGATCCAGATAAGATATAAAGAGTGGTGACATAGCAGAATTGTCTATAAAGGAAATACGGTTAAATGTTTAAGTATGATTTCAAGTAACAGGTTGATAAGATGGGGGTGGATTTACACGTGGATGTTGTTAATCTGTCTGATGAACGGCTAATGGTTATGTTTTTCGTGAATGTAGTAATAATATTACGAAAGGGATCTTCACACTTGGAGAACTGGATCCAATGGTCCTTGAGGTAATAATTATTGTAGAGTAATTAATAGGAACTTGTAGGTTATGGTTTGTGTGAAGTTAGACTTGAAAAGTCTCTTGTATGTTTTATGATTTGATAAATATGTTGATTGGTTTTTGGATATAATTTGTGATCGAATGATTCATTTGGCTTGACATGAATAAGCTTTATATTGTTGAAGCCTGTATTTGATGATTTGTGAGAATGGTGTACACTTGTTAACCTTATTGTGTACTTGTTGATTATATCCTGAGAGATAGCTGAAAATATTAGAACATACTAAGATATGTTGAATGAGGTTGAGAATATATATACTATTGTGATTTTTAAGTAGCTCGAGCTCTGATATGAGATGATTGATGAGCTATTATGATATCGAGCAGGTTCCACACCATTATGTTATATGGACCCTAATTTTTCCCCTATAGTCAATAACAAGTTGTGTAGAAATAAGACCCTTTAGCATGTGTGTACAGACGATTGATTCTTGTAAGCTCTGAGATGGTACAGACTGATACTGATGAGATACAAAAACTTTACAATTGTAAGATAAGTATGGAAACGAATCCATAGATGTGATGTGACCACATTATATTTGCATAGTTTATGTGGTGAATTATTATATTGTTGGGCAATCAATATGTCCTTGCTTACTAGTTTGATATGTCTGATTGGTGACTTATATGTACTTAATAGTTGGACTTGATGTACCTGGATGTTTTACTACTTGACGTGGTGAACTATGTGATTGTCTGTGCTACTCGACAACTTGGGTTACGTGAATATGCCCTTAATCGGTTCGTCATGTCCTTAGTTGGTTCCTTGTTATTTTATTGCTCCAGTCTATGGGTGAGGAATTGGTGATAGGAAACTTGAGAGCAATATTTAATGATAACTAAACTGCAGAGTGTGATAATGGTTAAGCATAATTTGGATGATGCTAAAAGTCAATAACTGCTAAAATGAAATGCTTGGTAATAATTTCTAGGGTCTAATTGAAATAAGGAAGAAGAATTGCAATCCTCAAGCTTGTTGGATAGGAGGAATAATGGTATGAAAGTAAATGTTAATGTGGTTTCTTGAGCTTGTCTGCTGATTTTGTTGATTTGTATAAGGTGTTGCCTGAACTAATCCTACTTGGCCGATAATGCCTACCAGTATGTGTGTCGTACTGATACTACTCTTGCTACACTCTTTGGGGTGTAGATGTGCTTGTAGGTTGATCTAAGTTTCTTGATTGAAGTGACGACTATCCATCACCAACTTCTACATATCTTGTTTCTCAGGCGGAAGTTGTGTATTTTATTTCCTTGTTATTCAGTATTAGAAACTATTGTACATGTATAGACCAATTACTTAGGAATGTTGTACTGTTATTAGACTTAAGGCTTGTCACAACCCAATCTCAAGTGATATTGGAATATACTATAACCCACCAGTAGGTAAGCCAACCAATAGCCCAAAACGGCGAGTAACTGGCTGATAAGAGAAAAAGATAATTAAAACAGAATAAAAAGAGAAGGAGAACCAGAAGAAAGAAAATATCCCTAAGACTTGGTGTCAATCGATACAAGAGCCACTAGCATAATAGGAGTATTAGGTAAACTTAATATGCATGTACAAAACCATCTCCAAAATACAAAATAAAGATAATTACACCAAAAGAGAGAGAGAAGGAACAACTTTAGACGTCAAGAGCTTACCCTAAATCTCCAATCCAAAATAGCTTCGTACGAAGCACACATCAGCGGTGAGAACTCGTACTAAGATCTGCAGGGTGCAAAAGTGCAGTATTGAGTTGAGTTAAGCTTTCTATAATCTTCTTGATCACTTACTTGTAATTCCCCTGTAGAAATCTTGCTTCTTTTTGATAAATTCTAGCTTTGGAAACGCTTGATCTCTTGTCTTTTGGGGCTTTTTTTAGGCTTGGTTTGAGGGCGAATCATGATTTATTTTGAAAATGTGTTCCTTGTCCCATGAGGGACCTAATGACGGTTCAATTTTCAAATTCCATATGCGGGTTCCACAGGCCTATTATTGTCCTAATTTTTGGCCCACAGTTTATTATTACAATATAGGTCTTGTATTAATTGTAATGACTTGTAGATCATGTTTTTGATATCACGACAAATTTTTGGAGATCGTGTGGAGGGCAAGAGCAGATTATTTATCGGTCTAAGGTTACTGTTCAGCATCCAGGTGGGCTACGATCTACTTTTCTATATGAGATGGTGTATTGTATAAATTGCATGCGAGATAAAGGTTTTACGTTATTTGTTCATTTAAGCATTCTTAGTTTTTGTTAGGAGTCTTAGACTAGACCCACTTTTCAGAATCCATAGTTTAGGTAGCCGTCTTCCTTAGAATAGGTTCCTTGGGGAACTTTAGCTAGTATAGCAATACCTTAAGCTAACTACGATAGAATACTATTCTTTGATTAGCACGTGGACCTTAGACTTCTTTGGCATCGTATTGATCACTTGGTATTTACCCATGAATTACATCACCCTTTCTACGTTACAACTTAGACTAGGATAAAGAGTCTTGGTTTCTTTCTATGACCTTAGGGTAAGAATAGAGATCCTTGGCATAGGTTGTCTTATACATCACAACTAGGTTGGTTTCCTTAGTTCAACTTCCCTAGTACCATGCTTTATCCAATTTATCCTCCTTTCTTTGTTGATATATTTATGTATAATCATTGTTCAATATGTATATGTGTATATATATATCGAAATTTCTTTGTATATTGTTGGGCTTCAAGCCTTGGTTACAAGTCCAGTTGGATAGCAGGTTAGTTCTCTATGCTCTAAAACAGTTATGCCTTAGTTTATAGATGCTTGGGCACTTACATTTTCATTGTTTGGATATTGATGATGGAATGCATATGGTTATATGCATATTTGGTTGTACTATTCCAAGTAAAACCATTAGTTTTGCTACTAGTTTTAAAAAGCGAGTCATTCCCACCTTTCATACTTAAATTCGTTTATAAAATAGAAATCATACCACCCTTTTCTATTTGATGTCAGTCTTGTAAACTTACATGCACAACTTTGAAAACATTGACCAAGGTAGATTCTGGTTCATTGTCGATCTACTCATTTATCAATATTTACTTATTTTGGTTAAGGGAGATTCTGACCCTTTATACACTATTCATTCATTTTAGTCCCGGTTCTATTCCAGGCACTGGATTTTATGGATTACTACTTGTTTAGTCTTGATTTGATTTCGAGCACTTATTACACTCTTACTTATCTTCGATATAATTATGAAGTAGATTTATTATGATTGATCATTGGAAGTCCTATTTTGGGACCAGGCAGTATATATGGATATTTCGAGTTCCCCATAGGTCCTTCTATCTGGGAATCATATGCCAGAGGAAGGGATACCCCATAGGTCCTGCCTTATGAGCTAGTGAGCCAAAGGAAGGGTATTTACTTGGTACGATATGACCCTCAATGGGTATGATAGTATTGGATTTACTTTGCATTCATTCATTCATATGGATTGCGCATCAAAAGAATAATTGTTTGGTGTTTTTGTACCTACTGGCCTTATGGGGTATTGATAGGTATAGCTTATGTTTGTTATTTACTGAGTGACTATTTTTACTTTTGGGCTTATGGGTGTCTGTGCGATTGTTGTTTATCCAAGCTTATCAGGTTGTGTAACTATTTGGTTATTATTGTTTAGTTTGTGGAAGAATGGTTATGGATTTATACTCAAGATCGTAGGTACACTTCAGAGTTACTTTTACCTTTGGTATTATGAGACTTGTTATTAGACTACCTTATGATTATATTCTTATATCGGGTTTATATGTTCTAATTATTCTAAAGCTAGCTCACTTCTTGTTTATAACCCTCGTGACATGTAGGATGTTAGGATAGCTTCCTCAGGTTAGCACATTCGTGTCTATCTACCTATTTACTACTGTCGTATATCCCTTCTTTCTCTAGCTATTCTTATTGTATAGTACCTTGATCCCTAACTATTCATGTTGCATAGTCTTTCGGCCCTAGTTAATCATAGAATATAGTGGTTTATCTCTACTTCCCCATTTCCCTTATCATATTTTATTTTTTAGTTAGTTGTCTGTAATATTGCCTTACGTATTATTTATACTTGCATTATATTTAGAGCTCAGTAGACTGATACCTACTGAGTACCTCATGTTTGGTACTCATACTACACTTTTGCACCCTGCAGATCTTAGTATGAGTTCTCGCTACTGACGTTTGCACTGTGTGAAGCTGTCATATCTTGACTCCAGTATTGTTCATTCTCTCTCTTTTGCCAGACTTATCTTTATTTTATATTCTTAAGACATTTTTATACATGTATATTATATTTACCTAGTACTCCTATTATGCTAGTGGCTCCTATATCGATTGACACTAGGTCTTGGCGATATTTTCTTTCTTCTGGTTCTCCTTCTCCTTTCATTCTGTTTTGGATTATCTATTTCTATTATTAGACCGTTACTCATCATTTCGGGCTATGGGTTGTCTTACCTACAAGTGGGTTATAGTAGGTGTCATCATGACTTGAGAAATCGGGTTATGATGATTTGGTAACGGAGCCTAAGTTCGCCGATGTCATTGATATAAGAGCTAAATCCCTAGTAGAGTCCCACGGATTGGTACGATAACGTACATATCCTATCTTTGGGACGCTATAGGGAATTCTTAGAAGATTCCATTTCTTGATTCTTTATCCAACGTTTTTACTTCTATCAATTTCCAAGTACTTATTTTGGCTCCACTCTTTCTCAGATGGATAACACAAGGTTTCTGTTGGACACGGCTGGGACTTCTACACATGTTATAAGAGTTTTAGTTCAGGGTCAGTCTAGGGAGTTGAAGCTTGATATTAGGGATCTACAACGTCAGCTAGTGGGTCTGAAGCCAACCTAGGATTTGACAGAATTAATGACCGCGCCAGTTCTTAAGGTGACAGTTTTAGGGATTCCAAGCCTTTTTGAGGATATGTCACAGGTAGAAGAGGTTCCTGGTACATCGAGTGGTTTTCAAGCAAAATTTGGGTTTGTAGTACTCAGTAGGGTTCTTTATCAATTTTAGAGTATGAGCTAAGGTTTCTCGAGTAGGCCAGACATACTTTTATGTTATTTCCTTCAGAGAATGAGATGGTATGGTGATTTATCAGAGGATTAACTTTACCAAGAATTAACCTAGTAGGGGTCACCATCACTCTCAGCCTACCAGGTCCGTACAAGTAGGACCTTAGATTATATGTGGTTCTCAGACAGGTCATGGTGGTCACAGTGGATAGAGTTCTAATCAAGCATCATGGGTTTCTTGGTCTAGTTCTTCAGGTTATAGCGGATGGTTAGGGTTAACACATGTCTTCTGCCAGATCAGAGCTTCATGGGTTTGTTATGATAGTAGGACGACCAATCAACGGTCAAGAGAGTTTCCTTGATGAGGGATTATTTAGCAGTCATTGCAGCTAGATCAGTCTCCTTAGGTTATAGTACCTTTGGATAGGGGTGGTCCCCAGATAGTTGGGGGAGATTCATGGTCAGATAGTACAGTTGGTTTTCCAAATGATCAGTTCGGTATCAAACACATTTAGGTCCATACTATAGTTGGTTTTCTAAATGATCAGTTCGGTATCAAACACATTTAGGTCCATAATTTTTCGGGCAGGCTAAGGGCCATAGCTTCAGATTCCACCATTATAGGTATGACATTGATTTGCTATCTTTAAGTTTCTATACAATTTGATTTGCGATTTTCATACCCATCCGTGTCCATATGCTTTGGTATTATTGTGTTGATTATTGTGAGCCTTTGTGTAGGTTTATGCATTTATGACTACCCCCGTAGATATTTTATTTTAGTACTGGATTGAGTGGATCGATATTGTAATTACCTTGGGGTGTAGTTCTTGGGTAAATTCCCTTTCTTTGGCATAGCGGCCTTGATGTTATCCTAGAGTGGAACTTATTGTCTTTCCTTTCATAACTCTTGCATATTATACTGTTACTACTTGTTATGTCTTAACTATCATTGATCCTTAAATGATAGATAGCTAGTCTAGTGTTATCAAGTTAGTATCCCTTTTCATACAATTCTGGTTCGCTTGGCTTAGACGATTACCTGGATTTCTTGGCCTTCTTTTGTTAGTAATGTGAGGGTGGTTGTTAAGAGGATTGTTAATCTTTTGTGGTTTTGTTGTACTTCTAGAATTGGCATTTCTATTTTCCCATCAGTCCCTTGGGAGGTGTGTGTTGTTGGTTGTTCTCCTGCGTTGCTTAGTTTGTTACTCAATTGTGATCATGACTTGGATATTGATGTTGGGTTATGTACTCAATTCTCTCTTTGGTAACGTTCATGAATCAGTTGAGTTGAGAAAGGTTAAGTTAGATAGTCTCAAAATTTTCTAAGTTTAGGATATTCGACCTAGTTTGGCTTTGTGGGATGTTTCTATTTGGTCTACCAAAAAGAAGGATGATTGTATATTCTTGTGTATTGTTGTCGGAAACCAAAGGGTGTGACTCTAGGGAGTGAGTATTGGTGGAAATGATCTCTTTGTTGCTCGAGTTTTGGTTATCATTAGGACTTTTTACAATCCCGATAAGTTCTCAAGTATGCCTCGATATGTTGTGTCTCTCTGCAGTTAAAAATTTGGTTGCTCGTGTGTTTATCCCGTTGTTTTACCCATTCATGATAGTGTTCTTCAACAACATCTTAGTTTCAGTCCTTTTGATACCATTGGGTATATACTTAGTTTCTGAAGGTGAGATTGGCTTGGGTATGTGATATTTTCAAGGACTTATTAGCTCTAGTGATAATTTTGACTCTTTCAGATGATAGTTTGAGAGTTGTAATAGACTTTATGTTTGGATGCTTGTTCGTTAACGAGGTCAGTTTGGACAGTTGAAGTTGAGTGGTTGGACTCTGATGTTAAGCTTATAGCTATAGATTGTATCACTTATTTGCAACCTACGTTTTGAGGTTTGATTTAGTTGAGACATCTTTGATAGGGAGACAAGTCCTACCCACTGCATACAATTCAGTTTTCTTTAGTTCAGAGAGATAGACTTTGATGGATATTTGAGGGATGGTCCATTGGCATGTGTTGTTGGTTTCTTGTACTTCTGACCTTAGTTCTCAGTTTTGTCAAACTTTTGGAAGTCTACTCAGTGAGAGAAACATATTCAAGTTGTGCTTAGTGTGGTTTCACTGACACTCGGTGGGGGCATTCTGGAGCAGATTGTCTAGTTTTAAGAGGTTGTGCTTCAAAGTCATGATTCTTGGTTTCAAGGGTTTTCGGGACCAGTTATTGGCTTTGGCAGAGATTGTAGACATTGGTCACCACCCTTTCAATAGTCAGGTGGAACCTTATGAGGCATTGTTCATATGTTAGTCTCTGCTGATTTTTTAGTGGGTTAGCTCTATTCTTTTGAGGTTATTTATGATGTGATTATGCGTATAGGACTCAGATGACGTTGTAGAGATTCTGCTTAGTTTAGAGTAAACAATAGGTTTGGAAAGACAAGGTAATATTAGATTTGGTGTTTGGAGTAGGTTGTATAGTTCATGTATTGGGTTGTCTTTAGCCTTGTTGGATGGATTTTTAGTTTTGATCATATCTAGATGACGTCGATATACTTTGGATAGGTTTTTGTATACTTCAAATAAGCTCGATTCAGTTGGAGGTTAGTTGGCTATTTAGGAAAAGTTTGTGGTTGTTTGGAGAAGTGAAGTAAGAAGGTGAGTATTGAAAAGATTCCCTTAGAAAAAGCCTTTGGAAGCATTGTTTGGCCTCAAAAGCTGTCTGGAGAGCCTTGTAGGGCCATACAAACCCAGTACCTTATGTTTTTGATCTTTTGGGCTCCTTCTATTTCTTGACGTTTAAGGACGAAAGTCCTTGTAGCAGTGGATGTTGTAATGACCCTTTATGTCATTTTCCCTATTTTCGTACATTATTAGCATATTAAGATTTTCCTATAGCTTCCCCAAGCCATTTATGACTTGTTGGGACCGGTGGTTCAATTCCAGGGCAGTTTGTTAAAGTTTTATGCCCATTTCCCTATTTTGGAGCTTTTGAAGTTGAGAAACTGGTGTTTTGCCAAAACATCTAGTAAGCGGCCTCGAATGAAAATTTCGATAGTTGTTTTAGCTGTTGTACATTGATTTTAGACTAGAGGGACCTTTGATTCGGGTTGTGAGGCTTCCAGGCTCAGTTTGGCCTATTGGGTGGATTTTGGTAAAAAATGGAACAATGGGTGTAGGGCCTACATTTTGTTGATTATATCTCTGTTTGAATTTTTGATGGTTATGTTGAGTTTGAAATGTCATTTTTGGTGGGGTAGCTAAGTTCGTTTGCGTTCATGAAGTTCCGAATGAATCTCGATCACCAGATTGGAGTCTTTATACACAACTTAAATTTCTAGTGTCGATGTTCTGGTGCTACTGCTTAAGCGGTCCTTTTGTCACCTAAGCAGTGTATCCTTAGCTGCTAAGAAGTCTCTTAAGTGGCTGCTAATAATGTCAGTTTCCATTGCTTATGCGGTCTCCCATCCCTTAAGCGAAACCGCTTTAGCGGGAGCTAGCCAGCCTAGCAGCGACTACTTTTGCAGTGAATGTCCCCTTAAGCTAAACTACTTTGGCAGTAAATTTGTTCAATTAAGTGGCCAGAGATAGTGCTTTATAAACCCCATCCTTCACGATTTAAACCTTTTTCCTTAGTATTTTTCCTCTATTATTGTGCTTTTGAGCTAGGAAAATTGTGGAGCTCTTATCCTATTATGTTGAGGTAAGCTTGCTATACTCTTCGTGATCACTTCCTAGTAATTCCTTCGTAGAAATCCCGCTTCTTTTCGATATATTATAGTTCTTGAAACCCTTGATTTCTTATCTTTTGGGTCTCTTTGGAGGATCGATTTGAGGGTTGATCACGCTCAATATTTTTAGCATATTTTCCTCGTCCCATGAGGGACCTAATGACGGATTCAAATTTTGAATTCCATAAGCGAGTCCCACAGGCCCATTTTATACCTAATTTTTGGCCTAGACTTTATTATTGGAATATGGGTCTTTTTTTACTCATAATGACCAGTAGATAATGATTTTGATAGTGCAGCTTATGTTTGAAGATCTTGTGGAGGGAATGAGCAGGTCGTGGTCAGTCTGAGGCTATTATTCGACATCTAGGTAGGCTAGGATCTACTTTACTCTACGAGATAGTTTATTGTATAGATTGCATGCGAGATAGAGGTTATATGATAGGGTTTAGGTTATTTCTTCATTTTAGCTTTCTTAGCTTTTGTTAAGAGTCTTAGACTAGAACGACATTTTGGAATCCTTAGTTTAGGTAGTCGCTCAACTTAGAATGGGTTCCTTGGGATACAATAGCTATTATAGCAATCCTTTATATTAACTATGATAGAGTACTTGCTTTCCTTAGAATGGGTTCCTCGGGGTACTTTAGCTAGTATAGCAATCACGTAATGTAACTATAATAGAATAGTACCCTTTTATTCACATGTGGACCTTAGACTTCTTTTGCATCATATGGACCACTTGGTATTTACCCCTAACTATTATATTCACCTTTTCTACATCTACAACTCAGACTAGTATAAGGAGTCTTGTTACTTGCTACGACCTTAGGTTAAGAATAGCGATCCTTGGCATAGGTTTGGGATAGTACCTCGCAACCAGGTTGGTTTTCTTAGTTTGACTCCTCTGGTACTATGATTTATCTCATTTATCCTCCCTTATTTGTTGATATATTTATGTATAATCGATGTTCAGTATATATATATATATATATATATATCCATATTTCTCTATATATTATTGGGATCAGGGCTTTGGTTACGAGACCATTTGGATACCAGGTCAGTTCTTTATGCTCTGAAAGAACTATGACATAATTTATAGATGCTTAGGCACTTACATTTTCATTGTTTTTATACTAGTGATGGATTACATATGGTTATATGCATATTTGGTGGTACAATTCTAAATAAAATCATTGTTTTTACTACTATTTTCAAAAAGGGATTTATTCCCAGTTTTCTCTTAAACTATTTTATAAAATAGAAGTGTGTCCGATCCTTTCTATTTGATGTCAGTCTTCTAAACTAGCATGCACCACTTTGAAAACATTGACCAGGGTATATTTCGGATCATTCTTTATCTACTCATTTATCATTATTTACTTATTTTGGTCAAGGGAGATTCCGTCCCTTTCTATGCTATTTTATAATTTTAGTCCTAGTTCGATTTCGGGCACTAGATTTTATGGATTACTACTTGTTTAGTCTCAGTTTAATTCCAAACACTTAATACACTCTTACTTATCTCCGGTAAAATTAAGGAGTAAATTTATTTATTTTTATTTTTGGAAGTCCTGGTTAGGAACCAGGCCGTATATACTGATATCCCGAGTCTTCTATGGGTCCCTATGTTTAGGAATCATGTGCCAGAGAAAAGGATACCCCATAGGTCTTTCCTTGCGAGTCGGCGATCCCAAGAAGGTGTATATTCTTGGTATGATGTGGACCTCGTGGCCATGATACCCTCTATGGTATTTTCCCTATTTTCATGCATTTCCAATATTTTGAGATTTCCTGTAGCTTCCCCAATTGATATATGACTTTCTAGGACTGGTGGTTTGTTTCTTGGGCAGTTCGTTTGGGTTTTAAGACCATTTCCCTGATTTGGAGTTTTTGAAGTTAAGAAATCATTCTTTGGCTAAAAATTCTATAAAACAACATCGGATGAAAATTTTGACTATTGCATTAGCTCTGGAGCATGGATTTTATATAAGGGGGACCGTTGGTTCAGGTCCCGAGATTTTTGAGCTCGAGTTGGGCAATTTGGTGGATTTCGGTAAAAATGAAACAGTGGGTTTAGGGCCCACATTTTATCAAAATGACCTCGGATGGAATTTTAATGGTTTTTTGAGATTGGAATACCTAATTTGGTAGGGTAGCATAGTTCATTTGCATGCACGGGATTCTGAATGAATCTCGAGTACCCAATTGGAGTCTTTTTACACTTAGCTTAAATTTTTGTTGTTGATGTTCTGGTGCTACTGCTTAAGAGGTACTTTTTTCACCTAAGCAATATCGCTTTAGCCGCAAGGGAGTAGCTTAAGTGGATGCTAATGATGTCAGTTTCCATTGCTTAAGTAGTCTCTCGTCTACTTAAGTGTAACCGCTTCAGCGTGAGGTGGACAACCTAGTAGAGACAGCTTTAATGGTGAATATCGCCTTAAGTTAAACTGCTTTAGCGGTAAATTTGTTTGCTTACGCATTCGGAGCTGGTGCTTTCTAAACCCCATCCTTCACGATTTAAACCTTTTTCCTTGGTATTTTTCCTCCATTATTGTGCTTTTGAACTAGGAAAATTATGGAGCTTTTATCCTATTAAGTTGAGGTAAGCTTGCTATACTCTTCGTGATCACTTCCTAGTGATTCCTTCGTAGAAATCCCACTTCTTTTAAATATATTCTTGTTCTTGAAACCCTTGATTTATCGCCTTTTGGGTCTCTTTGGAGGCTTGATTTGAGGGTTGATCATGCTCAAATTTTTTAGCATATTTTCCGCATCCCACGAGGGACCAAATGACGGATTCAATTTTCGAATTCCATACACGGGTCCCATAGGCCCATTTTGTACCTAATTTTTGGCCTAGAGTTTATTATTGCATTTTGGGTCTTATTTTATTCGTAATGACCAGTAGATCATGATTTTAATAGTGCAGTGGATTTTTTATTATCTTGTGGAGGGGATGAGTTGCTCGTGGTCAGTCTGAGACTATTATTCATCTAGGTAGGCTATGGTTTACTTTGCTCTACGAGATGGTGTATTGTACAGATTGCATGTAGGATAGGGGTTATATGATAGGTTTTAGGTTTTTTATTCATTCTAGCTTTCTTAGCTTTTGTTAAGAGTCTTATACTAGAAACACATTTTTGAATCCTTAGTTTAGGTAGTCGCTCGACTTAGAATAGGTTCCTCAGGATAGTTTAGCTAGTGTAGCAATCCCTTATGCTTACTATGATAGAGTAGTTGCTTTCCTTAGAATGGGTTCCTCATGGTACATTAGCTAGTATAGCAATCCCTTGAGGTAACTACGATAGAATAGTACCCTTTTAATAGTATGTGGACCTTAGACTTCTTTTGCATCGTATGGACCACATGGTATTGACCCCTAACTAATATATTCACCCTTTCTAAATCTACAACTCAGACTAGGATAAGGAGTCTTGTTACTTGCTATGATCTTAGGTTAAGAATAACAATCCTTGGCATAAGTTTGGGCTAGTAACTCGTAGCCAAGCTTGTTTACTTTGTGTGACTCCCCTTGTACCATGATTTATCCTATTTATCCTCCCTTCTTTGTTGATATATTTATGTATACTTGATGTTCAATATATATATATATATATATATATATATATATATATCCATATTTCTCTATATATTATTAGGCTTGGGACTTTGGTTACCAGACTATTTGGATACCAAGTCAGTTCTCTATGGTCTGAAAGATCTATGACATAGTTTATAGATGCGTAGGCACTTACATTTTCATTTGGTTGATACTAGTGATGGAATACATATGGTTATATGCATATTTGGTGGTATGATTCCAAATGAAATCATTGTTTTTACTACTATTTTCAAAAAGGGATTTATTCCCACTTTTATCTTAAACTAAGTAATAAAATAGAAATGTGTACCATCCTTGCTATTTGATACCCGTATTCTAAACTAACATGCACTACTTTGAAAACATTGACCAAGGTATATTCCAGGTCATTCTCGATCAACTCATTTATCATTATTTCTTATTTCGGTAAATTCTGATCCTTTCTGTGCTATTTTATCATTTTAGTCACAGTTTGATTTCAGGCACTACAATTTATTGATTACTACATGTTTAGTCTTAGTTTGATTCTGAGCACTTAATACACTCTTAATTATCTCCTGTACAATTAAGGAGCAAATTTATTTTGATTGATTATTGGATGTCCTGGTTTAGGACCAGACCGTATATAAAGATATTCTGAGTCTTCTATGGGTGCTTATGTCTGGGAACCATGTACCAGAGGAAAGGATACCCCATAGGTTCTTCCTTATGAGCCGACGAGCCGAAGGAGGTGTATATTCTTTGTATAATTTGGACTTCAATGGGAATGATACCCCCTAGGTCATTTTCCCTATTTTTGTGCATTTCTAATATTTTAAGATTTCCTATAGCTTCCCTAAGTCATTTATGACTTACTAGGATTGGTGCTTTAGTTTTTGGGTAATTCGTTTGGGTTTTAAGCCCACTTCCCTGATTGGAGTTTTTGAAGTTAACAAATTTGTCTTCGGCTAAAACTTTTATTGAACAACATCGGATGAAAATTTTGACAATTGCATTACCTCCGGAACATGGATTTTAGGCTAGGGGAATCTTTGGTTTAGGTATCGATATTTTTGAACTCGAGTTGGGCAATTGGGTGGATTTTTGTAAAAATGAAACTGTTGGTGTGGGGCCCACATTTTGTAGAAATAACTTGGATGGAAATTTTAATGGTTACGTCAAGTTTGGAATACCAAATTTGGTAGGGTAGCATAGTTCATTTGCATGTAAGGGGTTCCGAATGAATCCCGGGCACCCGATCAGAGTCCTTTTGGATTTAGCTTTAAATTTCTGGTGCAGCCGCTTTAGCAGCTAGGAGGTCGTTTAGGAGACAAGTGCTAATGTCATCGTTAGTCTCTTAGGTTGTATCTTTACTGCTAAAGTGGGAGTTACTTAAGTGAAGAAGGAGTCGCTTAGGTGATGGCGCGGGTAAACAGTGATCCTCGAATAAGCGATGGGTCAGCCACCTAGGTGATGCCGCTTAAGTAGAGGTCCCTGTATATAAAACCCACTTCGGGACTTTTAGTTATTTTCTCAAATTGTCCTCCATTAGTGAGCATTGTGAGTTTACTAATAAGCTTGGTATCATAGTTTGAAGCATCGAATCGTTACTAGTTGGACTAGTGAACATCTCCTTGTCTCTAACCCATTAGTTCTGACTTCGATTCAACTTAATTCTAGTTTTGATTATCTATCCTTCTTTTATATTCAGGACTATTTTGGGGTTGTTGTTAAGCTTGGATTATGCTCAATTTTTGAGCAAGTGATCCTTGAACTAAGAGGGACCTAGTGATGGACTCAATTCTCAATTTTGTCAGCGGGCCCTACTATTTAACTTTTAGCTCAATTTCTGACCTGGAGCGTATATTCACATTTGATATCATTGTTCTCGTTTTATTGCCTATATTATTATTTTGATAGTATGGCAGCAGTCGGAGGCTTCTCAAAAGGGAAAAGCTCCATTATAGAGGACTTTTTAGTGCTTTCGACGACTGATCATGGCACATTCGACTCTTAAAATGAGGAAAATATGCTAAGTCAAAGGCTTCTTTATATGGATATGTTGTGTTTGTGTTAGGTTTGCTGGAAAATAGGTCATTATGGAAATTTGATGAAAAAAGGGCTAAAAATCACCAAGTGTGGGAACTGGAAGTTGTCCATGACTTGTTGGGTCATGCTACGAGTCGTGGCCTGAATCGTTGTGTAACTAGTGATGGACATCTTAAGGATTAAAAGTGATTTTTGTCTATGATTGGCAGGCTACGACCCATAGGGTCAAGTGACAGGTCATTAGTTGACCCATCCTTAACAAATTTACAAAGTCCTGTAGAAGTGCAAATTCTCCACAGTGGGAACGAGTACCTCCTACTAGCCGTCACCAGTAGCTACGAGTCTTCACATAGACTCTTCCTAAGCACAATTAATCAAAGTTCTAAAAAGGTGCAAAACTTGACCAAGTGGTAATGGGTCACCCAATGAGTCATTGCATGATACGATAAGTCGTTGCTAGAGCTGATGAAGACAAGGCAACGAATGTCCAATGACACGCAATGAGTCAGAGGCAAACCCTATGACTCGTTGCCTGAGTCGTCGCCACTGTCAACTTTGTTCTTCTATTTTCTTAAGGATAAATTGTTTATGTCTATAAATACTTCTATTAGGTCTTATGTTTTAGTTAACATTCTAACATTACTTTTGAGTCATATAATTGTTCTTGAGAGTTGTAAACATTGATTTTGAGAGTTTAATTCATAGTTGAGATTCATGGTTTTCATCTTCTACTTTGTAAGTGCATAATTATGTTTACTTTCTAGAATTATTATTGTGTTCTTATGATCATAAGTAGCTAAACACCCCATATATGGTTGTAGGAACTATGACGGATTAACAAAGTAGGGTTTGAAGTACGAAGTAATTCTCAATGGGTGTTTGTATGTGTATTGTTGTTCTCTCTGCTTTAATTGCTTTCTAACGATTGCAAACTTTAGAACTCACCTTATCTTTACTCACAATGAAAGAAGGGGTAATGGATAGGAAAATGGAACAAAAATGGAGACTTGGAGCTATCAACCTTCAATTAATAGCTTGAGCCGAGAAAGCGGGAAAGCTAATATGGGATCCAAGATAGGGGTTAGTAGTGCAAAATTCATGAGATGAGAGAGTGATTGAGGATAGTAATCTAAAAGGGGCACAAAGTCGTTTAGATGAACATACATATCAATTTTTAATTCCAAGCATCAAGAGAGATCACTAGTACGAAGAACCAATAGAGTTATGATGTTATAGGGAAGACAGTTCTAGTGCCTCTTAGCAATTAACTACAAACTCAACGAAATTAGCAATAATTACTTGTTGACATCATATATCTCAAAAAAAAAACCATTCACTGGAAATTACTTACTAATTATTTAGATAAACACTTTGATTGAAATTTCAGCCTATTACTCATTGTATCAACCCCAACCTACTTGGGTTCATTATTTGGCATAACGACAGCTTTATACATTATTGAGAAGTATAATTTGGGCGACATCAGCTTTTTAAGATATTGTCGGGGAATACAGTTACAGAGTTGGCAGATTGTGTTTGTCTAACTGTGGATCTTTGTTTCCTGATTTTACTTTTTCTATTATTTCTAGGGCGCACACCGGTGCATGCCCAACACTCAGAGTCAAGTCAATCCCTTGATTCCACTTGATCTTGAGATTGAAAGAACTCTGGGGAATCAAAGAAAACTGGTTAATAATGGAGTTCCTAACGAGGGAGTTTATATTAAAGGGGTTCTAAACCAAGGAGTGCATAATCAAAGAGTTCAAGAGACTGCAAACAAACCTATTGCCCACATACTCGATGAAGAACTAGCAAGACAAGAAGCCGCTAGGCAAGCAGCACTTAGGGAGCAGGCTAGACAAGAAGAAACAGATTGTATTACTGCCGCTGAGGAACATGCAAGTTAGAGGAGGAATAGGGGACATCACGTCCCCAACACGATGTTCCCCAATTTCATGATGCAGATGGTGATGCAGATTTTGATTATGCAGATAAAACAAGTGATATTATTCCATTTCCACTTCCAACAAGAGCTAATTTCAACATTACCAGTGCTATGATACAATTGCTGAACTTGAAAAAAGTGTTCAGAGGCCTTGCTACTGCTGATACAAACTCTTATCTGATGAACTTTGTGGAGATTTGCAAGTCTTACAATCTGCCTGGAGTGAGCTAAGATGTTGTTAGGCTACGATTGTATCCCTTTTCTCTGACTTGTAAAGCTATTCTATGGTTGAAAGACGAGATTTATAACTTCAGGTAGCTATACTCGGAGGTGTAATACGAGACATGGTTAAAGTTTAAGAAGAAACTACAACAAATCCCAAATCATAGAATACCGAGCCACATTTGCTTGAGATCTTCTACAGAGCCTTGATTTCTAATAACAAAGATATAGCAGACACTGTAATAGGGGGTGCATTTCTGAGACTAACTTAGGATCAAGCTTTCGAAATACTTGATAGGATCACTAAAACCAACTGGGGTTGGCATACACAAGATTTAAATGTTCCTGCAGGCACTTATATGATTGGAGCATCGACAAAGCAAAAAATGATAGATGATTTATTCGCTCAAGAGGTAGCACAGTTGAGGATCGAGTTTAGATTGTTCACAAAATAGTTCTCAGCAGCAAGGGCAGAAAAGGTTAATGCAGTTAGTTTGCAAGGTAATGCACCTAGACAAGACGACTCTAATTCTAAGAATGAGTTTATGTATCTAGATGATTAGGTGGAAGGTTTTAAGCCAAAGACCAAGGGTCTAAGCAAGATAATTGGCGCTCTGGTCAAGGAATTCAAAGTCAAAACAATTATAAGGACAACAACTACAACAAGTTTAGGTATAGAGATAGGAGTAGAGGAAGAGTTGGTGATTGGAAGAGAAAGGATGATTATAAGAATGATATAAGTGGCCTTTAATTTCCAACTGGAAGTTGGTATGCTGATTCGAGTAATTTTAGGATGGAAGACATGCTTGCTAAAGTGATGAAAGGGGTACAAAAGTCAGATGATTGCCTTAAGGAGATTCGAGAAGATATTTGGGGAACTAGTCAGAAAAGTGGAGTCACATTCTATTCCTATCAATTAGGTTGAGCAACAGTTTGGTAAAAATTTTCTGTAATAAATCAACGTCGGCAACGAACACTTCCAAGCAACACTTTCCAAAATTTAAACAACAACAGTCATTGTTTAGATAAAACCACAAAAAGTGGTAAGATAACTGTTGATCCAGCTATGCCCGTAGCGAGAGTGGTATTGAGCCATTGATGATCGATGATGAGAGAGTAGACGAATTGGAATATCAAGTTGGAGTTGAAAGGGTGTTTGAACACCCACCTCCTGTTGTTGAAAATGAGTCTAAGGCTAAAGTGGGAAAGGACAAGGAGGTTCCACAGGTTTTAACTCCCATTCCACAACCTCCTCCTCCTTTCCCTAAAAGGTTGAAGAAGTGAGCCGAAGAAGGAAAGTATCACAAGTTTATCTCAATATTGAAGCAACTATCCGTGAACATCCCTTTAGTCGAGGCACTTGATCAAATGTTGGGTTATGTAAAGTTTATGAAGGATCTGGTGACTAAAAAGAGTATTCTTAGGTTTAATATGATAGCACACCTGGAGGAAAAGAAACACGGTAATAAAAACCCTCGAGTGATGTTACACCCCCACCCTTAACTTTGAGAACATGTAGTTCCTCACTTCATGCATATTAGAAAAACTAAAAAACATGGGGTAAGGATATACCTGTGGCCCTGTAGGCACCGAATATGGCCTCATAAACAACTGGGGTCTCAGAAGTCACACCCGTCTCCACTCTCGTGGCTTCAGCTGTGACTAAAGCACTCAACTCAATGTTGTCACCGGTTGTCGTACCCCTAAAAGAAGCCTCACTTAGGGCCTAACAAACTCTAGAGCTCCATGATACATGCCCCATCTCATGAATCTTAAACGGATGGTCCTTAGAGGTCTGTTTGCTCGCCTTCGTTGCTTTCTTCAAATCTTCATTATTTCTTTTTTTATTCTTTCTTTTTCATTCCAGATCCACACCAACTTTGGTACTCTTGTCCTTGCCCTTGGTGCACCATATGTTGATCAACTCATACACCTCAATCTCCTCTATCATGACATGTGAGAATCCAAAAATGATAGAAATGGTGTGGATAACATATCCTTTATAGCAGCACGAAGAGCAACCAGCTCATCTCTAATCTAATATAAGTCAGAGGACTTCACACCCTAAACCCTATTAGTGATCCTTCTCTCAAAGATATCAAAGTGAGCTTGAATCCTACGTATCTCTGCCCGGATCTCCTTCTTCTCCCAAGGTTGGACACCTATTTCAATGTTGTCCACCTTTCTCTCAACTGTGTACAACTGTTTTAGCACGATTTGTAAGAATTCATGTGGGATCATAACATACCCACCGGTAGGTAGGCGAGGCATAGATGAACCTATAGTAGTAGTGGGTGAAATCAAGACTGATATTTGCCGGGAGGTGGAAGAAGTTGTGGCATCAGCTGTAGCATGAGGATCGGGCCTTGATGTCTCAGGTTAGGACTCAACCTGTGTCTCCCTAATATTAGAAAAACCAATGGTATCAACATCCATCTATGCACCTAACTTGAAATCACTCTGTAGTAATGCAGCTCCCACTGTAACCTTTTACCTAGATATTGAGTTCATCGGATCTCGAATCAGCCCCAAATCTAAAGTACGACTAACAACAATAAACTAATCCACCTTTTGTATAATAGGAACCCTAGCTTCCAAATAGATTTGAGTGACTAAGCATAGGAACGGGATGCTAGTCTCTGGCTCAATAGCTTTATCTCAGATTGCCCTATCAATCACCCTAGCAATGTCTATGTCATAACCCTCCGTGATGCTTGCCACCAAATCAACCCAGTCGGTGACTAAGATATTGTCACTAGATGTTGTTAAGCCCTTATTTTGAACCAGTCAAAATACATTTGCAACGTCTGGCTCTTCTACCTGGTTTTAAAAAGATTTAGAGTCACCACCTAAATTTTAGGAAAAATTAGGAATACCATTTTACTGATGTAAAACTTTGTTTTTGGTTTTTGAAAATAAGATTCCAGGTAAGGGTTATGGTTACTCGAGGGGAAGGTATTAAGAACCCCTCAGATCCTATCCAAAGATAGTCCTCAGACTTAGTTTTAGAAAAAATATTTCTCTATTATTTGCTAAAAATAGTGACAAGAAACTTTTTTTTTTTTGAGAAAAGACTCAAGGTATATAGGATTTGTCACTAGAATATACAAGAATGTAACATAGTTGTTGCAAAATATATAAATATGTTAAAAGTATAAAAAATTAGAAAAGAAGAAAAATTAATGGTAATATAATTGTAATAATATATATTAGAAAGTATAAAATCTTATGATTTTGTAAGAATATAGGCTTACAGGTATACGGAGTTAAGTGCATAAATAGAACCATTATAAGAAAATATACGTTTAAAGAATGTGAGAATTCATTTATTGGAAAATAAAAGTGAATATATATATATATATATATATATATATATAGAGAGAGAGAGAGAGAGAGATAGATAGATAGATAGATATCAAAAGTATACGAAAAAAAATATGAAAATTCATTTTTTATTTGAGGGACTCAAATAGGTTAAGCTAAGTGAGGAGTAGAATGATACTGAAAATGTATATATCTAATAGAGTTGCAATGACTTGTGAATAATGACAATAATGATAGTAGTAGTAGTTATAAAACTAATAATAATGATAGTAAAAATAATAAAAGTGATAAAGATAACTTGTGTGTGATAGAGTGATAACACATATATGTCTTGCATTTTGGAGGCTTTTAAAATCTAAAAACTTGAAACAAATGTTAAGAGATAAATACGAAATGTTCGGACTACTTGATTTTAAGGAAAAAGAAATATATTTTAGTGAGTAAACACTTGTTTAAGAAATATGAAATTGGAAATTTTAAATCCATTCTCACTAGAAAATTCATTTTTTAGGACGAATTAATCTAGTTATAACTTAACCAAGTTTTAAATCTGTTGGGGGCAATCTACCTTCATGAATTATCTAGTCGTGAATCAATTGAAAAAATGTGAGAATGTTAGTCTACTTTAAAATCAATACGCAAAAATTAAGGCAACATGAACATAATAAACAAACAACACTATTTTAAGCAATTGATAACAAAGAAAAAGAATTAGTTTACCATTCTAAGCTAAAAAGATAGCATAATGAGATAAATAAAAGGAAAGGGGGCTAAGAAATACTAGACTCCTAAAGGAATTGCTCTTAATTTACGAGACTACGAGGGTCTGCGATCACCCTATAGCTGCTGACTCGATAATTGGGTTAAAACGAGTTTCAATTGAAACTCCAACTCCTGGGTCCACATGAGATAAAAGAAATATAAAGATTAGTCGTTGGTACATATAATTAAAATCACAAATAAAATTTTAAAAGAACACTAATCAAACTAATGTAGGAAGATGACTCATTTTATTAACATGTTGCATATGCATAAAGCGGAGGGGAGAAATTAATTTGAATGGGATTCAAATTGTGATTATTAGTTACAACCCCCCCCCCCCCATAGAGCAACCAATTCTCAAAGTAGATAAAAAACTACAAGCATTTGAATACATATTCAAGTAGACAAAGGCATTCCTGTTTTAGTTAGTCTAACATATTTCTGTACACTTTATAAGCAATCCACACACAATAATTTTACCGGTTACTTGAAGGCCCCTCTGGTTACTCAAGGAGAACCTACTGTTCAACTAAAAATCCTATTCTTGAAATGAACCGAACCAATAGCAGGATTTTCCACGAGCAATATGATAATACACCAAGACACTGAGCGATTCAAAGCTCAAGTTCATATCAAGGTTTCAACAACCACATACATAAGTATCATGAAAATGCCATGGTTTCTTTTAAAAGATCAAATGGTTAGAAATATGACAAAATTGGACATTTGAAATCCGTACTACTATAATTTCAACTTTTTGCCTTAATTGTTTTCAATGAAAAATCTAAGTTCAAACAAAATCTGTAGGTAGAAAAGAAACATCCTAAAATACAATCAAGGGGGACAACTACCAACTGGCTAATTCTCACAAATGTAATTGGAGATAAAATGACTAGCTCAGCCAGTACCCCTATTTAAAAAGCAAACTTCATCAAAAGTTTGGAAGAACTCATGAGAACCTTTACTTATTAAGCTAAACAAATAAACTTTTTAGAAAATGAAAATTGTTTCTTGATTTAAACATGAAGCTGATCGATTCTAAACATGAAGGCAAAAACTTTTTGCAAGACTCATAAGAAAATAATTTGTAAATCTTAGACAAAGAGTGAATCAAAATACACATTTTAGCCTGGTCTTGTAGAAAGTGAGAAGCCTACAGTACAAATGCAATGGTCAGCATATATACACCTATTCAAAAATGCGTTGAAACTCCAAATAAATGAAATGACAGGAAAGGGACTGTTCGTACTTGATCCATATCATAACTCTTTCTCCCATTAACTTGAAAACATAAACAACAAGGTAGAAACCGAGCTGCCAATTTAGCTCGGCAAAAAAAATATAACGGGTCTCTTATCCTTTGTCTAGACGAACCAAAAAAATATGCAAACAGAGGATGAGCCCAATACACTAAATGTTGGAGTCATCTTGCTATTTTGACAATATTTCATTATTGATTTTAAAAAAACTGACAGACTATTAAACAAAAAAACCAAACAGATTCTTATGAGACCCACAAGGAAGATACTTTGTAAATACAAGGCAAAGAACAAAACAAAACATATTCTTAGTGGAAAAAAACAAAACAAAACATATTCTTAGTTATACTTTTCATTCTATGTTGCTTTTCAGCATAAAAACATGAATAGAAGTTGAATATTTTTAAAACAAACTTGACTTCTTAGGCTAAAATATGTTGTCAATTGACATTTTGGAGCAACCCATAAATTATTCAACCATTTTTTTTACAAAGTTTATGGGAGTAAAATGACTCAAAGGTCTAAAATGCATCCATGTAGTAATAAAAGAGAACTCATGATAGACGTCTATTAGTTGTGAAGAAATCATCCAGCCCCTTGAGAGTATCTGAACAACAATTTGAATGCTAAAACAAAAAAGTTGATTAATAAGAGTAACTAATAATAAAGCTCTTAAATGGTTCATCCTTAACACATGTCCCTAAGGACTACTATTTAACCACTGGAAATAGTACTCATCCTACAGGAATTAGAACAACTAAGCATTAACAAAGAGAGATGTTTAATGACACTTAAATCTATTATGACACATGAAGACATTATTGACTTACTTTTTAAAGAATGAGATACTGATTGTACCAATACAAAGCGCTATTACGCAAAAATAAGGAATAGAAGAAGTGAAGAAATGAGTAGCAAACAGGAAAAATTTCAGTTGGTATGCCTAAGAACACACATGATACAACAACCGCTTTCACATGCAATAATCACTCTATAAATTCTAAATGAAATTACTCACGCAAAAACACACCAATAGCACTCTTGGAGTAAAGTTGTATAAAAGTTCAACTTTGCATAAACATAGTCTAAGATCCAACTTTGTTCTAAACCCTCCCATAAACATATAAACCATTGACTAAGATCTAATGTAGCCGAACTGAAATAACCAAAGCATCAACTTTCTTTAAGGCATCCTAATAGCACACGGTTGATATTGATCGAGAAGAACAATGTCATACATTAATGCAAATACAAGACACTATTTGTGTTCAATGATCTATTCTACATTTTTATCATCATGGGAGTGAAGAACAAGCTTACACACGGAGGAGAAAACCTCACTTTCTTTTTGATAAAACATAATGCTCTAGTGAACAGACACAATTATAGGTGTATGAAATTAGCCAAAGGTGGTATGGTCTGCGTATATACTACCCTTCCCAAAATCCATTAGTCGGTTACATTAGATATGTTATTGAATTCAGTCTAAGAATCCAACACATATTAAGCAGGTTAACAACTCATTTAGAACAGGTATCTGTCACAAATCCAAATTGATCTAGACTTCACAAAAAGTTTTGTTCCCACTTCAAATAATTTCTCAGATTCATATCTTTTTTGATGCAGAACTTCAAACAAGTTTTCACAATGATGTGTGGAAGCAAATTCCTCATATAAAACTTTGAAGTTCACAAGAAAACATTCAAATAGAAGCGTTCATGCAACAGTGCGGACTCACACTTATTCATCATATTTAAGACTTAGGTTACTACTCCCATATTCCTGTTATGCAAAACCAGTGATTTACAAACAAATAGTTAGTCCCATTTCAAAGGCATACTATTTTTTCTTCAAGTTCAAAATCTGAAATGTTTAAAAAGTGCATGGTGAATCAGGGACACAACAAAGTAGCCACTGCCATCATTTATTACACAGATTTCACGATGGACAGCCAAAACGTAGGTAGAGTTTTCAGCATTTTAGAGCCCATTCCGTACTAAAACAAGAGTTGCCAATGTATTGAAAACATGCAAATAAACAGAGACATAGCTAAGCCACTATTACCACATTCAAGGCATCCAAACCAACATCATAACAACCTCAAATAGTCCGCAAAACATATGGGAAAACTCAGAGCTTCCTAAAGTGTATTTCAAGCTAATTCAAGGTCGTAAATATTCTATATACTTACCATTGAATATGCATAAAGCCAAATGTTCCCCAAACTAATTTATTCAAATTTCATTCAAAACAACCAACCCCATTTAAGGATCGAAACTACATCAGATTTATTCAAGTTTAATTGTAAGGAGAAAACACTTTTATGAACAAATAACCTAATATACATGAATTAGAAAATTGGAAACTAATTTTATTTCAAGTTTTCATGCCAAAAATCAGCCGGCTAGAATGACAAATATCCCGACTGGTCGCAAGGCTAAGAATTCACTAAATTAAGCATAATATAATTAAGACGGGATAGAATTTACCATGTATAGGGCAACGATTAAAGCCGTCAAGCATCGAGTTTCAAGCTAGCTACTCCGACTCCACTATCGACTCCTCCGAAAAGATTCAGATTTTCTCAAAGGACAAGGAAAAACTTTAGCAAAAGAGAACTAAGAATATTGAAACCTCTAAAATTAAGTCTATGGAGGTGATTTTGGATGATTCAAAACCTTGTCCTGTTGAGGCCATTTGAGGCACTATTTGTAGTGAAAAATAAAGCACTACTAGTATGAAAATTGACTCTCGGATTCAAAAATAAAAATAAAATAAGAGGTCACTTCTCTGAATAGATTTGGGGAAACAAAAAAGATAAGATGAATATTGATAAAGTCAAAAACCTAACCTTTGCTTTGATTTTAACATCTGAAATTAGCCAAAGGCAAATTGGGTATTGAGATTTAAAGGCATGACCAAACTTTTCTCCACTGATAGCGAAGTGTATTTGCAATTTTTGAGAGATTTGATAACCTTAATCACTTGTGGAAGGTTGGAATTAGCCCTTTGGATAAGGCTAGGACACTGTTGAGATGATTGTCGAGGTGGCAGAAATTTGCAAGCATGAAATCCGACAGATTCTTAGGGTGGAAGAGATGGGAGACGCAGAGGAGTAGTTGAGTTTGTCGATGGAAGGGTCCGTTGAATGAGCTAATGCATGTGTGTGTGTTTTGCTGAAGATGATGAAGTGAGGAGAGAAGAGAGATTAGGGTAGTTTTATTGTTAATTGGGCCGAGTCGAAACTAATTATGTGGGTTTGGCTGCAATCTTTAACTAAGAATAAAGTTAATCTGGCCCAATTTCTAACAAATAAGTCATTTTATGCAAAATCTGATTTTTCTTCGTCATTTTCACTTAATTAATTTAGCGATGCTTCGTCTCCTCCTAATTACCTTCCAAAATATATTTATATCTATATTTTTATATATATATATATACACATATACATGTACGTATACACACACACATATATATATGTACTACTATATATACAGATATTATACCTTAAATAATTTGATAATAACTCGCAAAAATAATAATAAATAGGGTGATGTAATAGTATATCAAAATTTATTTAGAGATTGAAATAAAGTTCACATACTAATATTTTATAAGAAAAATAGTGAAAAGAATAAATTATAAAAAATGTATATATTATTATTATTTCAAGCAATTTTATAAGATACAATATATATATATATATATATAAGAAAGATATTTTAGCACAGTCACCATGACTCATCAACATAGAAAAATTAATTTTCGGAAAATGAAGAGACAAAATTGGGTGTCAACAACTTTCCCCTGTTAGATCAAAAATAATGAAAGAGTCTTTGGGCGAAGATGTTGATGTTAACCAATTTTGTCTCGACTGGTAAATCAGATTGGTTTTGGAAATGATGCACTCGGAAGGTGGAATGTGAAGCTAGAGTCTGCACGGGGGTGATTATGAATTCGATCGAACACTAGCCTATAAGGTACCTACATATATCAGGTATCACGAGAATCAGGCCGATATAGTTCGAAAATGGAGTAATGGTAAAATTTTGAGTGGTCCTCAAAATTTTGCCCAAGTGTTGGGTTTATGATGACACTAATATTAATTGTGATGGAGATAAGAGTAATTTGGTAAGAATGTTGTGGTTAAGGCCATGCTTGAAATTGAGCTACCTGCATATTCCTAAGAAATCAGGCAGGTTGTAGTTCTGGAATAACGGATTATGGTAAATTTTGATGTGGTCCACAAAATTTGCCCTAGTGTAAGATTTATTGTTGACACTGGTCTCTTTGGATAAAACTTCATGGTGCTAAAGGTAGATGAATTTTTAGGTAGAAAAAATAAATCTCTTTCGGGATGGGGCATACTTTGTAGCCTCCTGATTACAAATATGGCGCGCGACACACCTATAAGCAAGACTCTGCTTAAGTTTGCTTCGCATCTCTACAAGATCATATCGGGTAGTTAGATGGAGGTAGGTCCCTCGAACGTATAATATAGAATTATGAGGATTTGGGAAGGTGGATTAGAGAAAAATAATGATGTTAATTAGAATAGATATGTTCTATATGAAAGTATGAACGATTGAGTGGAAGAATTAGAGTCAGAGTGCTAGTTTTGAACTCTAGCTCATGAGTTTTGTATTCTTCATTAAGCAATGCCTCAATCGCTGCTTAGAGGTAGTTCCACGTTGTAATATGTCGTCCTATAAAATAGATAAAAGAGTGAAAAGTACCTGTTGTGGTTCAAAAATTAAAATTGAAATTGTAATGTAAAGAGTAAAGTGTAGATATTAAAACTAGTGTTGTAATCTCTGTTATGTAGGGGCCTCCGACTGGCGAGGTGATTGCTGGAATGTAAAACCCTCTGTCGGTGGGGCAATTACTAAAAAAGTAAAAGCCTCCAATTGGCAATAGCAATTATTGAAGAGTAAAAGCCTCCGACTGGCGCGGGGATTGCTTAAAAGTAAAAGTCTTCTTATGGCACGGTAATCTTCAATGGAAGCTCGATGATGACATTGTTATTGGGATCTGATGTTGCTACTATAGTGGATTTCTTGCTGCAATGATGGTGAGTTTTAGATGTTGCGTTGCTATGGTATGAATCTTTGATTGGCATAGCATGCTTTGCTTGCTGAAATACAATTCTCCAATAAGGCAGAGCGTTACTTTGCTTATGTATATCCTCCGATATAGCAGAGTGTCATTTTACTCATGTACAACCTCTAATATGGCATAGAGTCATTTTGCTAATTTGCAGCCTCTGATGTGGTGGAGGGTCGCTTCAATTGCTTATGTACAATCTGCGGAATTCGAGTTCATTTGCTTATGTACAGTCCTTGAAATGCGATATTTCATCTTCGTTTTCTTATGTATTGTTCTTGGAATACAGGAGCTTGACTTTTTTTGCTTATATACTGTTCTCAGAAAATGAGAGCTTTTGATGAAGTTAGACGACACTCTCCTATTGGAGGATTTATTTGACATAATTAGACAGTAATTCTTCAATTGACGAAGTTATTTGATGCAGTCAGGTGGCAAGCTCCGATTGGTGGAGTTTATTGGAAGAAGTAAAATAGCCTAATTGTCCTATGAACATCCTTTGTCTTCATTCTTCCAATCCAGATTTTTGGATATGCTTGTAAAAATTTCAAATGAATCTTTAAGAGCTTATGGGGATCAGTATAAATGTCCTTAAAAAATAGAGTAAGGAGAGAATATTTTGACTCATGTTGTAGTGATAATCCGCATGATGTATCCAATTATGTCCATGAGCTTATCATGATATTGTCTTCCTTGATTCCTATTTGCCTGCGCTCAAACAAAAATTCTTAGCTTGGAAGGGGTGTTGATTTGTTTAGATTTGGGGATCCTGGCTTTGTCATCAAAATCCTTTAACACTTCATCGGCTGCTTGATCTTCCCAATATAAGAGGCTTGGTAGGTGGAAAAGAAGGAAAATATTTCAAAAGTATATATATTTTTCAAGATATATTGCGTATATATTGAGTATATATATAGTAATCCTCTAGTGTTTTTAGATTATGAAATGTTCCTAAATCCATTGAGCCTCCCCATTTATAGATCATATATCCATGTAGCTTTATACTTCAGACGATGATCATCTGGATTTTGTAGATGCCAAGACAATTCTGATGGCGAGATCTCTTATATTCTGGGGGTTATTCTATAAGCAAAAAAGGGTTTTTCTAAGGTTATAACTGAACCTTTTAGGTTGCCTACATATCCCCAAATGGGAATCAGGTCTGCACGTAGTTTGAGTATATGGGGAGAAATAAAAATTTGCAATGCAATGACTGAGCCTGACTCAAGCTACCTACGTATCCAAGAGGAATCAGATCATATTGTAGTTCAATACAAAAGGGAAAGTTAAATAATGCTATGATCGGGTCTGACTCAGGTTGCCTATGTATCCAAGTGAAATTAGGTCAGACCGTAGTTTAGTACAATTAAAAGTAAAATATGAATGGACCAAATCCGATGGGGATTGCCTATGCCTCCCACCGTGGCAAGTCAGGTCGAGCGTAGTTCTGAATACTAGAAAGGATGATTCTTTTGTTTTTCTAAGGGTGACCGAACTCGATGTGGGTTTCCTACGTATCCCGCCAAGGAAAGTAAATAAAATACGTAGTTCTGTTATATGAATAAAAAATGCCAAAGTAAAAGAAAATAGAAAACTAGTATTGATGTCTAAGCAGTCTGTGAATCATGTAGGGACCTTGCCAATTTGGCATAAATTTCCCTTTAGCTTCATCTTGGTGAGGTAATATCTTCTTTAATACTAATTGTCCTAGTGCAAATCATAGAGGCTTGACTTTATTGTTGAATGCCTTGATCATTCTGTTTTTATAGAGTTGACCATGACAGACCATATCCATTCTGTTCTCATCAATAAGCATCAATTGTTCAATCCTGCTACGAATACATTCCTTGTCATCTAGGCCAACTTGTTGGATGATTGTCAAGGAAGGTATTTCCACTTCTGTGGGTATCACCACTTCCGAACCGTAAACCAACATTTAAGGTGTTTCCCTAGTAGATGTTCTGATCGTGGTACGATAGCCGAGCAAAGCATATGGTAACTTCTCATGCCATTCTCTATTACTATCTACTATCTTCCTCAAGATCCCCTTGATATTCTTATTCGCAGCCTCAACTGCTCAATTCATTTGTGGCTGATAGGCTATGGAATTTCGATGAGAAATCTTAAACCTTTCACAAGTCTCTCTCATGAGATCACTATAAAAACTGGCCCCATTATCTGTTATAATTGACTCTAGAATCCCAAACCGATAGATTATGTTATTACAAATGAAATCTTCTACCACCTTTATAGTTACTGCCTTGTGCGTTAAAGCTTTAACCCATTTTGTAAAATAGTTAATAGCTATGAGGATGAAACAGTGTCTATTTGATGTGAAAGGCTCAATAACATCCATGCCCCAACTAGCAAATGGCCAAGGAGAACCCATCACATTGAGCTCGTTTGATGGAACCTGTATAAAATCTCCATAAACTTGACACTGATGAAATTTTTGTAAATATTGGATGCTATCCCTCTCCATGGTCATCCAGAAGTATCCGGCTCTAAAAATCTTCTTTGCTAGTACGAACCCATTCATATGGGGTCTAGAAGTTCCAGCATGAATTTCTTTCAACAGTCTTGTTACTTTTGTGGTGTCGACACATCGTAGCAATCCTAAATCCAAAGTTCTCTTATACTGGATTTCCTTGTTGAGAAAGAAATGATTGACCATCCTTCTCAAAGTTTGCTTTTGCTTGCTAGTAGCCTTTTCTAGTTATTCTCCTACTTCGAGCAACCTTTTGATGTCATAATACCAAGGCTTTCCATCCAATTCTTCATCTACATGGAAACACTATGCATGTTGATCGTGTATTTCTAGCTTGATGGGATCGATGTAATTTTTATTTCGATGCTGGATAAATGAAGATAGTGTTGCCCGGGCATCGGTAAACTCATTATGAATTTGTGGGATATGTTTGAACTCAATCTTCATGAATAGTTTGCTCAGCTCCTTCACATATTGCACATAAGGAAGGATCTTGACAGTCTTAGTGGTCCATTCTCCTTTACCTGATGAACCAAAAAATATGAATTTCCTATCACCAATAGCTCTTTAATGTTTATGTCTACAACCATCATGAGTCCGAGAATGCAAGCTTCATATTCTGCCATGTTTTTCGTACAAGGAAACCTAATCTTTGCTAAGATCGTATAATATTGACCTATTTTTGAAACCAAGACTGCCCTGATTCCAATTCTTTTAAAGTTTGATGCCCCATCAAAAAACATCCTCCATCCATCATACAACTCTGAGATGTCCTCTCCAGTCAACAACACTTCTTCATCAGGGAAGTATGTGTTAAGTAGTTTGTAATCTTGATCTACTATATTTTCTACCAGGTGATCAGCCAAAGTTGTCCCTTAACTGCTTTTTGTGTCACATACACAATATCAAACTCACTCAACATAATCTGCCATTTTGCCAATTTTCCAGTAGGCATTGGTTTCTAGAAGTTATACTTGTGTGGATCTATTCGTGAAACCAAGTATATGGTGTATGCTGATAGGTAGTGCCTCAACTTTTGTGCAACCCAAGTCAACACACAACAGGTTCGTTCGACCAACATATATCTTACTTCATATGGTGTGAACTTCTTACTTAGGTAGTAAATAGCTTGCTCTTTCTTTCCTATCTCATCATGTTGTCCCAACACGTATCCAAATTCACCATTAATAATGGATAGGTACAATAGCAATGGATTCCCGGGCTCCAATGGAACCAATACCGGTGGGGTGGACAAGTATTCCTTGATTCTATCGAAGGCCTTTTGGAATTCTTCCATCCATCTTGTGGTGGCATCCTTCTTCAGTAACTTGAATATGGTTCACAGATTATCGTCGACTGAGCAATGAACCGACTGATGTAATTTAGCCTTCCCAAGAAACTCATTACCTCCTCCTTACTCTTAGGGGGTGGTAATTCCTGGATTGCCTTAATCTTGGAAGGATCCAAGTCTATACCCCTCCTGCTAATAATAAACCCCAATAATTTTCTAGTGGAAACTCCAAAAATGCCTTTGGCTAAATTCAACTTTAGGTTATACCTTCGCAACCTTTCAAAAAAATTATGTAAGTCATCCAAGTGATCCAAACTTTTCCTTGACTTAATAACGATATCATCCACGTATACCTCAATCTTCTTGTGGATCATATCATGGAAAAGGGTAGTCATGGCACTCATGTAAGTTGCACCGGCATTTTTGAGTCCAAATGGCATTACGCTATAGCAATATACTCCTTACGGAGTGATAAAATCTATCTTCTCAACATCATATTCATTCATCAAGATCTGATGATACCCCACAAAGAAATCAACAAATGACTGCAACACATGTTTTGCATAATTAACAATGAGTATATGACTATTTTGAAGAGGAGAATCATTTTTAGGGCTATAAATGTTGAAATTCCGATAATCTACACATATCCTAATCTTCCCATCCTTATTAGGCACTGGAAACCATATGGGGTAATTTTTGACCCTAATGATGTTTGCTTCTATCAGCTTGGTCACCTCCTCTTTGATTCTCAAACTCAAATCGAGTTTAAATTTCCTCATCTTTTGCTTCACTGGTGGACAAACGGGATTAATTGGCATCTTGTGTGAGATGATATTGGTGCTTAACCCTGCCATATAATCATAGGACAAAGGAGACACATCAACGTATTATCTGATCAATTTTATCAACTCTTGCTTCTTCTTGGCTTCCAAGTGTATGTTGACTCGGGTTTCCTTCACCGTTTCTTCCTCACCCAAATTGACAACCTTAGTTTCATCAAGGTTAGGCTTCTTTTGACTTTTAAGTTGCTCGATCCCATGTAGCAGGTTTTTAGGCATTGATGTGCCATGGTTACATGGCACTTTCGATGCTTAAAACAAGGAAAATATGCAATAACATGGGTGTATTTTGTTGTTATGATGTGGTTTCTGTCCTACTTTGCAGGAGAACAGGCTTTAAAGGCAAACTGATAAAAAAGGAAGAATCAAGCCTAAGAACAAAGTGTCGGAAGAAGAAAGAACAAGAATCTGAACCAAAGAGGGACTCACGACACCACTCACGTGGCGTGACTACCACTCACGTGATGTGAGTGGCTAGCGTGAGTCCACTTCAGAGATCAAAGAGGGATCTGATTTCCACGCCAGCAAGTCGCGTAGCGTGACTGTCACTCACGTGACGTGAAAGCGTGGCATGAATCAACTTCTCAAGACGTCTAATTGAGCCTGATTTCCACGACACCAACCTAAGTGGCGTGACTTGGTTCCACGACACCAAGTCACGGTACCGTGGAAGTTGCCAACTCTGTTCTCCTATTTTGATTTGGATAGATTTAGCTTTGTAACTATAAATACCCCTATATAGTCCTTTGTGCGAGAGTTAGTCATTACATTGTTTTGAGAGCTATTTCATATTGTTTTGGAGTTCATAAACATAATCTTGGTTTTGTAGTTACGAACCCTAATTCGAGTTTTATTGATAATTGAGATATCAGTTTTTCTTCATTGTTGTGAGATCATAATCATGTTTTCATCTTTGAATTCTTATTGTGTTCTTACAATTATGAGTAACTAAACCCATTAACTAGGGTTGTGTGAACCATGAGGAATTAACAAAACCGGTTAAGTGCAAGGCAATTTTGTACCGCTGTGTATGCATTTATTGTTGTTTCCTTCGTTGTGATTGCTCTTCTAATGGTTGCAAACATTAGAAACTCGCCTATATTCTAGACTTGCTCGAGAGAGAGGTAGAGATTGGGAAAAGGAGATAACAACAAATATTTAAAGCTATCAACCTTCATTTAATAACTTGAGCCTTAGCGGGAATAGTTATCTGAGATTCAGGACAAGGGTTAGTAGTGTGAAACTCGGAGACCGAGAGGAGAAGAGAGAAATTTATCTAACCATGGTCGAGAGACGTTTAGATGAACCTATCTTGTCACATTTTGCATGCCACATAGCGGGACGATTTTGTTAGCACAAGTAATCGGTGGAGTTAAGGAATCATTGGGGATCAAAGTCCTAGTGTATTTTTCTCATTGTCTACAAACTGGATATAACCATCAATTGTTACTGTCACTTTTTATTTACAAAAAAACCCAGTTTTACTTACTTTCCAATTATTCCATCTAGTATTCTAAACAGACTTCTACCTATTCCCTATGGGATCGACCCCAACCTAGTTGGGTTTTATATTTGACAGCGACCGCATTATACTTCTTAGGAGGCATGTTTTGGGCGACATCAAATTCTGGCGTCTTTGCCGGGGAATACGATTATGGAGTTGATTGTTACTGGTTGGAGTTGATTGGTTTTGTTTTTACATACTTTTACGGGCATACGCCGGTGCATGCCAAATACTAGGAGTCAAGGCAATCCCCTGATTCCACTTGATCTTGAAATTGAAAGGAATCTGAGAGCTAATTGGAGAATGGTGAATACTGAAGGATTTCAGGATCCCGCAGCTGCGGGAGAGATTCATCACCAACCAATTCAACCAGTTGGTCATGAAACAGCGGATCAAACTACCGCGCGATTGACACGAGAAGAGCAGGCTAGGCAAGCTGCTCTTAGGCAAGCAAAAAGAGATAATCGAGCAATGCAAAAAGCAGCACAGCGAATGGCTGAGGCTGAAGAGAGACAAAGACAATTGCGAGCGCAATCATGACCACATGTTCCTGTTTATGATAATCCTGAAGATGAGGATGTGGCTTATTTTGAACCAATTGAGACCGGTGCCAGCATTCCACCTGAGTAACCTCCAGGCACTAAGTTTGTCATTACCAGTGCCATGACTCCCCTGCTAAACTTAAAGGGTGTGTTTGCCGGTCTGCCTACGGATGATCCAAACATGCACGTAATGAACTTTTTAGGGGTCTGCATATCATATAATTTTCCTAGAGTTGACCAAGAAGCTATTTGACTGAGGTTATTTCCATTCTCTCTAACAGGAGAAGCGACTTTGTGGTTGCCAGAATTACCACGAGGATCCATCACTAATTGGCAAGAATTAAGAAACCAATTTCTGGAGAGGTTTTTCCCACCTTCCAAGATGCTGCAGCTGGAGGATGAAATCTACAACTTTAGACAACTACATTCCAAAGCACTTTATGAGACATGGATAAGGTTCAAGAAGAAGCTGCAGAACATTACAAATTATAGGATGAGTGGTAGAAACTTACTTGAAATCTTCTACAGGGCATTAAACGTAAATACTAAGGCTGTAGCAGATACTATACCTGGTGGAGCATTTATGAGAATGAGTTGGGATCAAGCTTCAGAAATATTAGATCGTATCACTAAGACCAACTGAGGATGGCATACTCGGGAGGCAGATACGTCGGATGGCACATATACTATTGGAGCCTCGGTAGCACAACGGGCTTTGGATTAATCTGTGACTCAAGAGGTTGATCAGTTGAGGACAAAAATTAGTCTTCTGGCTAAACAGATAGCGGCCAGAGATGCTGAAAAGGTGCATACTGTGGGGGCACAAGGTAAATCAGCTAGACATGATGATAGTGAGTCTGATGAAGAGGCAAAGTACCTAGATAGAGAAGTGGCGGGTTTCTGAGCCAAGGGCCAAGGTTCTAATCAAGAATCTTAGAACTCAAGGCAAGGGAATCAAGGTCGAAACTATTATGGAGACACCTACAACAAATCGGGATACAAAGATCGAGAACGATACCTTTCACGGTGATTGGAGGTGGAAAGATGATTATTGAGAGAAGAATGACCTTTATGTACCACCAGGAAGACGTGATGAGGAGTATGGAAATTCAAGGATGGAGGCCCTTCTTAATAAATTGGTCAAAGGGGCAGAGAGCCAGGAAAATTGCTTGAAGGAGATTAGGACTGACATTTCGGGAAAAAGTCAAAAAGTGGAGTCTCATTCAACTGCCATTAAATAGTAGGAGCAAAAATTCGGGCAAATATCATTGGCACTGAATCAAGTCATCCAGGAACCCTTCCAAGCAATACCATCAGAAATTTGAAGAATGATAGTAATTGTCTAGCCATTACTACTAGAAGCGGGAAGTGCACGACAGATCCACCTATACCTGCCGATAGTGGTAAGACTAATGAGTCGATGGTTATTGATGTAGAAGTTGAGTTAGATCCGGATAATTCAAAGGACGACACAGTTCAAAATCATCCTGATGACAGCAAAAAGGCAAAATCTAAAAGGAGGCAGGAAAAGGAGGTACCACAAGTGCTCAAAACTATCCCATGACCTCCTCCTCCCTTTCCTTAAAGGTTGAAAAAGGAGGTTGAGGAAGGCAAATATCAGAAGTTCATCATAATGTTGAAGGAGCTGTCAGTAAACATCCCTCTTGTAGAGGCATTGGAGCAAATGCCAGGTTATGCGAAGTTCATGAAAGACTTGGTGACAAAGAAGAGCAATGTTAGTTTTGAGCCAACAGAAAACATACATCATTATAGTGCAGTTGCTTCGCGTTCCCTAGTTGATAAGAAGGAGGATCCAGGAGCTTTCACAATTCTTTGTACTATCGGGTCCTACGACTTGGCTAAAGCACTTTGTGATTTGGGTGATAGCATCTACTTAATGCCATTAGTTGTTTTCAAATAGTTGGGGTTGGGAGCACCAAAACCAACCTCTATGAGACTCCTCATGGTGGACAGGACTGTGAAAAAGCCGGTGGATGTTTTGTATGATATTTTGGTAAAGGTTGTATCTTTCATATTTTTGGCTAACTTTGTGATTCTTGATTATGAAGTTGACTTTGAGGTTCCTATAATATTGGGAAGACCATTCCTTGCCACTGGTCGTGCATTGGTTGACATGGAAACAGGGCAGCTGAAATTTAGATTGAATGATGAACAAGTCACTTTGTTTGTCATTCAATGAAGCAGCCAAGAGATAAGCGAGTGATTTCAGTGATAGATGTGGTTGATGATAGTGAGGTTGTTGTGTCTCTTGAATAAAGGTTGGGGGTAGAACTTCTGGCAACCGTGATTATGAATTTTGATAACAATGGTATTGAGAAATATGATGAGATAGTGGGTACACTCGCTGGGAAGGGAGCAGACACTTATGCTCCAAAGAAACAAGATCTCGATTTGAAGAATAGGGTAACCCCACCATCTCGTCCGTCTATTGAGGAGCCTCCAGTTTTAGAGCTTAAGGCTCTTCCGACCCACCTTCGCTAAACATTCTTGGGAGCCAACAATACCTTACCTGTGATTATTTTTGCTAAATTGGTGGATTGGAAAGTAGAGGCTCTGGTCTCAGTGTTGAGAAAATTTAAGAGGGCCATTGGTTGGTCCATTGCTGATATTATAGGTATTCCACTCGGCATTTGTACTCACAAGATCCAGCTTGTTCCTGTGTGTATACCTAGCATTGAGCACCAGCGTCGTCTGAACCCACCAATGTAAGAGTTTGTGAAGAAAGAGATCATCAAGTGGTTAAATGCAGGAGTGGTTTACCCTATTGTGGATAGCAAGTAGGTGAGCCCAGTTCAGTGTGTGCCGAAAAAGGGAGGAATCACTGTGGTTCCAAACGACAAAAATGAGTTGATTCTAATGAGGATAGTGACTGGATGGAGAGTTTGCATAGATTATCGAAAGCTGAATTCTTGGACTGAGAAAGATCATTTTCCTAATCCCTTCATGGATCAGATGTTAGACCATTTTGCTGGTAGAGGATGGTATTGTTTTCTTGATGGATATTCGGGGTATAATCAGATTTTTATTGCCCCCAAAGACCAACAGAAAACCATTTTCACTTGTCCATACGGGACATTCACATTCAAGAGGATGCCCTTCGGTTTGTGTAATGCACTGGCCACCTTCCAACGCTGCATGATGTCTATTTTCTCCGGCATAGTGGAAGACACTATTGAGGTTTTTATGGATGATTTTTCTATTGTGGGAGACTTGTTTGATGGTTTTTTGGCACACCTTGCTAATGTGCTACAAATATGCGAGGAGTGCAACTTAGTAATGAATTGGGAAAAATGTCACTTTATGGTCAATGAGGGTATCGTATTGGGGAATCAAATTTCAAAGAATGGCATTGAGGTGGATAAGGCGAAGATTGAGGTAATTGAGAAGCTACCTCCACCTATCTCTGTAAAAGGTATTCAAAGTTTCTTAGGTCATGCTGGCTTTTATAGGAGATTCATTAAGGATTTCTCCAAGATTGCACATCTTTTATGCAAACTTTTGGAGAAAGAGGTGAAGTTCGTGTTTGATGAAGCATGTCTAAAAGCATTCGAGTGTCTTAGGGAGAAGTTGGTTTCAACCCCTATTATTGTGTCAGTGGATTGGACTATGCCTTTTGAGGTTATGTGCGATGCTAGTGGAGTAGCTTTGGGTACAGTCCTTGGCCAAAGACGTGAGAAGATGTTACATCTGATTTACTACGCTAACAAAGTGCTTAATCCATCTCAAAATAATTATACTGTGACTGAGTAGGAATTGTTGGCCGTAGTATTCGCTTTTGAGAAATTTAGATCTTACTTGATTGGTACGAAGGTGATTGTGCATACAGACCGTGCAGCTCTTCGGTATCTTATGTCAAAAAAGGATGCTAAGCCAAGATTGATTCGGTCAGTACTTCTATTGCAAGAATTTGACTTTGAAGTCAAGGATCGTAAGGAGACCAAAAATCAAGTTGCTGACCATTTATCACGCCTTGAGGAGGAGGCCATGCTTAATTTAAGGGATGATCTTGAGATTGATGATACTTTTCCAGATGAGCAAGTATTGGCAGCTTCCCAAGACTTAATCCTTTGGTTTGGTGATTTTGCCAACTTTTTGGCAAGTGATCTAGTTTCGAAGGATCTGTCATATCAGCAAAGAAAGAAATTCATACATGAGGTAAGAAAATTCTTCTGGGATGAGCCATATTTGTTTAGGGTGTGTGCTGATGGCATAATTCTAAGATGTGTTCCAAAGGTCGAAATGATGAGTATTTGGGAAGCATGTCACTTATCTCCAGTTGGGGGTCATCATGGAGGTGTGCGGACTGCACATAAAATCTTGCAATGTGGGTACTATTGGACCAGTATTTACAAAGATGCTCATGATTATGCTCGCGTTTGTGACCAATGTCAAAGGAAAGGGAATATTTCACACAGACACGAACTTCCCATGACAACTATACTTGATCTTGAATTGTTCGATGTGTGGGGAGTTGACTTTATGGGTCCTTTTATGAGCTCGCATGGAATGAAATACATCTTGGTAGTCGTTGACTATGTTTCTAAGTGGGTGGAGGCAATTGCGCTTCCTAATAAGGAAGGGAGAAGTGTCACAGCATTCTTGAAAAAGAACATATTCTCACGATTCGGGACACCCCGAGTTATTATTAGTGATGGAGGATCCCACTTTTTCAATCGTCTGTTCAAGGCCCTGCTTGAAAAATATGGTGTTAAACATAAGGTGGCAACACCTTACCATCCTCAGACAAGCGGGCAGGTTGAGGTGTTAAATCGTGAGATCAAGTCTATTTTGGTAAAAACAGTTAATGCCAATAGGACTGATTGGGCTCGAAGATTAGATGATGCGTTATGGGCATATCGAATTGCTTTCAAAACACCAATTGGTGCATCACCATATCAGTTAGTTTTTGGAAAATCTTGCCATTTTCCCGTCGAACTAGAACATAAGGCTTTGTAGGCGTTGAAAAGGTTGAATTTAGACTGGAGTGAAGTGGCTAAATTGAGACTTGAGCAGATAAATAAGATGGATGAATTTCGTATCCGAGCTTATGAAAGTGCAGCATTATATAAAGAGAAGATGAAATTGTATCATGATCATCGAATTGAGAACCGAGAGTTTCACCTGGGAGATTTGGTGCTACTGTGTAATTCCAAGCTTCGCATGTTTGCTGGAAAATTAAAGTCCAAATAGTCTGGCCCATTCATGGTAGTTAGGGTATTCCCACATGGTGCTATTGAGCTAAAAAGAGCAGATAATGTTCTATTCAAAGTCAATGGACAGCGTGTTAAGCATTATGTGGGAATTACAGAAGAAATAAAGGCATGTGAGGAACTTGAGCTTGATGAAGTCTAAGTAGTCAAGCTAGCCATGTTGTGCCGCGACGTTAAATCAGATGCTTCATGGGAGGCAACCCATGGTCTAGTTGGTGAAGTCTGAGTATCCAAGTTAGCCGTGTCGTGCCGCAACATTAACTCAAGCGCTGATTGGGAGGCAACCCAAGATTTTGTTATGTGGAGATCTGAGTATTGGAGGAGCAGTTACCTGAAAGTCAATAAATTTACCTAAATTGGTTCAGTACAATTCACACCACTACTCACGTCACGTGAGTCAACTCACGAGACGTGGATGGTACCTTGAAAATCAGAGACAAGTTTTAGGTTTCAGAATCTTACCTACGGCAGAGGACCTATGTGATGTGAGTCCAACCCACGTCACGTGGGTTGTATCGTGGAAATCAGAAGCAATTTTCAGGCTCAGGATCTCACCTACGCCAGTGCCCACGTGACGTGAGTCCAACCCACGTCACGTGGGAGGTTCCGTGAAAGTTGAACTCTGCACATGGCCCAGACCTGACCCGATCCCATTTTTTCAAAAATAAAATTGGTTCCCTTATTCTCTACCCGATACACAATCCAAAACCACTCCATTATTTCTCTACTTTCATCTCTTCCTTATAAACCCTAATTTCCCAAAGTTTCTCAACTTATCAACCTACAATCCAAAACTCCCCACTACAAATACAAAGAAATCCGACCCTCTCACCACCAAAATTTTGTCCAAATCCGACCCTATTACCCATAAAATTCAAAAACCCAACCCCCACACCATAATCCGATCTGAACCCGACCCACATACCCAAAATCTGAGCCAAATCCATTACCATGCCTCCCAAATCAAACCCCAAAAGTGACCATCTTGATTCATCCTCCATAATTCACACCAAAAATCAGGATTTACCAACTCGTTTGTGTGATGAACCAACTGAGTCTGAAAAAAGTGGGTCCGTAGGAATTTTACATTGGCCATGATGATACTGCTTTATTACTTCGGACCACGAGGTTACAGACTCGGGCCCGAGCTGCTGCCTAGGCAGCACTTCAGCTTGTCCCACCGTCTGTCGCGCTTGTTGTTCCAGATGAGTCTTCTGAGTCCGACCCTTAGTATGAAGAGGGGGAGAATGCTTTGGATTCAGGATCTGCGGATGATGCTACGGGTCAGGGTACATCTGCGGTGGAGGCTACAGCCTCTATTTTCGATACTGGTGCCCAAAGTGCTCTGACTCCCTCACAGAGTTGGGAGGTTCAGCGGTGGTGTGTGCAGGGCATGCGTCCTTTTTATGATAGGGATGTTGAGATAACAGGGAGGGGTGTATGTTTGATGAGCATTATGGAGGAGCCTCGATACCGGGTGGAGGAGTTGAGGACACTTCCTGATATTTGGCCTGTGTTTGAGCGATATGGATTGGGTAGGATGGCATAGCATTCTAGTCGTTATAGCTCGGTGTTAGTCCAAGAATTTTATGCCTCGTATGCTGCATCAGTTGACTTGAGTACTCCTGTGGGGCAGCGGTTTAGGGATCAGCCCTTATTGACACACATCTTGGTTCGCGGTACCCGCGTGGATATTTTAGAGCAGACCATTCACCGCTTTTTATTTGGGGAAGACCGTTCACTTCAAGCTTCGACTGCTGAATTTGATCATTAGATGGACACTGTCATAGATAGGGTTAGGATGTAAGATGTGGATTAGAAATTGGAGCTGCTCAAATGGATTATGGGGTACATAGCCGAGGATGGTGTGGCGTCTAGTTGGGTGACTGGGAAGCTGGACATTTAAAAGTCCACGCTTCATTTTGCTGACAGATTCTGGTGCTGCATTGTTCGGCATACGTTGGGTCCAACTAATGCTGACAACTCGCTTACATTGGACCGAGTTGTAGTGGTAGCCATCATCTTGGTTGGCTATGAGATTCACTTTGCTAGATACATCATCCGGGAGATCCATGAGCGGGCCTTCCGAGGTCATACGAGTATACCATTCCCATGCTTGATCCAGAGCCTATGCGACAGGGCGGGTGTGGCTAGGATACCTAGCCTCGATCATTTTATAGAGGTAACTCGCATTGCGGATATTGGTCTGATGCAGCAGCAGGGTTCTCACCCCATTCTTCCACGCGGGTCATAACCGTCAGAGTCGTCGGGTCCAGCCCTAGATGTGCCGAGTAGTACTCCTATGCCTATTACAGTACCGGTTAAGGTACCTGAGACTATTCCTTTACAAACTGAGGGCGCTGGCCCTATTAATGACAAGGTTCCCGGTACTATCGCTTGACCGCATCCCTCTGGTATAGTTTCAATGTTGAGGGACTTTCTGCAGCAGTTGATTGACAGACAGACGCAGATGTTCGAGCGACAGACCCACACTAAGACCCAGATGGCTAAGTTGGTATCCCAGCTTAAGCCTTGGGTTAGGACCACTGTAGAGGCTACGGAGGCTAGGGTGGAGGCCCCGATGACTGCGGCGATGGATCAGTTTATGCGGGGGTTGCATGGGAGGATTGACAGTTTTGAGGCACGGATGGCCTCCCGATTGAGTGTTGCACCAGGTCCTGATATGACCGGATTGACCCAGGAGGTAGCCGCATTGAGAGAGGAGGTACGGGAATTGGCATCGAGTAGTACTCCTATTATACCACCTATGCCTGCCCAGGCCTCCATGCGACCAGAATTTGAGGTAGATTTCTTCTCTGACGAGGAGCCTCCGATGGATAGAGGCAAGAGACCCCGCAGTCCGGAGGATCGAGTTGATAGTGATGCTGAGTATGAGAGTGATCTTCAGAGGGCGGTTAAATCCTCTCGGGTGGAGTACCATGTGAGCCAGATTGAGGTATAGCAGAGGGCGTTTGGTGCATCCGCTAGTCAGGCTGTCCCTCCATTGGATGTACCTACTACGGAGTAGATTGATGATCCCGCTGCGATAGGCCCACTTTTGGCGCTAAAGGCACCACAAGTATGTCTTCACTCCCGTGTATTTTATTGATATCTGCGCATTGAGGGCAGTGCACCATTGTTAGTTGGGGGTGGGGGTGTACCACCACTTGAGGTTTTTTGTTGTCGTGTTTCTTTTCCCCCGAATGTGCTATCATAGTAGAAACGGCATGTTTAGGATGTTATTTATAGTGTTTATGTATTTCTTATTAAATTAGGAGAAAAATAAGGGAACTGTAGTGCAATCCATTTTAGAAAAATTTTATGCTTCTTGAATGTTAAGGATACCCCTCCTGAAAATTTTTATTTTTGAAGTATATATGTGTAGCATGTTTATGTCTGACAGCTGTTGGATCTTGTTATGGCACTAGGATTATAGGCAAATAACTGTAGCTAGCATTGCATGAACCGGATAGGTAGTAGTTAATAATACAACCCTGTGCTATATGTGTGTGAGGTCAATACATAGTTAACTGTGTGTGTGAGACACAGAACTTGCCCGGTTAGTCTTGCCTAAGATTTGAGGATAGGGGATTATGAAAGGATCATAGGCCGTTTTTGAATAAGTCCAATTTTAGCCTAAATGCCAAACCAAATGAATAAGTATCCCTTGATCCCGACTTTGAGTCGTAATTGACCTATTTCTTTCATTAAGCCTATTCACCTTCCCATTTTAATTACAATGAACCTATGTTATCCCTGGTCCCTCCTTGGACACTGTGTACCTCAACGCAGGCAAATTGCCTAAGTTGAGGGTGGCTATTATAGAGGTGCATAGATTGAGTTGGGTATGAAGAAGAAGTTAATAAAAGAAAAAAGGGAAAACAGGTTTGGGTGTGAAGAAAAATAAAATAAAGTGAAAAAAAAGGAGAAAATTGCTTTTTGAATGTGAAGAAAATCACACCCAAAATCTGAAAATAAAATAAAGAAGAAGAAGGGAGAAGAAAAATGAGAAAGGTTGGAAGTTGGAGCCAAAAATAGTGTAGTGTCAAGGAGGGTTGAGTCACCATATCCATATGTACCATACCCGTACCTAAGCCTACATTACAAGCCGAGTAAAGTCCTATATAGATCCTAGTCCAACTGTCCAAAAATCTAAGGCATAGAAAATAAGGGCAAGCCTATGGTATTTCATGCACACTGTTTTAACTTCTTTGTGAGAGTGAGTGTTTTGACCTCGTCCCTACTTTGATATTCATTAGTATAATGTGCGTGGATGGGAAATCTTTGATTGTGAGAGTACATGGGTTGCATTATTAGCTGCTAGTTGTTCGAAAAATGTCGTTTGTATATATGCTTAGTTGTTTGTGCATAATCTGGTGCCATCACTTGATCCCTTCTGTGTCATGATACTGTGCTGCCTGTATACACACTTTGGTTTTGATTTGCAAATCGGAGGGGTCGGAAAAGTTTTGTGCCAAAGGTAATGAGTCGACTGCCATAGGTCCCTTAGGTTTCTCTTAATCAAGCATCGTATATGTGTGTTTTTGTTTTGTTCGCCTGAGGACACGCAAACGTTCTAAGTTGAGGGTGTTGATGCGCCATGGTTACATGGCCCTTTCGATGCTTCAAACAAGGAAAATATGCAATAACTTGGGTGTATTTTGTCAGTATGATGTGGTTTCTGTCCTACTTTGCAGGAGAATAGGTTTAAAAGGCAAAATGATCAAAAAGAAAGAATCAAGCCTAAGAACGAAGTGTCGAGAGAAGGAAGAACAAGAATCTACAATAGAAAGGGACTCACGACACCACTCACATGGTGTGACTGCCACTCACGTGACATGAGTGGCTAGCATGAGTCCACTTCAGAGATTAAAGAGGGATCTGATTTCCACACCAGGAAGTCATGTGGCGTGATTGTCACTCACGTGACGTGAAAGAGTGGCGTGACTCAACTTATAAAGATGTATAATTGAGCCTGATTTCCATGACACCAAAACTATGTGGCGTGACTTGGTTCCACGACACCAAGTCACAGTACCGTGGAAGTTGTCGACTCTGTTCTCCTATTTTGATTTTGATAGGATTAGCTTTGTATCTATAAATACCCCTGTACAGTCCTATGTGCGAGAGTTAGTCATTACATTGTTTTGAGATCTATTTCATATTGTTTTGGAGTTCATAAACATATTCTTGGTCCTATAGTTACAAACCCTAATTTGAGTTTTATTGATAATTGAGATTTCAGTTTTTCTTCATTGTTGTGAGATCATAATCACGTTTTCATCTCTGAATTCTTATTGTGTTCTTACAATTATGAGTAGCCAAACCCATCAACTAGGGTTGTGTGAACCATGAGAAATTAACGAAACCGGTTAAGTGCAAGGAAATTTTGTACCGTTGTGTATGCATGTATTGTTGTTTCCTTCATTGTGATTACTCTTCTAACGGTTGTAAACGTTAGAAACTTGCCTATATTCTAGACTTGCTCGAGAGAGAGGTAGAGATTGGGAAAAGGAAATAACAACAGAGATTTGAAGCTATCAACCTTCATCTAATAACTTGATCCTTAGCGGGAATAGTTATTTGAGATCCTGGACAAGGGTTAGTAGTTCGACACTCGGAGAACGAGAGGAGAAGAGTGAAATTCATCTAACCGAGGTCGAGAGACGTTTGGATGAACCTATCTTGTCAGATTTTGCATGCCACATAGCGGGCGGTTTTGTTAGCACACGTAATCGGTGGAGTTAAGGAATCATTGGGGATCACAGTACTAGTGTATTTTTCTCATTGTCTACAAACTCTATATAACCAACAGTTGTTACTGTCACTTTTTATTCACAAACCCCCCCCCCCCCCAGTTTTACTTACTTTCCAATTATTCTATCCACTATTCTAAACATACTTCTACCTATTCCCTGTGGGATCGACCCCAACCTAGTTGGGTTCTATATTTGACAGCGACCGCATTATACTTCTTAGGAGGCATATTTTGGGTGACATCAGGCATCATGCTTTCATTATATTCCTTATAATCCGGCCCATCTCTCGCATTTTGCTCTGTGGATTTGTTACACGTCATAATCGTTGAATGGGGATTTTTACAAATATTAGTGATGAAAATTATAAAAGGTGAGTAAAATAAATAGACATTAAAGAAAAATTGGGAAAATTTTTTTCTTTAGAAAATAAAGATTTTTATTAAAAGAAAAACGCTCGGCTTTTAGCAAGAGGCGAGTAGCAGAAAGGGCTTACGCATGATTCAAGCCTAAATTAATCATGAAAAATAACTTTGAAATAAACTATAATTCAACACTACCAGGACTCCTGTCAAAACAAGGATTGGCTTGCGGTCCAATTCTGCAAGACTTCTCCAAGTTCAGCATCACAAATGGTCAGCTCCGTGAGATCTATCTCTAGTCCTTCCTCAATCACAGCTACAAAAAGATTCCCAATTCCTTCTATGACATCCTCATCAACTGGTTGCTCTGAAATTGTGACTTGGGCTGGCACAAACACTGTCGTTCCTGATCCTTCACTGTGGACTCATCTAGAAGCAAGCTTATATCTAAGCCCAGTGGTACCTCTCTAATGTTTCAACTGGATTGGTTCAATTATACCATTGGATTTTGGCTATCACGCCCCGAATCCCATCGATAAAGGATTGACACCCGTAGCCGATAAGGCCCGAGAGAACCAACCTTTGCCTATGTTCAATCATCTGCATATCATAATCATAACCACCATTACGTAAGAACATGAACCATTAGTATTGGAAATCATGGATAGCGGGAATCATGGCATAGATATACACATTTGAGAAACTTGGCCGTTGAGGCCATCAAAACAAGACTTCATGAGTCACCTTACATACATATACCCACGTACGTCTACAAAAGCCTCTAACAGATGTATTGACCAATACAAACAAAAAATTGGGACAAGTCCCCGCTTTATACAACATGTACATCATCAAAACATATATACACTCTAACTTGGAGAAGCCCCGAATTAGCTGGAGCTCACCAAAGAACCGCTAACACTGGCAATCTACTGAGGAGGCCTACTGGTACCTACACCTGCAGCAAATAAGGTAAATTCCCCGAGAGGGGTCAGTACGAAATATGTACTGAGTATGCAAGGCTCAGATGAAACTGTACAATACATGAATATTTCAATGAACTCAAAACATATGAATAATCAATGTGAATAATTCACCATTTTGCATTTTGGAAACCATGTGTATTGCTTTCATTTCTTTCTTTGTTTTCTTCACTTCAATACTTGCTTGTCAATACATGTGTTACAATGTACCCGGGCCCCTACTGATCAGTGGGTCTTTACATGACTTATTGTCATGTTGGGATCGGGTCGAGCTAGGCTTATGCCCCTAAGACCTGCCACCCATAAATCACTGCATCGGGATCGAGTCGAGCTAGGCTTATGCCCCTAGACTTGCCACCCATAAATCACTGCATCGGGATCGAGTCGAGCTAGGCTTATGCCCCTAGACTTGCCACCCATACTTGATCATTGACCACATTTGCATTACTTTGTTCATTACTTTGAGATTGATACTATAGTCATAACATCACTTTGAACTTTGGAACATAACATTGTTGGAAACTTTGAATCATTAACCAATGAGTGAGAGACATGTGAATAACTTGGCAACATAACATTATTAGAATCAGAACACAATGGGAACTATTGGACAATAATCCATGAACAAGAGACATAACCTTGTTTGAGCTTTTGGAACATTAACCATGGTTATGAGACATGAGACTCACAAATGATCCATGAGTAGGAAATATATGACAATGACTATTGATAAACTGATATAGGATACCTTAGTACATTTCGGGATAGGGCTAGTGCAATAACAATATGGCTACTATTTGCTGCAGAAAGATACGGACAGAGTAACCTTACATACCTTGTACTCTCAATACGAATAAACAACCTTAGATGTGCACACAATAGTCCCGCTCCTTCTTTGCCATTAAACATGTCATTTCCCCTTAACAAAACCTTTGATAAAATTATTATTCCAAAAATCCCCCAATATTCCCAACATTGACCAATACATAATAATCAATACATTTCACCACAACACTCCTCCTTTACACTTTCTTATCCACACCGCATCACAAATAATTCATCAATTCACCTTAATACACTTCGTCGCACAAACCGGCCAAAATCCCACAATTTGCACTTATAGAAAAATAACAAGTTAAATAAAAAAATAACACCATACACGTTCGTATTTTATCCACACCATGATCTTTCATCAAAGGCACAAGCCATAATTCAAGTTCGAATCACCAAGATAGCACATCTCCCACCAAAAGTAAAAATACACTATTCACCACCTTGCCAACATAACTAGCATACTATACATAATCTCCCATGCATATAATATGTTAATCCATGATAATAAATACTTACCAAGGCTTGGAATAGGATGATCTTCACCAAAGAGTTCAAAGGAAATATTGGCTTTAGGGTTTTGGAACTAGAGAAAATGCTTGAGAAATTGAGTGGCTTTAGGCCCCCAATTCCATCCTTAGCCACTCTTTATCATTTAATGTTGGGTTCTAGAAGGTCCAAGCAAAAATGGGTCTTTTGACCTATTTTTGGGCCATGCTTTCTTTTTATTTTTGGGCCCAATTCACTTAACCCGATAAAATCAGTAATTTCTTATGTTTAAGTATTCTTATATGTATTACAATAATATTCCTCCTCATTCTACTCATATCCGTAGCCTCAATCTCAAAAACAAGTGATTCTAGACACGTTTGGCTTATTTTGACCTTAAAGGCAAAACTGTCATTTTGACCCCAAATTCGTTCTTGAGTAATTTTGTCATACCAATATAATATGTCATTCATTTAATGTATATACTCTTGGTTGTATAAGAAACATAGCAAAAATCGGCTCGGTACGTCCCCGGATACCGTTGGGACTTAGAAATTTCCAACTTTCGAAAAAGTGGAAAAAATCAAGGTGGCGCGCCCACTTGCTACCTCTGGACTAAATATTTTAGTCCATAGCGGCGTGGCACGGACCCAAATGCGCCCCATACTTAGATTTTTCAAAAATTCCATTTTTTGACTTTTCTTCGCGGGTTTGGTTAGATACTTCAAGTCCTATTCTTTAACTTACTTCATAACCTTAATATACTTTGTTTAGGGGTCCTCTTAGCCTCGTTTTGAACCCCACAATTGTTCCACAAAGATCATAAAACACCTCCCATGAAGGTTTAATCACATATACAAGGGCCAAATTCAATTATCTCATCAATGGCATTACCAAATACATACTTATAGCCCCCGATACCTAAGTAAACATTATATAATGTCATCAAGTAGGGTTGGGAACGTACGGGGTGTTACATTATTCCCCTCTTAGGAACATTCATCCTGTAATGTTAACAATATCTCTTCAATTACAGCAATTGCATCTTATATTAGCGTACATGTACATAAACACTTAAGGCTCATGAAGACTTACTTGTCATTGTTCCATTTCCGCACTTTGAACTTCCTCATTCATTTGAAATAGATGGGGATATTTGGATTTTATCATCTCTTCCGCTTCCCATGTGATCTCATCTACTTGTTGATTTCGCCAAAGGACTTTCACGGAAGCTATGTCTTTATTCCTCAATCTTTTCACTTATCGGTCTAGGATAGCAATGGGTACCTCTTCATAAGTAAGATCCTCTGTAACTTGAACATCTTCAATGGGAAAAATACGATATGGATCTCCTATGCATTTTTGAAGCATCGAAACATGAAATACGGAGTGGACTGAAGAAAGTTCTTGAGGTAGTGCTAATTCATAAGCAACTTGCCCAAATCTTCTAATAACTTCATATGGGCCTATGTAACGTGGACTCAATTTCCCTTTCCTTTCGAACCGAATTACCCCTTTCAATGGTGACACCTTTAAAAACATCCAATCACCTATGGCGAATTCAAGACCTCTTCTTCTAACATCCGCATATGACTTGTGATGACTTCGAGCCGTTTGTAACCGCTGTTGGATCACCTTAACCTTTTCCATAGCCTAATGAATGATATCTGGCCCAAGTAAAGCAGTTTCACCTTCTTCAAACCATCCTATTGGTGATCTACATTTCCTTCCGTACAAAGCTTCATAAGGTGCCACTTTAATACTTGAATGATAGCTATTGTTATACACAAATTCAATAAGAGGGAAATGGTCATCCCAACTGCCATGAAAATCTAACGTTCAAGCTCGTAGCATATATTCAAGTGTCTGAATAGTACGTTCTGGTTGTCCATAAGTCTGAGGATGGAAAGCCGTACTCAAATTCACCTGTGTACCCAAACTCTGCTGAAAGGATCTCCAAAAGTGCACTGTGAACTGTGCTCCTCTGTCTGATATAATAGAAAGTGGAATACCATGTAACTTCACTATCTCTTTCACATACAACTTCACATAATCCTCAGCTGTATAGGTTATCTTGACCAGTAGAAAATGCGCTGACTTGGTAAGCCTGTCCACTATAACCCATATAGAATCAAACTTCCATAATGTACGAGGCAAACCCGTAATGAAATCCATATTAATCATATCCCATTTCCAGACTGTAAGATTGATACATTGCATGTAACCTCCTGGTTTCTGATGCTCCACTTTCACTTGTTGACAATTCGGGCATTGAGCAACAAACTTTGCAATGTTCTTTTTCATATTTCTCACCAATACACTTCTTTCAATTCATGGTACATTTTAGTAGCACCCGGATGAATAGAATAGCGCGAATGATGTGCCTCTGTCATAATTCGTGTCCTCATCTTATCTACATTCGGTACACATAATCTCCCTTGACATTGAAGTACCCCTTCCTGTGTAAGATCAAATGCCTTTGTTAAATCCTGCTGTACATTTTCCTTTAGCTGCAATAACATAGAATCTGTAAATTGTTTCTCTTTCACTTTAGTTATTAAGGAGGATTCTGCTGCATTCTGCACCATAACTCTATCATCTGAGGATTCAATAAGGCGAACTCCCAAGATGGCTAATTGATTCAAATCTTTGATTATGTCACGCTTTTCATTCAACTGACCACTAGTGCTTTCTACTGCCTTACGGCTCAATGCATCAGCTACTACATTTGCTTTGCCTGGGTGATAAAGAATATCAATGTCATAATCTTTTAGAAGCTCTAACCACCTTCGTTGCCTCAAATTGAGTTCCTTCTACTTAAAAAGATATTGCAAGCTTTTGTGATCTGTATAGATGTCAACATGAACCCCATATAAATAATGACGCCATATCTTTAAAGCAAAAACTACCGTTGTCAATTCAAGATCATGTGTGGGATAGTTTTTCTCGTGTGGCCGCAACTGTCGTGAGGCATATGCTATGACATTACCATGTTGCATCAACACACATCTGAGGCCAACCCCGGAAGCATCACAATATACTACATAACCTTCGGTACCTTCGGGAAGCACTAAAACTGGTGTGGAGGTTAATTTATCTTTCAACTTTTGAAACCTTTTCTCACATGTGTCATTCCACTGAAATTTTACCGCCTTATGTGTAAGCTTTGTTAACGGTACTGCAATAAAGGAAAAACCTTCCACAAACCTTCCGTAATACCCTGCTAGTCAAAGAAAACTACGAATTTCTGTGGGTGTCGTAGGTCTTGGCAAATTTTTCACTGCTTCAGTCTTTTGTGTATCAACCTGTATGCCTTCATCTGACAAAATGTGACCCAAAAACGTGACTGATTTCAACCAAACTCACATTTGGAGAACATTGCATACAACTTACGTTCACGGAGAATCCATAACACTTGTCGTAAGTGATTAGCATGGTCCTCTGGTGATCTTGAGTAAACTAGGATGTCATCTATAAATACCATGAAGAACACGTCCAGAAATGGCTTAAACACCCTATTCATCAAATCCATGAACACAGCTGGAGCATTTGTTAGTCCAAATGACATAACTAAAAATTCATAATGGCCACACCGTGTTTGAAAAGCTGTCTTGGGTACATCTTCTTCTCTAACTCTGACTTGATGGTAACTCGACCTCAAGTTGATTTTTGAAAAACACCTGGCACCCTGTAACTGATCAGACAAATAATCAATGCGAGGGAGGGGATATTTGTTCTTGATCGTTACCTTATTCAATTGCCGATAGTCGATGCACATTCTCAATGTGCCATCTTTCTTCCGGATGAATAACACCGGTGCACCCCACGGGGACATACTAGGCCTAATGAAGCCCTTGTCTAGTAAATCTTTCAATTGCTCCTTCAATTCACGCAGTTCTGTGGGAGCCATTCTATATGGGGGAATAGAAATAGGCTGAGTGCCTGGAATCACATCAATGCCAAATTCTACTTCCCGTTCTGGGGGTAAGCCTGGAAGATCTTCTGGGAATACATCCAGAAATTCATTGACCACTGGGACCAACTGCGGAGTTAGTGGTTCCGCTTCGGTATCTTTCACCCGTACTAGATGACATATATAACCTTTAGCAACCATTTTTCTGGCTTTCAAATAGGAAATAAATCTCCCTCGTAGTGCCCCTATATTACCCTGCCATTCAAGAACACTTTCTTGCAGAAAGCAAAATTGCACCTTCTTGGCCCGACAATCTACCGTGACATAACAAGAGGCCAACCAATCCATCCCCATGATCACATCAAAATCCACCATGTCCAATTCCATGAGATCGACCAATGTATCATGACCACACACAGTTATCACACAGTCACGATATACTCTCTTTGCAATAATATATCCACCAACCGGTGTAGACACTTCAATTGATTTAATTAATAATTCTGGTGCCTTTGCAAATTTTGCAGCAACCAATCGAGTAACATAGGAAAATGTAGAACCAGGGTCAATCAATGCATGTACATTATGTGAGGATACGAGTAATGTACCTGTGACAACATCTGGGGAAGGCTCTGAATTCTGTCGGTCCACTAAAGCATAAGTACAATTCTGGACCCCGCTAGTACAGGCTGATCCTCTGGCACCCCTACCACGGCCAATAGGCTGCACCCCTTGGTCTTGTGAAGGAACCGATGCTGATGACGCAACAGCCGACCCAGCTGGTCTTGCTATACCACCCATGATCCATTGTGGACAATCTCTCGCTATATTCCCCGGCATACCACACCAGAAGCAGACATTTGTCCCTGACCGACATGTACCTGTGTACATACGCCCGCAGTGCTGACACTGCTGACGACGAAAACCTGCTGCCTGTGATCCATGAACCCCACTACTCTGCCCAGCTGAACCACCTCTAAACCCTCGAGACTGAGAATAAGCACCCCCTGTGGAATAAGAGAACGACGATCTAGGTGGTATAGGAAACATGCACGGGGCCTAGATCCTCCTTGGGACATCATAGGTGGTCCCATAGGTCTAGCCCGTTTGGACTGTCCCCTGTCAAATTCATGCACCCTTCGTCTCTATCTTTGATCTTCCATTTTCTGGGCGAAGGCTTGAATTCTCGCTATATCCATGTCTTTGTTCAAGGAAGCAATAGTGCAATCCCGTACCAAATACGACTCTAATCTGTCCACATATCTGTGGACCCTGTCTGTCATCGTAGACACCACATTTGGCGCATATCTAGCCAAGGAATTAAATTGCAAACTGTATTCCCTGATCTCATAAGGAAGATAATGATCGAGGAAAGCTACTTTAAACTCTTCCCATGTAGGTGGATTTTCACCAATATCACGGGATTTCTTCCAATCCTCGTACCATAATATCGCCTCTCCTTTCAGCCTATACACAGTAAGTTCAACTGTTTCGACCCCTGCCACATGCATAACTTCCAAGGCCCTCTGAATTTGATCCGCAAAATCCTGTGGATCTGTTTTTGGATCTGACCCAGTGAATATAGGAGGGTCAAGTTTTAAGAAATCCTGTGTCCTGTGACTTGCCATTCTAGCTGCATCATCATCATGTGTCATTACACCATCTCGTCCTTGGCTTTGTGCCGCCACTAACTGTGTCAACATATGTACAGCATTTCTAAGATCTTGATCTGTGGCATTCATCAGTGGTTCTGCGGGTACTTCTCTACCAATTGGCTCTTCCGGAACTGGGAAGGTAGATGAAGACCGCGATGATATTTCAGCATTCGCTCCACCTTGACTAGCTTGGTCAGGTGGTAATCTTCTCATTCCTTCTCCAGCAGGCACTTCAACCTGCTTACCTTTACCCCTTCCTCTTCTAGTGTTCGACATTGTTACTATATCAAAGAGAAACAATTACTATGGTCAGACACGATTCAACTTACAACATTGGCTCTATTGCATGATCTAGAATGAAGAAAAAAAACAACATCCTAAATGTCTCGTAGCCTCCTACTTATAAATGTGGTGCACAACACATTGATAAGTAAGACTCTACTCAGACACGGCTTTGTAGACACCCTTAGAACAACCTGCTATGATACCACTTTTGTCACGCCCTGAATCCCATCGAGACATGATTGGCACCCGTAGCCGATAAGGCCCGAGAGAACCAACCTTTGCCTATGTTAAATCATATTTATATCATAATCATAACCACTATTACATAAGAACATGAACCATTAGTATTGGAAATCATGGATAGAGGGAATCATGGCATAGATATACACATTTGAGAAACTTGATCGTTGAAGCTATCAAAACAAGACTTCGTGAGTCACCTTATATACATATACCCACGTACGTCTAAAAAAGCCTCTAACAGATGTATTGACCAATACAAACCAAAAGTCGGGACAAGTTCCCGCTTTATACAACATGTACATCATCAAAACATATATACACTCTGACTCGGAGAAGCCCCGAATTAGCTGGAGCTCACCAAAGAACTGCTAACACTGGAAATCTACTGAGGAGGCCTACTGGTACCTATGCCTGCAGCAAATAAGGTAAATTCCCCGAGAGGGGTCAGTACGAAATAAGTACTGAGTATGCAAGGCTCAGATGAAACTGTACAATACATGAATATTTCAATGAACTCAAAATATATGAATAATCAATGTGAATAAGACACCATTTTGCATTTTGGAAACCATGTGTATTGCTTTTATTTCTTTCTTTGTTTTCTTTACTTCAATGCTTGCTTGTCAATAAATGTGTTACAATGTACCCGGGCCCCTACTGATCAGTGGGTCTTTACATGACTTATCGTCATGTTGGGATCGGGTAGAGCTAGGCTTATGCCCCTAAGACCTGCCACCCATAAATCAATGCCTCGGGATCGGGTCGAGCTAGGCTTATGCCCCTAAGACCTGCCACCCATAAATCACTGCATCGGGATCGAGTCGAGCTAGGCTTATGCCCTTAGACTTGCCACCCATAAATCACTGCATCGGGATCGAGTCGAGCTAGGCTTATGCCCCTAGACTTGCCATCCATACTTTATCATTGACCACATTTGCATTACTTTGTTCATTAGTTTGAGATTGATACTATAGTCATAACATCACTTTGAACTTTGGAACATAACATTGTTGAAAACTTTGAATAATTAACCAATGAGTGAGAGACATGTGAATAACTTGGCAACATAACATTATTAGAATCAGAACACTATGGGAACTATTGGACAATAATCCATGAATAAGAGACATAACCTTGTTTAAGCTTTTGGAACTATGATTATGAGACATGAGACTCACAAATGATCCATGAGTAGGAAATATATGACAATGACTATTGATAAACGGATATAGGATACCTTAGTACATTTCGGGATAAGACTAGTGCAATAACAATATGACTACTATTTGCTGCAGAAAGATACGGACAGAGTAACCTTACATACCTTGTACTCTCAATACGAATAACCAACCTTAGACGTGCACACAATAGTCCCGCTCCTTCTTTATGTGTCACTCTACATCACAAATGCATAACGGAATTAACATTAACCACCAACTACTTTACAAATGCATACAATGTCAATGAGTTACATGTTTGCCATTAAACATGTCATTTCCCCTTAACAAAACCTTTGATAAAATTATTATTGCAAAAATCCCCCAATATTCCCAAAATTTACCAATACATAATAATCAATACATTTCACCACAACACACCTCCTTTACACTTTCTTATCCCCACCACATCACAAATAATCCATCAATTCACCTTAATACACTTCGTAGCACAAATCGACCAAAATCCCACAAATTGTGCTTATACAAAAATAACAAGTTAAATAACAAAATAACACCATACACATTTTTATTTTATCCACACCATGATATTTCATCAAAGGCACAAGCCATAATTCAAGTTCGAATCACCAAGATAGCACATCTCCCACCAAAAGCAAAAATACATTATTCACCACCTTGCCAACATAACTAGCATAATATACATAATCTCCCATGCATATAATATGTTAATCCATGATAATAAATACTTACCAAGGCTTGGAATAGGATGATCTTCACCAAAGAGTCCAAAGGAAATATTGGCTTTAGGGTTTTGGAACTAGAGAAAATGCTTGAGAATTATCTAAAAGGCATGAGACTTTTGAAGCAATAAAAATCAGATTTATTGCCCTTTATAGAGGCCCCAAATTCCATACTTATCCACTCTTTATCATTTAATGTTGGGTTCTAGAAGTTCCAAGCAAAAATGGGTCTTTTGACCTATTTTTGGGCCATGCTTTCTTTTCATTTTTGGGCCCTTTTTGGGCCCAATTCACTTAACTCGATAAAATCAATAATTTCTCGTGTTTAAGTCATATTATACATATTACAATAATATTCCTCCTCATGCTACTCCTATCCGTAGCCTCAATCTCAAAAACAAGTGATTCTAGCCACGTTTGGCTTATTTTGACCTTAAGGGCAAAACTGTCATTTTGACCCCAAATTCGTTCTCGAGTAATTTTGTCATACCAATATAATACGTCATTCATTTCATGTATATACTCTTGGTTTTAGAAGAAACGTAGCAAAAATTGGCTCGGTACGTCCCCGGATACCGTTGGGACTTAGAAATTTCCAACTTTCGAAAAAGTGGAAAAACCAAGGTGGCACGCCCCTGGGCACGCCAAATTGATGCCTATGGACTAAATATTTTAGTCTATAGTGGTGTGTCACGGTCCCAAATGCGCCCCATACTTAGATTTTTCAAAAATTCCATTTTTCGACTTTTTTTCGCGGGTTTGGTTAGATACTTCAAGTCCTATTCTTTAACTTACTTCTTAACCTTAATATAATTTGTTTAGGGGTCCTCTTAGACTCGTTATGAACCCCACAATTATTCCACGAAGATCATAAAACACCTCCCATGAAGGTTTAATCACATATACAAGGGCCAAATTCAATTATCTCATCAATGGCATTACCAAATACATACTTATAGACCCCGATACCTAAGTAAACATTATATAATGTCTTCAAGTAGGGTTGGTAATTTACGGGGTTTTACATTGCCCTAGTCCTACCTTAGGCTAATACTTATATTTCAATATCTCTGACGCAACCATCTTTGCGGCTCATGACATTTTCACTTCAATCGGCTCTACTTTATCATTGATCCTTACAGTTTACATGAACTACAAAGTATGGAAAGTGGCTCCATCTAACTCTTCTGTGACTGGAACATAATTAATAGAATAGATGGGATGATTGAGCTCCCCATGAATGGTAACTTCCGTATGACCCCACTCAAACTTCACACACTGATGGAGAGTTAAGGGAACTGCTCTCGCCATGTATACCCATGGCCTTCCCAACAATAGGTTGTAACTGGACGCTACATCCACCAGTTGAAATAAGATGGGAAATTCAGCTGGCCCTACTTGTAAGGTTAGGTATATTTCTCCAATGACGCTCCTTTGCGATCCATAAAAGATCTGACCTTTACCTGGCTTTCCCTTTTCTCTTCTATATTTACACCCAGATCTCTCAAAGTGGAGAATGGAGAGATATCACAACCAAAATCACCATCGATTCGAACCTTGTTCATGACCATGTTACAGCATTTGACTGCGATGTGAAGTGCTTTGTTGTGTCTAGCCCCTTCTGATGGTAGCTCATCATCTTGGAAAAAGATCTTATTTGCTTCCACCATATGTCCAATTGCTGCATCCAAAGTTTCACTTGTGGTCTCTTTCGATATGCTAACTCCGCTTAATTCTTCCATCAAAGAATTTCTATGGGCTTCAGAGCTCATAATAAAGAACATAATGGATATGTGGGCTGGCATTTTCTTCATCTGCTCCTCGATTAGTCCTTAGGTTGTATCTTTTTCCAAAGTTCTGTGGCTTCAGCATCAATAACATTCTTCTTTGGATTTTATTCTTTCCTAGAAACCCCTCAATTTAGATCCTTTGGGGCATAACATCTTCCTGACCTAGTCATCCCGTAATCTATAGCAGCGTTTATCGTCTTGCCCTTGGCTTTTGTTCGGTAGTCCCATGGGACTGCTTTAGTGACATAAAAAGGTTTCCTAGCGGCTATAGTGGTTACTACAACTCTCGGTAGGTAGGTTTGAATGGTCAAAGGCTCCCTCAACTGAACTATGATAATAGGTTGTACTGAAGATGAGGTAGCAACTTCTTCTGTGTTCCAAATGAGTACAATGTCTCCCTCCAAGTCATACTCTTCCTCTACAGTAATAATGTTGACTTCTCAATTCATATGATTTGGCAAAAGGTTATTGTTCACATTTGGAGGAGTTGTGGTACATTTGATTACTCTTTTTCTTATTAGAGACTTAATCTGGTTCTTCAAACCATAACACTCTTCTGTGTCATGCCCTTGGACTCTTAAGTGATAAGCACATTGCTTGTTTCCATCAAAATTTTGAGAGGTTGTATCAGGGGTTTTCCCTTCTATTGGGTGCTACAATCCTGCTACCCTCAACCTCTCAAACAACTGATCCAAAGGTTTGCCAATAGGTGTGTAGGTGCCGGTATTTCTTGCTTCAATATTTTGACGTGGTCTTGGTGCATATGTTGGTCTATTTTGGTGAATTGGAGCTTAGACTAGGGCATATGGTCTTGGTGAATTTTGGTGTGCTGGGGATCAAGAGGGATTATTGTGTTGCTGAGTAATGTATATAGGGATATGTACAACAATTTTGGGGTTGTTAGGGTAATGGTAGGAAGAACTTCCAGGTTGGTAGTACGGTGTGATAGTTGATACATCTTTTTTCTTCTTCTTGTTAACGTCGATGGAACCTGACTATATGGCTTACTTGTGGCTTGCAATGCAACCATATACTGAATCTTTCTTGACTTGATGCCTTCTTCTATGAAATCTCCCATCTTGACCAACTCTACAAACTTCTGGCCTATCATTAAAATCATCTTGTCAAAGTAAACACCTTCTCAGGCTCGGATAAAGTAATTGTAGAGTTCATTCTCATCTAGTGGGGGTTGGATCCTAGCAGCCTCAGTCCTCCATCGCCATGCATATTCTTAAAATGACTCAAATGGCTTTTTTTGTATGTTGGCCAATGAGAATCTATCTGGGGTGATTTCGGTATTAAACCTGAAGCGACTCATGAAATCTTCAGCCATTTCTTGCCAATCACGCTATTTACTAGGGTCTTGGCGAGTGTACTAAGTCAAAGCTTCTCCTGACAAACTTTGAATGAACATCTTCATCCTTAACTTCTCGTTCCTTTCTACACCGACCAGCTTGTCGCAATAGGCTCGTAGGTGCGTATAAGGAACACCCTTTCTATCAAATACATCAAACTTTGGTGATTTGTACCTGACTGGCATGTCGATATCCAGATGGATATAAAAGTCATCATAATACAAGCTCTAGATTCCTATGGTGACTTGTATGTTTCTAAATGCGCTTTTCATACTTTCGAGTTAAGATACTATCGACCTTTCTCCATTCAATTAGATGTCCTTCTCTAGTTCTACATACTGATTGACCTTATATGGGACTTTGACAGCCGCAGATGTTGCAAAAGTAGGAGCTTCAGTAGCATATACCGGTGGCACAGGTATCTCACAAGCGGTGTGTGCTTTAGTTATATGTTTCCTTATTGAATGAACAGGAATGGTGAAGTTCTGAGTAAGCAATAAAAGATTAGGTGCATCCTTGGCGGTAGGTGGAGGAGCAAGTGAAGCTTAAACGTATGTGGGAACATGTTGTTTTTGCAAAGGTGGGTTTGTTAAGTTGGCGGGAGTGACGGGAGATAATTCAACATTTGGAAATTAGAATTGAGCGGGCAAGGTAGCAGCCGTAAGCTTAGTAAAGTCCCGCACTTGGTGCAGTTCTCCCTTTAGGATCTTAATTTCTTGTGCCATGTTGGCTATTTATTCGTTATTTTGTGTATCTATCAGCTTTTGGGAGCTTTCAGCACCGTCTACCGGTACCATCGAGGCGTTGTTGGATTCTTTTGTCATTTTTCCTTTAGATCGGAGGTTATATTATGATTCAGCTAGTTTGCAAATTGAAACAAATCAACATTCTTTCTTTGGGGATTAATAATAAACAAAAAGAAAAGAAAAGAAAAGAAAGAAAAAGAAAGGGAAACCATGTTAGTTTGCGAGATATTGAAAGATGTAACAAATATGTAGCAATATATATGCCAAGTTGGAGACATTCACAAAACGTATCCTAATATGGGTCCTCTTTTTGCCAGAGGTGGACCTACGGTGTAAGCAATAATGATTAATTGATCCAAATTTTTCAACACGTTTTCAAATTTAGGACAAATCTAACGTTATTAACATTTGAAGGAGAGTGGAAAACCTTAAGTTACAGAATGAAAATTGAATTCAAGAAAAAGTCTTGACTTCAGGATTGCATAATAGTTGGCATCCCAATACAGAAATATCAATATAGGTCATGTAACACCTTTAGGATAAATAAAACATAGGAAATAAAAGTACGAAAATATCAAGATAGGTCATGAAAGAACTTTAGAAAAACTAAAGATAGGAAACAAAAGCCAAAGGCTAGGTCGGGGGATCCTCCTCATCATCATCCAAATCATAATAAGGCCAAGGGTGATACACTGGAGACTCGTCAGGTTGCCACCCCTGGTGATCTGCATCCTTTTCACTACCAAATCCTAAAGGTCCGTACTCGGAGTATACATCCAAAGTGAGTTCACTTCCTTCCAAGTACACATGTATTACACCTGTATCTCTAGGTTCATACTCATTCAGATCATGTTCTAATTCTTCTTCTGTATATTCCTTCATTTTCTCGGTTGGCTCCTCTTCTGGATCTTTCTCCATATCTTTCTTTGGATCATTCTCTGGGTGTTCCTCGGTATTTTTTTCTGGATGTTCCTCCATCGCTTCTTCTATTTCATTGTCAACTAAAGGTATGAGATGGTCAACTGATCTTGGAATGACCTGCTGGTTCATAGCTGTAGATATTGTCATGATGTGCAAGAGTTGATTCATGATCTAATTCGCCCTGGGGATGTCAGTGATCCTCTGGAGTGCTTCATAACTTGGCCCAGCTAAAATTCCTCTCTCCATAAACCATGTGTATTACTACAGGGTGCACAGTGAATCGACCCCCATCCCTGGGCTAAAAATGTCTCCCCATCCTTCTACCAAGGTCCTGAGTCTCTCTATAGGGATCCTCCCTTCATAATCTTCTTCTGCTAGCGCCATGTGTGACCATAAAAGAAGATCCTGTGTTATCCCAATCTGTCAAAGAACCCTCAATGGTTCATAGGGCTAGATTCCTTCTAGCCCGATTAATTTGAGGAAATAAAAGTAATGGTTTCTCAAGATCACTCGACCATTGACCCATGGTATCCACCAATGGATTATATTTCTAGTGAGTTGAGTCAAGAAAGTATTCCAATGTTCTTCATCATTTGGGACATCCCACATGTTCATCCTGAGCTCAAGACTGAGGATTTTGTTGTACCAAGTTTTTCGGATGCCATTATATGCATTCCTCCTGTAAAAGTGCTCCAATGCCCATACTTGCAGCATCAATTACATCCTCTAAAAAAGTCATACCCCCTAGAGCATGTAGGCAATGATCGAAAAATTTCTGCTAAGATCATCGGCATGATTGTCACCCTGAATGGTCCTTTGAACATGAAAAGAACCATTGGAAGCAAATTGATATTACATTGGAAACACCATGATCCCCCAAAAAGGCACTATGAATACGATAGCCCTGTGTCTTTCCCAATCAACCCTAGAAAAGAAGAAATTATTCTAAAATCAATCATAACTTTCTCTCTGACAAAATCTCTTAAAAAGATACTTTAGGCTGACCCATCCTTCCTCGACCATTCTCAATCATGTACCAACTCTTATCCCCAACAAGTGAAGGAAACCACTTTCAGATGTAGTACACAGGGCCAATGGTGCCCGTCCAACCAATGGTAAGTTAGCAATTTGGCTTACTTCCTCCAATGTGGGCGTGATTTCAAAGTTTGAGAACCTGAAGGTAATTGTGGTTAGATCCCAAAATTCAACCATTAGCTGAATGAATAACCTGTTCACCCTCAGCTCCAATAAATCTATCAAAGATGCCAGATAAGACATTATTTCTTCTCGATAAGCTACTTGAATGTTTCCCTACCAATGCCTTAGAATTTGAAGGACCTCGAACATTATCTGGATGTTTGCAAGGTTTTGATTGATTTGCATCTGAATAAAAGAAAGGAGAGTTAGCATAATGTCCTGAGTCTGTTACATTTTTAACATTCAGATCAATCAATCATTTTTCACACAAAGAATGTCGTTGGGTTTATGAAGAACCCGTTGACGTGAAGGATGGCTTCCTAATTACAGAGATGATGCCTTGGATCGTCCTGCCTAAGGTGTATGCAACATGACCTATTTATAGAGTAAGAGTTTTTCCTAGATATTTTAGAGCAGGATTGAATAATTGCGAGAAGGTGCACTAACCTAATTGCAACGACTCTAAAACTAAGGAATCCAAGGAAGGTTCAGAGGAGTGCAGGACACCCCTGGCGTGTTCAGTGTGTGTTTGTGTATAGCCAAAGACTAGATTGAAAGTGCAAATGGGAAAGCAGTAACAAGTAGTGCTTTCAAACAAATAAGGAACGCAAGTTTGGATTTGGCCTACGTCCTTTCAAAGTATGATATAAATATAAATAAAGCTAGCAATGTACTGAAAATAAAAATATGTTCCCAAATAATATTCCTAAACTAAGCCTGCTAAGGTAAACACCTAAGTTAACTCCCCAGCAGAGCCGTCATTTTGTCGCGCCCTCATTTTGAACTAGTCAAAATATATTTGCAACGTCTGGCTCTTCTATCTGGTTTTGAAAAGGTTTAGAGTCGCCACCTAAATTTTAGGAAAAATTAGGAAAACCATTTTTGTGATGTAAAACACTGTTTTTTGGTCTTTGATAATAAGATTCCAAGTAAGGGTTTTGGTTACTCGAGGGGAAGGTATTAAGCACCCCTCAGAGCCTACCCAAAGATTGTCCTTAGACTTCGTTTTAGAAAAAAAAATTGAAAAATATTTGCTCTATTATTTGCTAAAAACACTGACAAGAAAACTTTTATTAATTTTTGGTTTTGAGAAAAGGCATATAAGATTTGTCACTACAATATACAAGAATGTAACATAATTGTTGCAAAATATATACATATGTTAAAAATATAAAAAATTATAAGAGAATAAAAATTAATGGTAATATAATTGTAATAATATATATTAGAAAGTATAAAATCTTATGGTTTTAAAAGAATATAGGCATAGGGGTATACGAAGTTAAGTGCATAAATATAACCATTATAAGAAAATACACTTTTAAAGAATGTGAGAATTCATTTATTGGAAAATAAACGTGATATATATATATATATCAAAATTTTAGGAAAACAAAATGTTAAAATTCATTTTTTATTTGAGGGACTCAAATAGAGTTGCAATGACTTGTGAATAATAATAATAATAATAGTTGTAGTAGTTATAAAACTAATAATAATGATAGTAAAAATAATAATAGTGATAAAAATAACTTGTATACGATAGCATGAGAACACATATATGTCTTGCATTTTGGAGGCTTTTAAAATCTAAAAACTTGAAACAAATGTTAAGAGATAAATACGAAATTTTTAGACTGCTTGATTTTAAGGAAAAAGAAATATATTTTACTGAGTAAACACTTGTTTACAAATCTGAAGTTGGAAATTTTAAATCCGTTCTCACTAGGAAATTCTTTTTTTAGGATGAATTAATCTAGTTATAACTTAACCAAGTTTTAAATTTGTTAGGGGCAATCTGCCTTTATGAATTAGCTAGTCGTGTATCAATTGCAAAAATGTGAGAACGTTAGTCTACTTTAAAAGCAATCTACAAATATTAAGGCAACGTGAACATAATAAACAAAGAACACTATTTTAAACGATTGCTAACAAAGAAAAGGAATTAGTTTACCATTCTAAGCTAAAAGATAGCATAATGTGATAAATAAAAGGAAAGGGAGCTAAGAAATACTAGACTCCTAAAGGAATTGTTCTTAGTTTACGAGACTCCGAGGCTCTGCGATCATCCTTTAGTTGCTGACCCAATAATTGGGTCAAAACGAGTTTCAATTGAATCTCTAATTCCTGGGTTCATATGCGACAAAAGAATTATAAACATTAGTGGCTGGTACAGATAATTAAAGTCACAAATGGAATTATAAAAGAACACTAATCAAACTAATGTAGGAATATGACTCATTTTATTAACATGTTGCATATGCATAGAGCGGAGGGGAGAAATTGTTTTGAATGGGATTCAAATAATGATTATTAGTTACAAACCCCCCTATACAGCAACCAATTCTCAAATTAGATAAAAGACTAGAAGTATTTGAATACATATTCAAGCAAACAAAGGCTTTCCTATTTTAATTAGTCTGACATATTTTTGTACATTATAAGCTATCCATACCCAACAATTTTACCGGTTACTTCAAGGCCCCCGGTTACTCAAGGAGAAGCTACTATTCAACCAAAAATCCTATTCTTAAAATGAACCCAAGCAATAGCAGGATTTTCCACGAGCAATATGCTAATGCACCAAGACACTGAGCGATTCAAAGCTCCAGTTCATATCAAGGTTTCAACAACCACATAGCATATGTATCATGAAAATGCCATAGTATCTTTTAAAAGATCAAATGGTTAGAAATATAACAAAGTTGGACATTTGAAATCCATACTACTATAATTTCTACCTTTTGCCTTAAATGTTTTCCATGAAAAATCTAAGTTTAAACAAAATCTGTAGGTAGACAAGAAACATCCTAAAATACACTCAAGGGGGAAAACCACCAACTGGCTAATTCTCACAAATGTAATTGGAGTTAAAATGACTGGCTCAGCCAGTACCCCTATTTAAAACGATAACTTCGTCAAATGTTTTGAAGAACTCATAAGAACCTTTACTTATTAAGCTAGAAAAAACATAACATTTTAGAAAACGAAAACGGATTCTTGATTTAAACACAAAGCCGATCGATTCTAAACATGAAGTCAACAGCTTTTTGCGAGACTCATAAGTAAATAATTTATAAATCTTAGGCAAAGAGTGAATCAAAATACACATTTTAGCTTGATCTTGAAGAAAGTGAGCAGCCTACAGTAAAGAACAATGGTCAGCATATATACTCCTATTCAAACATTTGTTGAAACGCCAAATAAATGAAATGACAGAAAAGGGACTGTCCGCACTTGATCCTTATCAAAACTCTTTCTCCCATTAACTCTAAAACACAAAAAACAGGGTAGAAATTGAGCTGCCGATTTAGCTTGGCAAAAAAAATTTAACATGTCTCTTATCCTTTATCTATACGAACCAGAAAAGTATGCAAACAAAGGGCGTGGCCAAAACTCTAAATGTTGGTCATCTTGGTATTTTGACAATATTTCATTACTGATTTTAAAAAAAACACTAACAGATTATTAAACACAAAAACCAAACAGATTCTTCTGAGACCCATAAGGAAGATAGTTTGTAAATACAAGGCAAAGAGCAAAACAAAACATATTCTTAGTTAGACTTTTCATTCTATTTCATTTTTCAGCACATAGACATGAATAGAAGTTGAATATTTTTAAAACAAACTTGACTTCTTAGGCTAAAAAATGTTGGCCAGTGACATTTTGGAGAAACCCACAGATTATTCAACCATTTTTTTTTACAAAGTTTAAGGGAGTAAAATGACTCAAAGGTCTAAAACGCAACCATTTAGTAATGAAAGAGAACTCATGATAGACATCTATTAGTTGGGAAGTAATCATGCAAAACCTTCTGAGTATCTGGACAATAATTTGAATGCTAAAACAAAAAAGGTTGATTAATAAGAGTAACTAATAATAAAGCTCTTACATGGTTCATCTTTAACAAATGTACCCAAACATAGTCTAAGATCCAACTGTAACACCCCGTAAATTTTCGAACGTATGCAACTAAGTGACGAAATTAATTGAACATGTAATAAAGGATATATTATATATGCAAAGTGTTGGAATTTATTTCTTTGGATTGTTGGGCTCAAAAATTGGCCCAAAATTTCAAGAAAGACATGGCCCAAAAAGGGAATAAAATGACCCATTCTTGACCCAAGAATTAATGACCACTTGGACACCTCATATTTGACTTAAGAGTGGCTAAGGATGATATAAATAAGGTTCCAAAATCAGATTTTTATTCTAAATCTTACACAACACATTTTGAGAAATTACTAGACATTTCCTTTTTGGTTCTCTCAAACCCTAAGAACCCTAAGTCAACTTTTGGAGAAGATAATCATTTTCCAAGCCTTGGTAAGTATTTATTTTCATGGATTAACATATTATATACATGGGAGATTATGTATATCATGATGGTTATGTTGGTAAGGTGGTGAATAGTGTATTTGTGCTTTTGGTAAAAGATGTGCCATCTTTGTGATTTGAACTTGAAAAGAGACATGATGTCTTGATGGAAGAGCATGGTATGGATAAATTATGAACATGTATGGTGTGATTTTGTTATTAAACTTGTTATTTTCCATAAGTGTAAATTATGGGATTTTGGCCGATATGTGCTATGAAGTGTATTAAGGTGACTTAATGGATTCTTTGTGATATGGTGTGAATGAGAAAGTGTAAAGAAGAAGCTTTATTGAGAAATGCTATTGGTTATGATGTTTGGTCAATGTATGGCATGTTGTAGTATTTTTGGAATGGTCATGCCGAAATTTCATTGTAAAAGGGGAAATGGCGTTATAGGCAATTATGTACCTTTTGTCGTCTTTTGCACTTGTAAGGTGTTAGATGTTGACGTAAACTCCGTTATATGCTTGTGTTTTAGAGTAAGGGGCTGGATCATTATATTCAATAGGATTGTGGATTCTTATTGAGAAGCTAAGGTATGTAAGGTTATTTTTGTCCGTATCTTCCTGCAGCACATATTGCTCCCTTTGCCATTGTACTTGTACCTATGTCGAAATGTTCCAAAGTATCTCATGTCAGTTGGTTACCTATATATATATATTTATTCATGTGTCTCTTGTACATTGAACATTGTCCCAAAATTCCAATAATGCGATAACAAACAATGTTTCAATTTCATAACTAAAGATTAAAGTAATGTTGTAAACAGAAGTTATGTGTTCTTGGGTGGTATCCCAGGGGTGGAAGGAACACCAAGCATAGGTCGATCCCAATATTACGGGTGGTATCCCAGGGGCAAAAGGAAATCCTAGCATGGGTCGATCCCGATATGTATATTGATGAGGACCGTATCCCAGGGGTTAAAATGCCTAGCATGGGTCATCCTCTTTTCCCACTGATCAGTTGGTCCCGGGCATGATATGATTATTGTTGATATGAAGATGAATGATAAAGGAAATAAAGAATGTAATGTACATGGTTCCACACGCATGGAATGTTGGTTTATCTATATTGCCTATTCTCTTATCTTTGAGTTACTTTGATGTTCTCACTTATTGATACCGTTTCTTATAGCCTTACATACTCAGTACATTCTTCGTATTGACCCCCTCGGGGGAATTTACCTTACTTGTTGCAGGCACAGGTACTAGTAGGCCTCCACTGTAGGTTGCGGATCGTTTGCAGATATTTGGTGAGCTCCAGTTGGTTCGGGGCTTTTCGAGTCTTATATGTACATTTGTTTTGGTATTATGTATAGAGCGGGGTGTGTCCTGACTCTAGGGTGGTTTTGGTTATGCATCTGTAGAGGCTTTGTAGATGTTGTGGGATAGATGAAGGGAAGGTGATGAACGTATGTTTTGTCTTGATGGCCCTGACGGCCAAGTTTCTTATTTCTTATATATTTTTCATAATTTCTGCTATTGGCTTCTTATTTCTAATTGTGGTGGTGATGAATATTGCGTGGTATGTGTATGGGTGTTTATGGATGTATATTGGTTCTCTCAGGCCTTATCGGCTTTGAGTTCCATGTCCGTCCCGTTGGAATTCGAGGCATGACAAAAGTGGTATCAGAGCGGGTCATCCTAAGGGTGTCTACAAAGCCGTGTCTGAGTAGAGTCTTGCTTATCGATGTGTTGTGCACCACATTTATAAGTAGGAAGCTACGGGGCATTTAGGAGTTATTTCTTTTTCTTCATTTCTAGATCGTGCAATAGAGCTACTGTTGTAAGTGGAATCGTACCTAACCATTGGTTTTATTATGTTATAGAAAATGTCGATTGCACGAAAAGGGAAAGGTAAAAGTAAAAGAATAGACAGGCTGGTTGGAGAGGGAACTAGTAGACCACCACCGGAACAGGTTAATCAAGGCGGTGTTGAACAGGAGTTTGCGTCGCGGGCTTCTTCTACTTTACCCGCAGAGCCGCCTATGAATGCTACTAATCAGGATTTGAGAAATGCAGTGCATATGTTGACGCAGATAGTTGCTGCACAAACGCAGGGACGGGCTAATCCAATGACAAATGAGGATGATGCAACTAGAATAGCGAGCCGCAGAACACAGGATTTTCTGAAATTAGACCCTCCTACATTCACTGGGTCAGACCCACAGGCAGATCCACAGGACTTCGTGGACCAAATCCAAAGGGCCCTAGATGTTATACACGTGACTGGTGTAGAAATCATAGAACTTGCGGCCTACAGGTTGAAAGGTGAAGCGATATTGTGGTATGAGGACTGAAAACGGTCAAGGGGCATTGGTGCAAATCCACCCAGTTGGGACGAATTTAAAACAGCATTCCTTGACCACTATCTTCCCTATGAGTTCAGAGAAGCACGTGCAGATCAGTTTCTAAACCTTCGACAAGGGAATATGAGTGTTCGAGAATATAGTCTTCAGTTTAATTCTTTAGCTCGATATGCTTGGAATGTAGTGGCTACAATGACGGACAAAATCCATCGATATGTGGACAGATTGGAGCCGTATTTGGTAAGGGACTGTACCATTGTTGCTTTGAACAGGGACATGGATATTGCCAGGATCCAGGCCTTTGCACAAAAGATGGAGGATCAGAGGCAATGGAGGAGGACACAGGAATCTGAAAGAGGGCCATCAAAGCGGGCTAGACCTATGGGGCAGTCTATGGTGTCCCAAGGAGAGTTTAGGCCTCGGATGTTTTCTAGACCGTCTAGACCATTATTTTCTCATTCCATAGCAGGCGCTTCCTCCCAGTTTCGAGGGTCTAGGGGCGGGCGGTTATGTTGGGCAAAGCAGTGGGGTTCAAGGCTCGCAGACAGCAGGGTTTTCTTGCCCACCGTGTCAGCACTGCAGAAGGCATCATCTGGGTGAATGTCGGATGGGGTCTCCGGTTTGCTATTGGTGTGGTATGACAGGGCACCTAATTAGAGAATGCCCGCGGAGGAGCAAGAGAGGTGTAGCTCGACCTACGAGATCGGCCATTGCATCATCATCATCGGTTCCTTCCCTAGGTAGAGGTGTACAGCCTGTTGGTCGAGGTAGAGGTACCAGAGGAGCAGCTAGTTCCAGTGGAGCTCAGAATGGCACTTATGCTCTAGTGGACCGACAGAATTCGGAGGCATCCACTGACGTGGTCACAGGTATATTGTCCATATTTTCACAGGGTGTTTATGCATTGATAGATCCGAGCTCTACTTTATTCTATGTTACTCCGTTGATTGCTGTAAAATTTGAAAGAACACCGGAATTCTTAGATAAGTCTATTGAAGTGTCTACACCGATTGGTGAATCTATTGTTGCAAAAAGAGTATATCGTAATTCTGTGGTAACTGTGTGTGGTCATGATACATTAGCTGATCTTATTGAACTTGACATGGTGGATTTTGATGTAATAATGGGGATGGATTGGTTGGCTTCTTGTTATGCCACGGTGGATTGCCGAGCTAAGGAGGTACATTTTCATTTTCCACGAAAGAATATTCTCAAGTGGAAGGGTAATGTGGGGGCACCGAGAGGCAAATTTATTTCCTACCTTAAGGCTAGGAAAATGATAGCTAAGGGGTATATATGCCATTTGATAAGAGTGCAAGATATCAATGTAGAACCACCCACTCCTCAGTCGGTACCAGTGGTCAATGAATTTCTCGACATATTTCCTGATGATCTTCCAGGTTTACCTCCAGAATGGTAAGTGGAGTTTGGCATTGATGTTATTCCAGGCACTCAGCCGATCTCTATTCCTCCGTATAGAATGGCTCTAGCAGAATTGCGTGAATTGAAGGAGCAATTAAAAGACTTGTTGGACAAGGGCTTAATCAGGCCTAGTATGTCCCCATGGGGCACACTAGTATTGTTTGTGCGGAAGAAAGATGGCACCTTGAGAATGTGTATCGATTATCGGCAATTGAATAAGGTAACGATCAAGAACAAATATCCCCTCCCCAGAATTGATGATTTGTTTGATCAGTTACAGGGTGCCAAATGGTTTTCCAAGATTGACTTGAGGTCGGGTTACCATCAAGTCAAGGTTAGAGAAAATGATGTACCCAAGACAGCTTTTCGAACACGGTATGGCCACTATGAATTTTTAGTTATGTCATTTGGACTAAAAAATGCACCGGCTGTTTTCATGGATTTGATGAATAGGGTGTTTAAGCCATTTCTAGACGTGTTCGTGACAGTATTTATAGATGATATCCTGGTTTATTCGAGATCACAGGAGGACCATGCTAATCACTTACGACAGGTGTTACAAATTCTCCGGGATCGTAAGTTATATGCAAAGTTTTCTAAATGTGAATTTTGGTGAAAATCCATAGCATTCTTGGGTCACATTGTGTCGGATGAAGGAATTCGGGTTGATACGCAAAAGATTGAAGCAGTGAAAAATTGGCCAAGACCTACGACGCCTATAGAGATTCGTAGTTTTCTTGGTTTGGCAGGTTATTACAGGAGATTTGTGGAAGGTTTTTCTTCTATTGCTGCACCATTGACGAAGTTAACACACAAGGCAATCAAGTTTTAGTGGAACGACGCATGTGAGAAAAGTTTCCAAGAGCTGAAAGAGAAATTAACTTCCACGCTAGTATTAGTACTTCCCGAAGGCATAGAAGGTTATGCAGTGTATTGTGATGCTTCCGGGGTTGGCCTCGGATGTGTATTAATGCAGCATGGTAAGGTCATAGCCTATGCCTCACGACAGTTGCGGCCACATGAGAAAAACTATCCCACACATGATCTTGAATTGGCAGCGGTAGTTTTTGCTTTAAAGATATGGCGTCATTATTTATATGGGGTTCATGTTGACATCTATATGGATCACAAAAGCTTGCAATATCTTTTTAAGCAGAAGGAACTCAATTTGAGGCAACGAAGGTGGTTAGAGCTTTTAAAAGACTATGATATTGATATTCTTTATCACCCAGGCAAAGCAAATGTAGTAGCTGATGCATTGAGCCATAAGGCAGTAGAAAGCACTAGTGGTCAGTTGAATGAAAAGCATGAGATAATCAAAGACTTGAATCAATTAGCTAGCTTGGGAGTTCGTCTTATTGAATCCTCAGATGATAGAGTTATTGTGTAGAATGCAGCAGAATCCTCCTTGACAGCTGAAGTGAAAGAGAAGCAATTTGCGGATTCTATTTTAATGCAGCTAAAGGAAAATGTACAGCAGAATTTGACCAAGGCATTTGATATTACACCAGAGGGAGTACTTCAATACCAAGGTCGATTATGTGTACCGGACATAGATGAGCTAAGGAAGCGGATTATGACAGAGGCATATCACTCACGATATTATATTCATCCGGGAGCTACAAAGATGTATCATGATTTGAAAGACATATATTGGTGGGCAAATATGAAAAAGAACATTGCGGAATTTGTAGCTCAATGCCCAAATTGTCAACAGGTGAAAGTGGAACATCAGAAACCGGGAGGTTACATGCAATGTATCAATTTTCCAGTCTGGAAATGGGATATGATTAATATGGATTTCATTACGGGTTTGCCTCGTACATTGCGGAAGTTTGATTCTATATGGGTCATAGTGGACAGGCTTACCAAGTCAGCGCATTTTCTACCAGTCAAGACGACCTATACAGCTGAGGATTATGCGAAGTTGTATGTGAAAGAGATAGTACGATTGCATGGCATTGCACTTTCTATTATATCAGACGGAGGAGTACAGTTTATCGCTAATTTTTGGAAATCTTTCCAAAGGAGCTTGGGCACACAGGTTAATTTGAGTACGGCTTTTCATCCTCAGACAAATGGACAAGCAGAGCATACTATCCAAACACTGGAAGATATGCTACGATCCTGCACTTTGGATTTTAAAGGTAGTTGGGATGAATATCTACCTCTCATTGAATTTGCGTACAACAATAGCTATCATTCAAGTATCGGGATGGCACCTTATGAAGCTTTATATGGAAGAAAATGTCGATCACCAATTGGATGGTTTGAAGCGGGCAAACCTGCTTTACTTTGGCAAGATCTTGTTTATCAAGCTATGGAGAAAGTTAAAGTGATCCAGCAGCGGCTACAAATGGCCCAAAGTCGACATAAGTCATATGCGGATGTTAGACGAAGAGGGCTTGAATTTTCCATAGGTGATTGGGTATTCTTAAAGGTGTCGCCGATGAAAGGGGTAATGAGGTTTGGAAAGAAAGGAAAATTGAGCCCACGTTATATAGGTCCATATGAAATTACTCGAAGATTTGGTAAAGTGGCGTATGAATTAGCTTTACCCCAAGAACTCTCCGCATTCCACCCAGTGTTTCATGTTTCGATGCTTCGAAAATGCATAGGAGATCCGTCTCAAATTACTCCCATTGAAGATGTGCAAATCACGGAAGATCTTACATACGAAGAAGTACCCATTGCTATTCTAGATAGACAAGTCGAGAGGTTAAGGAATAAAGATATAGCTTCCGTCAAGGTGCTTTGGAGAAATCAACAAGTGGAGGAAATTACATGGGAAGCTGAAGAAAGAATAAAAGCGAAATACCCGTATTTATTCCAAACCGAAGAGGAGGTCCAAGGAGCGACTTGAAGTAATGACAGGTAAGTACATATGAGCATTTTAATGTATGGAAATGTGACAAATGTATTTGAACCTAAATTTGTTGAATTGATTACTACAACTTTTAACATTCGAGGACGAATGTTCTTAAGTAGGGAGACTGTAAAACCCCGTAAATTTCCGAACGTATGCAACTAAGTGATGGAATTAATTGAACATGTAATAAAGGATATATTATATATGCAAAGTGTTGGACTTTATTTCTTTGGATTGTTGGGCTCAAAAATTGGCCCAACATTTCAAGAAAGACATGGCCCAAAAAGGGAATAAAATGACCCATTCTTGACCCAAGAATTAATGACCACTTGGACACCTCATCTTTGACTTAAGAGTGGATAAGGATGATATAAATAAGGGTCCAAAATCAGATTTTTATTCTAAAACTTACACAACACATTTTGAGAAATTACTAGACATTTCCTTTTTGGTTCTCTCAAACCCTAAGAACCCTAAGTCAACTTTTGGAGAAGATAATCATTTTCCAAGCCTTGGTAAGTATTTATTTTCATGGATTAACATATTATATACATGGGAGATTATGTATATCATGATGGTTATGTTGGTAAGGTGGTGAATAGTGTATTTGTGCTTTTGGTGAAAGATGTGCCATTTTTGTGATTTGAACTTGAAAGGAGACATGATGTCTTGATGGAAGAGCATGGTATGGATAAATTATGAACATGTATGATGTGATTTTGTTATTAAACTTGTTATTTTCCATAAGTGTAAATTATGGGATTTTGGCCGATATGTGCTATGAAGTGTATTAAGGTGACTTAATGGATTCTTTATGATATGGTGTGAATGAGAAAGTGTAAAGAAGAAGCTTTGTTGCGAAATGCTATTGGTTATGATGTTTGGTCAATGTATGGCATGTTGTAGTATTTTTGGAATGGTCATGCCGAAATTTCATTGTAAAGGGGGAAATGGCGTTATAGGCAATTATGTACCTTTTGTCGTCTTTTGCACTTGTAAGGTGTTAGATGTTGACGTAAACTCCGTTATGTGCTTGTGTTGTAGAGTAAGGGGCTGGATCATTATATGCAATAGGATTGTGGATTCTTATTGAGAAGCTAAGGTATGTAAGGTTATTTTTGTCCGTATCTTCCTGCAGCACATATTGCTCCCTTTGCCATTGTACTTGTACCTATGTCGAAATGTTCCAAAGTATCTCATGTTCCAAAGAATCAGAAAATTGAAAACTAATTTTATTTCAAGTTTTCATACCCAAAATTAGTCGGCTAGAATTACTAACATCTCGACTGGTCACAAGGTTAAGAATTCACCAAATTAAGCATAATATAATTAAGACGGGATAGAATTTACCTTGTGTAGGGAACCGATTAAGGCCGTCAAGCGTCAAGTTTCAAGATAGCTACTCTGACTCCGCTATCGACTCCTCCGAAAAGATTCAGATTTTTTGAAAGGACAAGGAAAAACTTTAGCAAAAGAGAACTAAGAATATTGAAAGCTCTAAACTTAAGGCTATGGAGGTGATTTTGGATGATTCAAAACCTTGTCTTGTTGAGGGCATTTGAGGCCCTATTTATAGTGAAAAATCAACACTATACTAGTTTGAAAAATTGACTCTTGGATTCTAAAATAAAAATAAAATAAGAAGTCACTTCTCTTAATAATTTTGGGGATATAAAGAAGATAAGATGAATGTGGAGAAAGTCAAAAACCTAACCTTTGAATTGATTTTAAATTTTGAAATTAGCCAAAGGCAAGTTGGGTATTGAGATTTAAAGGCATGACCAACCTTTTCTCCACTGATATCGAAGTGTATTCACATCTTTCGGGAGACTTTACAAACTCACTTGCCAGTGGAAGGTTGAAATTAGTCATTTGGATAAGGCTAGAACACTGTTGAGATGATTGACGGGGTGGTAGAAATCTGCAAGCTTGATATCTTGTAGATTCTTAGGGTGAAGGAGATGGGAGGCGTATACAGGAGTGGTTGGAGTTTGTCGATGGAAGGGTCCATTGAATGAGCTTATGTGTGTGTGTGTTTTGCTCAAGATGATAAAGTAAGAAAAGAAGAGAGATTAGGGTAGTTTTATTGTTAATTGGGTCGGGTCGAAACTACTTATGTGGGTTTGGGCTGCAATCTTTAGCTAGGAATAAAGTTAATCTGGCCTAATTTATGATAAAAAAGTCATTTTATGCAAAATCTGATTTTTCTCATCATTTTCACTTAATTAATTTAGCAGTGCTTCGTCTCATCCTAATTAACCTTCCAAAATATATTTGTATATATATATATATATGCACACATATACATGTACATATCCATACACACACATATATATACAATACTATATATACATGTATTATACCTTAAATAATTTGATAATAACTCAAAAAAAATAATAAATAGGGTAGTGTAATAATATATCAGAATTTATTTAGAGTTTGAAATAAATGTTAACACACTAATATTTTATAAAAAAAAATAGTGAAAACAATAAAATATATATATTATTATTATTTCGAGCAATTTATAAGATAATATATATATATATATATATATATATATATATAAAGTAATGAAAATAATATTTTTAAGAATCATTAGTGGTGCCAAATTTGTCAAAATTAATTCGAAAAATAAGAAAGATATTTTGGCACAGTCACCAGGACTCATAAATACAGAAAAATTAATTTTAGGAAAATGAAGAGCCAAAATTGGGTGTCAAAATATGTGGGACCCAACATGTGACCAACCAATGTCTACAACGACTTGGCAACAAAATTCAAGTTACCTTTCTTTATTAACAATGCACTACCAGCCACCCTATCAACATTCTCCTTATATGTGGCAATAATATTCGCCATCTAGTGAAATGTACCATATTATCCTCAGTGTTAATTTGCTTCGACTTCCATTTTCTCATATTATCAATATGAAAGTCTATCTCTGAAGTATTAGACGGGGGCATAATGTCCTGACCATGGAGGAAGTACAAAATTGTCTACACTAAACTATTCACATTGACCCCTCAAATCAAGACAATCTGTAAGGGATCATGAATCTTCCACAACAAACCGTGTGAAGCTATCACTTTAACCAAGGTTTTTAGGTTGCATAAAATTCACAAACAAGTGTCCGGATGTATCTACCTGACTGTGCAGTCATCTATTCAAACTTGTATTTCTTGAACAATCTCTCAAACTCAGGTATCTCAGACATACCCATTGTAATCAACCTTGTCTCCTTATAGAACTCTCTCTTAGGATGAACCATTTTTGGGTCAATAGCACTATCCCGATCATATAACTCTCACGTTCCTTGATACCACACCAATTAGCCTATAGGGCCACCACAATTTAAAGTGCGGGTTGAGCCAGTGGTGGAGGTAGATTCTACTGTAGGTGACTCTCTACAAAGTCCTCAGCGTCATCAACAATACTCGATTAATGTCTGTACCCTGAACAGTCTTGCTGTTTTGACTGACTGGCATATGCAGTTGCAACACCATTTTCGGAGTCACTTTCATCATCTCCTTCCTCAGACTCTGCTTCACTCCCTCTTTAGATTGGGGAGGTGGTGGTGAATGTTGTAAAGATTCCCTTACATTCTTCATGCAGGGCCTCAGTCTACCAGCCCAAGGCAAGCTCTCCCATTGCTCAACTAGAATCGTGATTGGATATTTCTCCACTAAGCCATTTGATTCCACATCTATGGGAATGACTTTTAGTTGTTACATAGATCGTGCCTGTATCTTGGGAGTCGGCTTTCACCTTTTCTTGGCTCCATTCTAAGTATCATATTTAAGTGTCATGGTACCTGTTGGAAGCACACAATAGTATCCAAAACCTCACTAAAAATCATGTCAGTATCAAAGTGTAGTCAGTCCCTACGTTTATCCTGATGGGTGGCCATTGGGTCTAACTCTCTACTACTCATTGGATGAGTTATTGGGTCCAATTCCTGTGAGAGTGCAAGTGTAGCTTCTTAGAAAGAGTGGTCCCTATGACTCGTTGGGTGACCCATACTGAGATTTTTCACTTAATTTCAGAGACTGTACCATTTTAAACCAAAGTACCAGTTATATGACTCACACGATGACTCGATTCCTTATGGTACGAGTTGCTACAAGAGTTGTACTGAATGCAAATTGGTATCTATAAATATTCACATTTTCAAGCACAACATTACCAGTTATTTCATATTGACACCAACTGTACTATTATTGGAATAGTTGAAAAACCCAATTCCTCCCGTTTACACATTAACCAACGTACCGGGCCTATTAAGACTTCAACCTGGATCAGAATTTACCACATATTTTAGCATGTAATCATCCATCACAATCATGAATTACCTAGTATACTCAGTTCAAAGCAAAATCAAGTGATCAATTTTGAGTCTTTAACAACTTTAATCCCTTCTCAAGCATTTAAATGTTGGGTTGATCACACACGAACTAATGTTAGTACAGCCTTACAAAATTCACTACCAAAAATCAAAGTTATTCAAAGAAAATTGAAACCTACTTTGATTTGGATGATAAAGCTTGGATAAGAGAGAACTTGTTAGATAATCACTTGAAATCAATTTATGAGGATCAAGTGAGCTATAATAGCAAAGATTTAGTGCTAATTAGGATGATTAGTGCATGATTTAAGGAGAATTTTTAGGGTAGAGAGACGGTTATGGTAGTGGAGGGAGTTTCGTCTTTTTAAATAGAAAAGGTAAGCAAAATCAGGGCTGGATTAGGGTTTTAAATTACAAATCAAGTTAGATCGGGTCAATTAAGATTTTGACTACGTTTGACCCAGTGACGATGACCGACCCTATGACTCATGGCCACTGGCTACGATTTGTTCCCTCCATCTATAGCGACTCGGTTAGGCAACTTACCAAGATTCTCCTCTTTAATCCCTAAGAGTCAAGGCGACGAGTCATTACAAGACCCTACGGTTCACTAAAACTCATTTTGAGAGTCGTGGGGTAAGGATTCTGCAGAGCATCATTTTTTATTTCGTATCCCCAGTGGCGATGACTTATCCTACGATTCGTTGCCAAGGGCTATGACTCATTGGGATGGACATTGGGCCTGGGCACCAGAAATTGTTCTGGCTTTGTTTTTGAGTCTGCAATGACCTTTACATCTAATCAAATATTACCCTATATCACAAACTACAAATAAAGGAAAAGTAAGAACAAAATTCTTGGGTTGCCTCCTAAGAGGCGCTTTATTTAATGTTGTGGCAAAGCATGACTAATTTGGCTACTCAGACTTCACCAAATTTACCCATGGGTTGCCTCCTATATAGTGCTCAAGTTAAGGTCACATAATGAATCTGGTGTCTTTATTACTCAGGATTCATCAAGAACCACATCACATATCATCTTGATCTATTCAATATCACTGAGAAAATGCTTCACCCTTTGGCCATTCACTTTAAACTTCAGGCCCTCATTATTTTCAAGCTTAATGGTACCATAAGGAAACACCTTCACCACTCGAAATGGTCCCATCCATCTTGACCTCAACTTTCCAGGAAGCAAACAAAGCTTGGAATCAAATAATAGAACCATATCGTAAGTAGTAAAATCCCTTTTCTCAATCTTTTGATCATGGTATGACTTCATTTTCTCTTTGTACAAAACTGAACTTCCATACACTTAAGATGGAATCCATCCATCTCATTCAACTGCTAGAGTCTCAACTTTGCCACATCACTCCATGCCAGATTCAACCTCTTTAGTGCCCACAACGCCTTATGATCAAGTTCAACAAGCAAATGGCATGCTTTGCCAAACACAGGCTAATAAGGAGAAGCACCAATAAGAGTCTTAAATGTTGTTGGTAAGCGCATAATGCATCATCCAACTTTCTAGCCCAGTCTATTCTATTGGCATTTAGAGTCTTTGCCAAAATGAATTTGCTCTCCCGATTGGAGCCCTCAACTTGCCTGCTTGATTGACGATAATAAGGTGTAGGCACCATATTTTTCAAGCAAAGCCTTGATCAGACAATTAAAAAAGTGAGAATCTTCATCGCTAATGATGTCTCTTGCATACCAAATCTACAAAATATATTCTTTCTCAAAAAGGTTGTCACACTTTTCCCTTCATTGTTTGAAAGCACAACTGCCTCCACCCACTTTGTAACATAATCAACAGCAACCAAGATCTAATTCATACCATATGAGCTCACATATGGACCCATGAAATCAACACACCACAGGTCGAACAACTCAATCTCTAGAATAGGGGTTAATGGTAGCTCATGCCTTCATGAGATATTCCCCTGTATTTGGCATTGGTCACAATATTTTGCATAGCCATGAGCATCCTGATGAATGGTGGGATAAAAGTACCCACATTGAAAAATCTTATGAGCCATCCACACATCACTATGATGACCCCCAACTGGGGATGAACTACATGCCTTTAAAATACTCATCATCTTAATTTTTGGAACACATCTACGAATCGCTCCGTCTTTGTAAATCCAGAACAAGTATGGCTCATACCAAAAAATATTTTGCACATCATGCATAAACTTCTTCTACTGCTGAACTGATAACTCCTCAGGCACCACATCACTTACCAAATAATTTGTGAAATCCTTAAATCATGGAATCAAGTCTTAGTATGTTACCAATACTTTTTCATCTGGTAAAGTATCATCAATCCCAATCTCACCCTTCAATTTTAGCATTGCCTCTTCTTCAAGTAGTGATAAGTGGCCAGCCACTTGATTTTTGGTCCCCTTTCGATCCTTGACCTCAAAGTCAAATTCTTGTATCAGAAGTACCTAATGAATCAATCATGGCTTTGCATCCTTTTTCATCATAAGGTACCTACGAGCTATGTGGTCTACATGCACAATCACTTCCGTGCCAACCAAATAAGATTGAAATTTCTCAAATGCGAAAACCACACCAAGCAACTTTTGTTCTTTCACTACATAATTTTTTTAAGCTGAATTAAGGGCTTTGCTAGCATTCTAGGATAAAGGATCGTTTCACGCCTTTGGCCTAGGACTTCCCCTAGCGCCACTTCTCTAGCATCACACAAACCTAAAAAGGCATGGACCCATCAAGTGAAATAATGATGGGGGCAAAGTCAATTTTTCCTTCTCTAACAACTTACACAAAGAGTATGCAATTTTAGAGAAATCCTTGATAAACAAATGATAAAAACTAGTGTGCCCCAAAAAGATTTGAATACCTTTCACAGAAACAGGTGGCCGTAATTTTTCAATTATATCAATCTTAGCCTTGCCAAACTCAATCCCCTTCATTGAAATCTTGTGACTGAGTACTATCTCTGTTTTGACCATAAAGTGACACTTCTCCTAATAAAGTACCAAATTACAATCTTTGCACCTTTTCAAAATACTAGCCAGATGGGTCGGACGATTTTCAAATGAATCACCAATAACAAAAAAATCATCCATGAATACCTCAATAGTGTCCTCCCTATGTTTGAGAAGATAGATATTATGTAATGCTGAAAAGTGACTGGTACATTACATAACCTGTACAGCATCCGCTTGAATGCTAACGTCCCATATAGACAAGTGAAAGTGGTCTTTTCTTAGTCTTTGGGAGCAATCGAAATTTGATTGTATCCTGACTAACCATCAAGAAAACAATACCATTCTCTACCTGCAAGATGATCTAGCATATAATCCATAAGGGGCATTGTAAAATAATCTTTTTCAGTCCATACATTAAGCTATCTATGATCTATGCACACTCACTAACTAGTGACCGGTCTCATCTGAATAAGTTAATTTTTTAAATTTAGAACCACAATAATTCCACCCTTATTTGACACACATTAAAAAGGGCTCACCTATTTTCTGTCTGCAATAAGGTAAACCACACCTGCATCCAACCACTTGATGATCTCTTTTTTCACTGCCTCTTATATAGGCGGATTTAACCTCCAATGATGCTCAATACTAGGGATACAATCTTCCTTGAGTTGGATTTTTATGAGTGCAAGTTGGAGGTGGACTACCAATAATGTTAGTAATGGACCATCCAATGGCCCTTTTAAACCTCTGCAAAATCAATACTAGGGCCTTAACCTGCCATTCAACCGAATCTTCTGCTATTATAACTGTCAAAGTGTTGTTGGTTCCCAAGAAAGAATAGCGAAGGAGGGATGGAAAAGCTTTGAACCCTATTATAGGAGGCTCCTTAATAGAAGGTTTTGCTGGTGGGGTTATCCTATTCTTCAAATCCAAATCTAACTTCTTTGGTGCAAAAGTGTAGGAACCAAACCAATAAGTGTCACGACCCGAATCCCATTCGGGCCGGACTGGCACCCGGAGCCGTTAAGGCCCAAGAGAACCAATATTTGCTCATGTACACTCTTATGCATGCTACTCAATATACGACACTATCTTAAATGAATATAAAATGTCAATAGCGGAATTCATGAAACATATATAATAATTATGAAACTTGGCCGTTGGGGCCATCATGACAAAACATATGTCTCTTACATACGCTTCATGTGTTCCAAAACATCTACAAAGCCTCTACAGATGCATAACCAAAACCAATCTTAGAGTCGGGACAAGCCCCTGCTGTATACATACATACAGTATCAAGAAAACACCAAACAAATGTACATAGTGACTTAGGAATCCCCGAAACAACTGGAGTTCACCAATGATCTGGTGAAATAGCGTAGACAACGGTGAAGGTCTACTAACACCTGTGCCTGCAGCAAGTAAAGTAAGGCCCCCAAAGGGGTCAGTACGAAGAATGTACTGAGTATGCAAGGCCATAGAAACTGTGTATAACATAAGACTTCATTGGAGTTAAACACAATAGTAATCAATGTAAATAAACTATTGCATGTGGAACCATATATATTAGGTTCATTGCATTAATTACGTTCATTACGTTCTTTGCCTCTTTACTTCTGTATTTATTCATCTTTGTCTGTGCTATACGGTACCCGGGCCCCAACTGATCAGTGGGTCTTTACATAACATATCGTTATGTTGGGATCGGCTCGAGCTAGGCTTATGCCTCTAGAGCTACCACCCTGGGATCGACTCGAGCTAGGCTTATGCCTCTAAAGTTGCCACCCATAAATCAATATAGCAGGTTCGGCTCGAGCTAGGTTCTTACCTTTAGAGCAGCCCCCTATCAGGTTCGACCTGAGCTAGGCTTTCGCCTCTAGGGCTGCCCCCTGATACAAAAAATTTCGGAATCGGCTCGAGCTAGGCTAATGCCTCTAGAGCTTCCACCCTTAAATCAATCATTAACCACATATGCATTAATTTTCCCTTTACTTCACATTACCTTTCTCTAAATATACGAGATTGGCACTTTGGCAGTCATAACATCACTTTGAACTTTGGAACTTAACATTGTTGGAAACATGGCCTTATTGGAACCATGGAATCTTTGGACCATTAGCCAATGCATATGAGACATGTGAATGACAATTGATCAATGTATAAAGAACATGTGATGAACCATAATTGATACCCGAAAATAGGATACACTTGACTTATGGGAGATGGATACTTTTGTAGCCATAACATTGTTGGAAGCTTAGAACAATAACCAACGAGTGAAAGACATATGAATAAACATTATTGAAAACGTAACACTATTGGAACCATCGAACAATAATCAATGAACAAGGTACATGAGTATAACCACTATTGGAACTTTGGAACACAACCTTATGGGGCTTTTGGAACATTATCAATGAATATGAAACATGTGATATCACAAGTAATCAATGAGTATGAAACATGTGATATTTACAATTAGTAATCGGATATCGGGTATCTTAGTACATTTCGGGATAGGACAAGTGCAATGTTAATGCAAATACTATTTGCCGCAGAAAGATACAGACAGAGTAACCTTACATACCTTGTATTCTCAATACAAATATATACTCTTAGATGTGCATACAATGTCCCGTTCCTTCCTAATGTTTCACTTTACAACACAAATGCATACGGAACCAACATTAACCATCAATTACCTTACAATGGCATATAATAACAATAAGTCATATGTTTGGCTCGAAAATGTCATTTCTTTCTCTACAATACCATTTACGGCATGGTCATATCAATAATACCACAACATGCCCAACATTAACCAAATATCATTTATGAATTTATTATCCCAATAATTACACAATATTCCATACATTGACCAATACATGATAACCAAGCTCATGTCACACAAAGGTCGTACTTTACACTTCTCCATCACCACAACATCACAATTATGCCATCAAATTACTTCAATACACCTCACAACAACAAATCGGTCAAAATCCCATAATTTACAGTTCTATGAAAATAACAAGTTTAATAACATAATCACACCATACATGTTGGTATTTCCTCCATAACATGCTTTTTCATAAGCCCCACAATTCATTTTTCAAGTTTAATTCACAAGGATGCACATCGTTTTGCAAAAACCCCAAGTTCCATATCCAACACTTTCAAGCATAACCAACATGATCTACATAGTCTCTCATGGATATAAGATATTAAATCATAATAATATACACTTACCAAGACTTACCAAATGATGATCTTGTCCAAAGAGTTGGCTTAGGGTCTTTAAGATATGAGAAATATCTCCTTTGATTTCTTGGAAAATACAAGAAGTGCTTGTGTATTTAAATGAATAAAAGCTGATTTTTGGTGCCTTTTATAGGACCTTAAAGTCATCCTTAGCCATTTGTGATCAATAATTTCTTGGTCAAAAGGATAATGGGTCATTTGACCCATTTGGCCCATGTTTTCTTTCACCTTTTGGGTCCTTTTTGGGCCCAATTTACTTAACCCAATAATATCAATAATTTCTCATGTTTAAATCATATCATAAATGTTACAACAATATTCCCACTCATTCCATTCATATCCGTAGCCTCAATCCCAAAAACAAGTGATTCTAGCCACGTATGGCTTATTTGGATCAAAGGGTAAAATCGTCATTTTGCTGCCAAATTCGTTCTCACGCAATTTTATCATACCAATATAATACTTTACTTATTTCATGTATATACTCATGGTTGTATAAGAAACGTGGCAAAAATTGGCTCGGTACATCCCCGGACACCCTTGGGATTTAAGAAAATTTCCAACTTTGAAAAAGTGGCAAAAACAGCGTGGCATGCCCTTGGGCGCACCATCTTGATGCCTCTGGACTAAAAATTTTATCCCAGAGATGCGTGGCACGCCTTCTGGCGCACCCCTCTCTTAGAATTTTTGAATATTTTATTTTTTGACTTTTCTTCACGGGTTTGGTTAGATACTTCAAGTTCTCTTCTTTAACTTACTTCTTAACCTTAATATACTTTGTTTGGAGGTCCTCCTAGACTCATTTTGAACCCCACAAATGCTCCACGAAAATCACAAAACACCTCCTACGAAGGGCTAATCACATGTACGAGGCCGAATTTCAATTTTCTTGTCAATAACATTACAAAATACATTCTTGTGGCTTTCGACACTTAAGTATACATTTTTCAACGTTGTCAAATAGGGTTGGGAAGGTACGGGGTGTTACATTCTTCCCCCCTTAGGAACATTCGTCCTCGAATGTTAGTAACACTGTCTTATTGTAACACAAGTCAAAGTGAATTCTTCATATCATCATATACACACTTATCACTTGTAAAGACTTACTTATTATGAATCCACTTGGGTATCCTTTGTGATTTATTCTACGTGTTAACTTCTCCAATAATGTCCTTACGGAAGCTACTTCTTTATTTCTCATTGTTTTCGCTTATCGATCTAAAATAACAATAGGTAACACTGAGTACCTTTTCACATGTGAGATCCCCTGTAATTTGTACATTTCCACTGGCAACAATACGGGATAATTCCGTATACACGTTCAAAGCATAGAATATAAAATATTGAATGAACTGTGAAGAGTTCTTGTACTAGTGCTAATATATACACAATTTACCCAAACCTTTGGACAACTTCTCCCTCTTTTTTTTTTCCGAATCTCATTATCTCTTTCCATTTGTGACACTGTCTAAAATATCTAATCACTTATGGCACATTTTAATTCCTTTCCTTCGAATATTGGTATATGATTTGTATCGACTGTGGGCCAGTTGTAGCTGTTATTATATCACCTTCACTGCCTCTGTAGCTTGACAAACAAAATCTGAAGCAAATTTCATCGGCTGTAACCCATCCAATTGACAATCTATCTTTTCTTTTACATAAAGCTTCGTACGTTTTTTTTTTTCCATCCATCATAGGATGACAAGCCATACTTACATCCACCTGTGTACCCATGCTTCACTGAAAAGAGTTCCAATATTGTGTAACACAGTAAGCTCTCCCATATGATATAATAGTGTGTGGAATCCCATGTAATCGTACTATCTCTATAACATACAACTTTGCATAATGTTTAGCTGTATCGGTGGTCTTATCTGTTAGGAAATACGCTGACTCGGTAAGTCTGTTAACTATCACTGATATGGAATCAACCTTCGCAGTGTATGAGACAACCCTGTGATTAAATCCATATTATTCATGTTCCACTTCCAAACTGGAAAGATAATATAGTGCATAAACCATACAGACTTCTGATGCCATACTGTCAATTAGTGACCTCTTAGACATTGAGCTACAAGTTCTACAATGTGCTTCTCAAGTATCCTTACCAAGACATCTCTGTTACACCATGGCACATTTTGGTTGCTTCCGAGTGAATGAAATACTGTGAACGATGTTCTTCTGTCGTAATTCATTTTCCTTAACTTGTGTGTACCCGGTACACACAATCTACATTGATGTTAAAGTACTCCCCCTTGTGTTTTCTCAAATACCTTTGTCGAACTTTGCTGTACATTTTTTTTTTCCATTTTCATTGAACTAAAAAAAAAGGATTTACATATTGTTTTCCCTTGATCTCAGCTACCCATGAAAATTCTGCCACAGTTGACATTATAATTCTTTCACTTGAAATGCTATACAAGTAGTGGTGCCATCAGTTACAAGCAATTGTCACAACTGTTAACTTAACATTATATGTGGGATAACTGCTCTTATGTAGATGCAATTGTCTTAAGCCATACGCTATCACATTGTCATGCTGCATTTATACACACCCCACACCAACTTTTAGAACATCACAATACACCGCACATGCTTAGGTACCTTTGGGAGGTACTAGCACAGGTATACGAGTCAGTGTATCTTGCGACTCTCGTAAACGTTTCTCACATACATCATTCTGTTGAAAAATTAGTTACTTTGTGTGTTAGCTTTGTTAAAGGTAATGACAGGAAGCCTTTATTCTTCTGTAATAACTAGCCAACTCAAGGAGGTTATGTCTTTCCGTAGGTGTCGTGAGTCTTGACCAATTCTTTTGTGTATATTAATCCGTATTTCTTCATCTGATACAATGTGTACTAAAGATGATACAGATTGTGACCAAACTTGCATTTCATGAACTTGCCTACATCTTAAGGTCACGAAGAATCCATAACGCCTGTCACAAGTGATTAGCATGGTCTCTTTTTTTTTTTTTTTTGTGATTGTGAGTAACCCAAAATAGTACCTAAAACCACTGTCGCAAATCCGTTTAGAATGGCCTGAACACACTATTTCTCACGCCCATAAACACAACTGGTGTCATAACTACGCATTCATATCGACCATACTTTATTCGAAAGGGTATCTTGAGTATATTTGGTTTCTCCGCCCCTTACTTGATGCTTACCCGATCTTAGGTTAATCGTTAGAAAGACCGATCAAAATAAATCATCATTTCTAGGGAGAAGCTACTGATTCTTACTTGTCACCCTATTCCCTTGCCGATAGTACATACACATTCTCAATGTGTCATTTTATTTTCGTACAATGAACACTGATGCACCCCAAGGGTCGTACTAGGTCTTATGAATCCCTTGTTCATCACGTCTTTTACTTTCTCTTTTCATTCCCGTAACTCTACCGGGGCCATGCTGTACAAATAAAACTAGGTTGAGTACCTGACACCACAGTAATATCAACTCATACCTCAAGGAATACATTTCCACCGGAACCGATTGAACAGTTAGTGGTTTCACATTAGTATCCCTCACTAGTACCAAGTGACATATGTACCCCTTTGGGTCTCATTTTCCTTGCCTGAAGATAGGAAATAACTTCACCTCTCGGCGCTCTAACATTACCCTTCTATGCAAGAAAATTCTTTTAATTAGGATATATGCACCCGCTGGTGTAAAGACTTCAAATGGCGTAACTAGCAATTCTGGTGTTTTTTCGAATTGATCAATAATTAATAATGTAACATATGATAGGGTAAAACTCGAATCAATCAATGCATTTACTTTATGTAAAAATACTAATAATGTACCTGTATCTGCATCAGGAGAAGAGTCCACATTCCGTGGATCCGCTAAGGTATACATACGGTCTTGGATCCCACTGGAACTAGCTGCCCCTCTAGAACCCCTATCGCACGTCATAGGCTGTACACTTCTACCTGGAGGAGGCATCGATAATGGCAATACGATAGTTGGTCTCATAAGTCATGCCATACCACTCGTGCTCCTTTGTGGACACCTTTTCCTCACATGTCCTGGCATACCACACCAGTAACAAACATTTGTTCTGAACCAGCATTCACCTGCGTGAAATTTCTCGCAGCACTCGCACAGCTGACGAATAAACCCTGATTTATTCCTACTTTCTTGCCCTCGATACCCCACTGTATGTGGACCCTGAATCTTACGTCTTTGCCCAAACTGGTTACCTCTAAACCCTTGGAATAGAGGGGGAACATTTGTTGTAGGCTGAGAAAATAATGGCTAGGTGGTCTGTGCAAAATCAAGGCCCAAATCCTCTTTGGGACGCTATGAACTGCCCCTCGGGTCTAACCCTTTTTGACGACCCTTCGTCAAAGTCTTGTGTCCTTCTCTTTTGCCTTTGTTCCACCTTTTGCTGCTCCAACACTCGTCTTTGAGTTTGTGCAGCAACTACACGGGTCAGTATGTGCACCGCACTCATTAAATCTTTCACAATAACATTATTGGACAATTCCTCTAGAATTGAAAGAGTAGGAGGAACCTGTGATACCAACTCATTTCCAGCCCCTCCTTGATCAACTTGCTCAGGTGGTGCTCTACTGGTTCCTTCTCCAGCAATCCTGTTTATCTCCTTTCCGTTTCCCCAACCTTCTCTTGCCATTGGCATTTCTAATCAAACACACAAGAAAAACAAACCCCATGGTCAGTTATGATTTCGCCTACAACTTCTCTGTAAAGGAAAACAACTATCATTGAGCACATATGATTCCACTTACCACCTTGGCTCTATTGCACGATCTAGAATGAAGAAAAGAAATAACTCCTAAATGTCCCATAGCCTCCTACTTATAAATGTGGCGCGCAACACATCGATAAGCAAGACTCTACTCAGACACGGCTTTGTAGACACCCTTAGAACGACCTGCTTTGATACCACTTTTGTCATGACCCGAATCCCATTCGGGCTGGACTGTCACCCGGAGCCGTTGAGGCCCGAGAGAACCAATCTTTGCTCATGTACACTCTTATGCATGCTACTTAATATATAGCACTATCTCAAATAAATATAAAATGTCAATAGAGAAATTCATGAAACATATATAATAATTATGAAACTTGGTCATTGGGGCCATCATGACAAAACATATGTCTCTTACATACCATTCACGTGTTCCACAACATCTACAAAGCCTCTACATATGCATAACCAAAACCAATCTTAGAGTCAGGACAAGCCCCCGCTCTATACATACATACAGTATCAATAAAACACCAAAAAAATGTACATAGTGACTTAGGAATCCCCGAAACAACTGGAGTTCACCAATGATCTGTTGAAATAGCGTAGACTACGGTGAAGGTCTACTAACACATGTGCCTGCAGCAAGTAAAGTAAGGCCCCCAAAAGGGTCAGTACGAAGAATGTACTGAGTATGCAAGGCCATAGAAACTGTGTATAACATAAGACTTCATTGGAGTTAAACACAATAGTAATCAATGTAAATAAACCATTGCATGTGGAACCATGTATATTAGGTTCATTCCGTTAATTACGTTCATTACGTTCTTTGCTTCTTTACTTCTGTACTTATTCATCTTTATCTGTGCTATACTGTACCCGGGCCCCAACTGATCAGTGGGTCTTTATATAACATATCATTATGTTGGGATCGGCTCGAGCTAGGCTTATGCCACTAGAGCTACCACCCAGGGATAGACTCGAGCTAGGCTTATGCCTCTAGAGCTTCCACCCACAAATCAATATAGCAGGTTCGGCTCGAGCTAGGTTCTTACCTCTAGAGATTCCCCCTGGCAGATTCGACCCAAGCTAGGCTTTCGCCTCTAGGGCTGCCCCCTGATACAAAAATTCTCGGGATCGGCTCAAGCTAGGCTTATGCCTCTAGAGCTTCCACCCTTAAATCAATCATTAACCACATATGCATTACTTTATCCTTTACTTCACATTACCTTTCTTTAAATATACAAGATTGGCACTTTGGCAGTCATAACATCACCTTGAACTTTGGAACTTAACATTGTTGGAAACATGGCCTTATTGGAACCATGGAATCTTTGGAACATTAGCCAATGCATATGATACATGTGAATGACAATTGATCAATATATAAAGAACATGTGATGAACCATAATTGATACCCGAAAATAGGATACACTTGACTTATGGGAGATGGATACTTTTGTAGCCATAACATTGTTGGAAGCTTAGAACAATAACCAATGAGTGAAAGACATATGAATAAACATTATTGAAAACGTAACACTATTGGAACCATCGAACAATAATCAATGAACAAGGTACATGAGTATAACCACTATTGGAACTTTGGAACACAACCTTATGGGGCTTTTGGAACATTATCAATGAATATGAAACATGTGATATCACAAGTAATCAATGAGTATGAAACATGTGATATTGACAATTGGTAACTGGATATCGGGTATCTTAGTACATTTCGGGATAGGACAAGTGCGATGTTAATGCGAATACTATTTGCTGCAGAAAGATACGGACAGAGTAACCTTACATACCTTGTATTCTCAATACAAATATATACTCTTAGATGTGCATACAATGTCCCGCTCCTTCCTTATGTTTCACTCTACAACACAAATGCATACGGAACCAACATTAACCACCAATTACCTTACAATGGCATATAATAACAATAAGTCATATGTTTGGCTCGAAAATGTCATTTCTTTCTCTACAATACCATTTACGACATGGTCATATCAATAATACCACAACATGCCCAACATTAACCAAATATCATTTATGAATTTATTATCCCAATAATTACACAATATTCCATACATTGACCAATAAATGATAACCAAGCTCATGTCACACCAAGGTCGTACGTTACACTTCTCCATCACCACAACATCACAACTATGCCATCAAATTACTTCAATACACCTCACAACAACAAATCGGCCAAAATCCCATAATTTACACTTCTATGAAAATAACAAGTTTAATAACATAATCACACCATACATGTTGGTATTTCCTCCATAACATTCCTTTTCATAAAACCCACAAGTCATATTTCAAGTTTAATTCACAAGGATGCACATCGTTTTGCAAAAACCCCAAGTTCCATATCCAACACTTTCAAGCATAACCAACATTATCTACATAGTCTCTCATGCATATAAGATATTAAATCATAATAATATACACTTACCAAGACTTACCAAATGATGATCTTTTCCAAAGAGTTGGCTTAGGGTCTTTAAGATATGAGAAATATCTCCTTTGATTTCTTGGAAAATACAAGAAGTGCTTGTGTGTTTAAATGTATAAAAGCTGATTTTTGGTGCCTTTTATAGGACCTTAAAGTCATCCTTAGCCATTTGTGATCAATAATTGCTTGGTCAAAAGGAGAATGGGTTATTTGACCCATTTGGCCCATGTTTTCTTTCACCTTTTGGGTCCTTTTTGGGCCCAATTCACTTAACCGAATAATATCAATAATTTCTCATGTTTAAATCATCTGATATGTGTTACAACAATATTCCCACTCACGCCATTCATATCCGTAGCCTCAATCCCAAAAACAAGTGATTCTAGCCACGTATGGCTTATTTGGATCAAAGGGTAAAATCGTCATTTTGCTGCCAAATTCGTTCTCACGCAATTTTATCATACCAATATAATACTTTACTTATTTCATGTATATACACATGGTTGTAGAATAAACGTGGCAAAAATTCGCCCGGTACATCCCCGGGCACCCTTGGGATTTAAGAAAATTTCCAACTTTGAAAAAGTGGCAAAACCAGTGTGACACGCCCTTGGGCGCGCCATCTTTCTGCCTATGGACTAAAAATTTTAGCCCATAGCAGCGTTGCACGCCCTCTGGCGCGCCCCTCCCTTAGAATTTTCAAAAATTTTATTTTTCGACTTTTCTTCGCGGGTTTGGTTAGATACTTCAAGTCCTATTCTTTAACTTACTTCTTAACCTTAATATACTTTGTTTGGAGGTCCTCCTAGACTCATTTTGAACCCCACAAATTCTCCACAAAAATCACAAAACACCTCCTACGAAGATCTAATCATATGTACAAGGCCGAATTTCAATTTTCTTGTCAATAACATTACAAAATACATTCTTGTGGCTTTCGACACTTAAGTATACATTGTTCAACGTCGTCAAATAGGATTGGGAAGTTACGGGGTGTTACTATATGTTCACTCACCATCTCATCATACTTATCAATGTTATCACCCTCAAAATTTAGAATCACTACCGCTAGTCCTTAAGCGACATGTCTCTCATCAATTAGAATTACTAAGGCATCTTCATAGACTGTATCAATAATTGTGATCACGCACATGTACTTTGATTGCTTCGTGGATTGGTAAACATTAAATGTAACTTCCTCATGATTCAACTTAAACTTCAATTGACTAAGCTCTATATCAACCAATGCTCCCCAGTCGCAAGAAATGGTCTACCTGAGATGATGGGAACCTCAAAATCAACTTCACAATCGAGGATGATAAAATTAGCTGGAAAAATAAAGGACTTAACCCTCACCTAGACATCTATAAAATACCCACAGGATTCTTCACGGTACGATCCTCCAAAAGAAGTCTCATCGAAGTTAGTTTGGGTGTCCCAACCCCAACTATCAAAATACTGCTAGCGACATCAGATTAATGCTAGCACCCAAGTCACACAAAGCTTATGTGAAATTCAAATCCCCAATGGTACATGGAATTATGAAATCCCCAAGATCTTTCTTTTTCTCCACAAGAGACTGGAAATCTATTTCACTATAGTGGTGTACATTATCAATAAGTTCAAAACTCACGGTCCTCTTTTTAGTGACCAAATCCTTCATAAACTTGGCAGGCGTCCAGGTAGGCTAGGCTAACCTCTTTCTAGAATTTTCTCTTTTATGGTATTGGTATGATATTGTGCTATTTTTTGGTGAGTTTATAGGTTTCGGATCATCATTTAGTAGATTTCTAATTATTTTAGTTGATTAGGGGGCTTTTAGGGTAGATTTCGGGCTCGTTTCTCTTAAGTTAGTAGTTATTCTCCTTTTGAACTTAACTTAGCTTAATTTGGGCCTTGAGGCTAAATTTAGAAGCCTTATCCTAGGTTTGGGTAGATGATTATCTTAGATTGGGTCCTCGCAACTTGTATTGGCCCTTATCTCCCTTTTATAGTAGATTGCTTTAAGATATCATTCCATTTGACATAAATAATGATCAAACTACTTAATTAGACTATTTATTGGGATTGGGTTGGCTAAACTTTCATATGCTTCTTGGATTTGGTATCCTTGGCATGTTAGTATCTGGACCTCAAATTGCGAGTTTTGACTTAATAAATGGAATTTGGCACTCCTTTCTAAATCGGGCGTTCTAAAATGGGAATAAGGACTACACAGACTTGGAACTATCAAAATCTGGATTTATACTATGTATTACTTATTTATTAGTTCTAGCTTGAGTCCGACACCTAGCTTAATATTTATTACCTGATAGTTCCGTTTTGAGTCTGACACTCGGATTAATAGTTATTACTTATTAGATACAATTCGAGTCCGCCATCTGGTATATTTTTATTATCCATTAGTTATGGTTCGAGTCTGGCATTTTTTATTATCATTATTGATCTTCGGTTGGAAACTCAGTTAAATCGATAAGATTTATGATTATGGCAAGACGAAGGACATATGGTATGATTATCGCATATCTTGTCTCGTTTTTACTTTCCTTACTATTACACTTGGATTTAGCATTGCTTCTTGCTTGTCCCCACCTTGCTTATGGAGGCTCAATTGGGTCTATTCTTTATTGTGTGTACCTTCTGGGCTTATGGGGGTCCAATTAGGTTATAGCTAGGCATTTACTTCCGCACCTATGTATTAATATTTGATTTTCTGTACTTGCTTAGAATAGCTTGTTATTACTATTTTTGACCCTCATTTACTACCATTTAGTATAGATTTGCGCAGTATTTATGCTTTTACTTTAATTGAGCTCAGTCGGTTATGATACCAATTGATTAACCCGTGTTTTTATACTTATACTACACTTCTACATCTTTTTTCCTGATGAAGATCCTAGTACAAGTCATTATCAATAATGCCGACCTCGAGCGGAGTTGCTGACCGGAGATTTGGGTTTGCTTTCTGTCACGACCCGAATCCCATTCGGGTCGGATTAGCACCCGTAGCCGATAAGGCCCGAGAGAACCAAGATTTGCTTCTATCCATTCATATGCATGCCATAGGAAACATCACTATCACGTAAGAACATAAAAGGCCAATAACGAAAATCATGGAACATGTGATATATATATATATATATATACACATATGTGGAACTTGGCCGTTGAGGCCATCAAGTCAAAATCGACATGTATCTCTTACATTCATACACCCACATACGTCTACAAAAGCCTCTAACAGATGCATTGACCAAAACAAACTAAAATTCGGGACAAGTCCCTGCTTTATACAACATGTACAAAACTAAAACATATGTACAACTGTGACTCGGAGAAGCCCCGAACTAACTGGAGCTCACCAATGATCCGCAACAACTGGCAACCTACTATAGAGGCCTACTAGCACCTGCGCCTGCAGCAAGTAAGGTAAGTCCCATAAGGGACGTCAGTACAAAGAATGTACTGAGTATGTAAAGCTCAAATGAAACTGTATGAATCATAAAATACGTCAATGAACTCAATTACGAATGCATAACCAATATGGATAAGCCACAATACTGAATTTTGGAAACCATGTATATTGCTCTCAGTACTCTCTTTATATCTTTGCTTTATGATTATTCATCTTTGCCTGTGACATGTGATACCCGGGCCCCGAATGAACAGTGGGTTTTAAACATAACATATCGTTATGTTGGGATCGGCTTGAGCTAGGCTTATGCCCCTAGAGCTGCCACCCTATGAATCAATATATATATATTGGGATCGGCTCAAGCTAGGTTATTACCTCTAGAGCTGCCCCCTGTCAGGATCGGTCTGAGCTAGGCTTATGCCTCTAGGACTGCCCCCTGATCCAACAATCTCGGGATCGTCTTGAGCTAGGTATTTCTCCCCCAAAGCTACCACCCATACTTGATCATTAACCACATATGAATTACTTTATTCATTACTTTGAGATTGATACAATGATAGTCATAACTTTACTTGAAGCTTTGGATCATTAACCAATGAGTGAGAGACATATGAATAAACATTGTTGGAAACAATGCCTTATTGGAAACATAATACCATTGGAACCATTTAACAATAATCGATGAACAAGATACATGAGTATAACCACTATTGGAACTTTGGAACACAACCTTATTGGACTTTTGGAACATTAATCAATGAATCTGAGACATGAGATTCAGAATTGATCAATCAGTAGGAAACATATGATAATGACCATTGATAACCGGATATAGGATACCTTAGCACACTTCTAGATGGGACAAGAATAATGTAAATGTGAATACCATTTGCCGCAGAAAGATACGGACAGAGTAACCTTACATATCTTGTATTCTCAATACGAATATACAATATTAGATATGCATACAATAGTCTCGCTCCTTCTTTATGTGTTACTCTACAACACAAATACATAACGGAGTTTACATTAACCACCAACTACCTTACAAATGCATATAACGATAATGAGTTTCATGTTTGCCTTTAAACATGCCATTTCCCCCTTGACAAAACCATTGATGAAATTATCATACTAATAATCCCCCAATATTACATATATTGAAAATACATGATAATCAATAACATTTCACCATAAAACTTCTGCTTTACACTTTCTCATCCACACCACATCACAAATAATCCATCAACTTACCTTAATATACCTCACAGCGCATATCGGTCAAAATCCCATAATTCACACTTATATGAAAATAACAAGTTTAATAACATAATCACACCATACATGTTGATATTTCATCCATACCATGCTCTTTTATCAAATCACAAGTCATATTTCAAGTTACAATTCCATGGATATCACATCTTTTACCAAAAACACAAAGTACCATGTTCAACACTTCCAAGCATAACCAACATGATTTACATACTCTCCCATGCATATAATATATTAATACATGATAATAATCACTTATCCATGCTTGATAAATGATGATCTTGCTCCAAAAGTTGGCTTAGGGCTCTTAGGGTTTTGAGAGAAAAATGATTGAAAAATATCTAAAAGGCATGAGATTTCCAAATGACTAAAAAATCAGATTTGTGGCCCTTTATATAAGCCTTAAATTCCATCCTTAGACACTCTATGGCATTTAATTTTAGGTTCTAGAAAGTCAAGGCAAGAATGGGTCATTTGACCCATTTTGGCCCATGTCTTCTTCTCATTTTGGGCCTTTTATTGAGCCCAATTACACATTTCAACTTAGCCCACAAATTTTCATGCATAACCCATAATATATCTCATGTTTAATTAATTCCATAATGTCACGACAATATTCTCTTACGAGATTCTCATTCGTCATCTCAATCGCAAAAATAGAAATTTTAGTCGCTCATGGCTTCATTGAATATTTATGATAACTACTTGTGTTTCATGGTTTGATCATGTAGAAGTATGTGAGAGTGTATTGAGGTATTTTAAGCTTTAACAATGCTCAAAGAACTCCAAGGAACCAAAAGAAACCATAGAAGAATTGACGTAGCATTGAGTTGCAAAACGAGCGCGGAATAGCCATACTATTTGTGCCTTGCGCCACTGCGGCAAAGCAAGGAAGTGGCGCGAAAATAACTTACCCTCTGAATCAGGTGGCTTGCACCACACCCTCTGAAACAGGGAGTGGCGCAAGTTTTAACACCTTGCTGAATTTTTCGGCCGCTTCTTCAACACTTGCATATCATCCAATACCCTATCAAAACACTACAAAATACTCACTTATTGCTCTCAACACTAAGTAAACATGACTCCAATGTGTCAAATAGGGTCTAAAATGTATGGGGTATTACATTCTTCCCCCCTTAGAAACATTTGTCCTAGAATGTTAACAACATCGTCTCATGTACAACAAATGCATCTCTATATTAACATACATAGACATATACGCATAATGCTTTTAGATACTTACTTGTTATTGTTCCACCTCCGCACTGTGAACTTTTTCTTCCATTTGAAACAGATGAGGGTACTTGGATATCATCATTTCTTCAGCTTCCCATGTGATCTCCTCTACTTGTTGATTTCTCCAAAGGACTTTTACGGAAGCTATGTCTTTATTCCTCAACCTCTTTACTTGTCGACCTATAATAGCAATGGGTACCTCTTCATAAGTAAGATCCCCCATAACTTGGACATCTTCAATGGGAACAATAGGAGATGGATCCCCTATGCACTTTTGAAGAATCGAAACATGAAATACGGGATGGACTAAGGAAAATTCCTTGGGTAGTGCCAACTCATACGCAACTTGCCCAAATCTTCTAATGATTTCATATGGGCCTATGTAACGTGGACTCAATTTTCCTTTCTTTCTAAACCGCATTAACCCTTTCATCGGTGACACCTTTAAAAATACCCAATCACCTATGGCGAATTCAAGCCCTCTTCTTCTCATATCAGCATAGGACTTGTGGCGACTTTGGGCCGTTTGTAACAGTTGTTGGATCACTTTAACTTTCTCCATAGACTAATGAACAAGGTCTAGCCCAAGTAAAGCAGTTTCGCCCGCTTCAAACCATCCAATGGGTGATCTTCATTTCCTTCGTACAAAGCTTCATAAGGTGCTATTTTAATACTTGAATGATAGCTATTATTGTAAGCAAATTCAATAAGAGGCAAATGGTCATCCCAGCTGCCTTGAAAATCTAACATGCAAGCTCGTAGCATATCTTCAAGTGTTTGAATAGTATGTTCTGCTTGTCCATCAGTCTGAGGATGGAAATCCGTACTCAAATTCACCTGTGTACCCAAACTCTGCTGAAAAGATCTCCAAAAATGCGCAGTAAACTGAGCTCCCCTGTCTGATATAATGGAGATCGAAATCCCATGTAATCGAACTATTTCTTTAACATACAATCTTACATAATCCTCAGCTGTATAGGTGGTTTTAACTGGTAGAAAATACGCTGATTTGGTAAGCCTGTCCACTATAACCCATATAGAATCAAATTTCTGCAATGTACGAGGCAAACCTGTAATGAAGTCCATATTAATCATACCCTATTTCCAGACTGGAAGATTAATACATTGCATGCAACCTCCTGGTTTTTTATGCTCTACTTTCACTTGTTGACAATTCGGGCATTGAGCGACAAACTCTGCAATGTTCTTCTTCATATTTCCCCACCAATATACTTCTTTTAAATCATGTTACATTTTAGTAGCACCTGAATGAATAGAATAGCGCGAATGATGCGCCTCTGTCATAATTTATTTCCTCAACTCATCTACATTCGACACACATAATCTTCCTTGGCATTGAAGTACCCCTTCTTATGTAAGATCAAAAGCCGCAGTTAGACCATGTTGTACATTCTTCTTTAGCTGCAACAACATAGAATCCGCAAACTGCTTCTCTTTCACTTCAGCTATTAAGGAGGATTCCGCTGCATTTTGCACAATAACTCCCTCATCTGAGGATTCAAGAAGACGAACCCCCAAACTGGATAATTGCTGTAAATCTTTGACTAAACCCTGCTTTTCTGTCAATTGGCCACTAGTGCTTTCTACTTCCTTGCGGCTTAATGCATCAGCTACTACATTTTGTGATCCGTGAACTCCACTACTCTGCCCAGATGGACCACCTCTAAACCCTCGAAACTGAAAGTGAGCACCTGCTGTGGAATGAAAGAATGATGGTCTAGGTGGTCTGGAAAACATACGAGGCCTAGATCCTCCTTGGGACATCATAGGTGGTCCCATAGGTCTAGCCCTTTTGGACTGTCCTCTGTCAAATTCATGTACCCTTCTTCTCTGTCTTTGATCTTCCATTTTCTAGGCGAAGGCCTGAATTCTCGCTATGTCCATATCCTTATTCAAGGCAGCAATGGTGCAATCTCTTACCAAATATGGCTCTAATGTGTCCACGTATCGATGGAATCTATCTGTCATTGTAGCCACCACATTTGGCGCATATCAAGCCAAGGGATTAAATTGCAAACTGTATTCCCTGACGCTCATATTTCCTTGACAGAGATTTAGGAACTGATCAGCACGTGCCTCCCGGATCTCATTGGGAAGGTAATGGTCAATAAAAACAGCTTTAAATTCTTCCCAATTAGGTGGATTTGCACCAATATCACGAGATTTCTTCCAATCCTCACACCACAATATCGCCTCCTCTTTAAATCTATACGCAGCAAGTTCAACTATTTCTACCCCCATCACATGCATAACTTCCAAAGCCCTCTGAATTTGATCCACGAAGTCCTGTGGATCTGCTTTCGAATCTGACCCAGTGAATATAGGAGGGTCCAGTTTTAGGAAATACTGTGTTCTGCGACTCGCCACTCTAGCCGCATCATCCTCATGTGTCATTGGACCAGCTCGTCCTTGACTTTCTGCTGCCACTAACGGTGTCAACATATGTACTGCATTTCTAAGATCCTGATCTGTGGCACTCATTGGTGGTTCTGCGGGTACTTCTATACCAACTGGCTCTTCTGGAGCTGGAAAAGTAGAAGAAGACCGCAATGAAATTTCAGCATTTGCTCCACCTTGACTAGCTTGGTCAGGTGGTAGTCTACTCATTCCTTCTTCAGCAGGCATATCTACCAGCTTCCCTTTACCTCTACCTCTTCTCGTGATTGGCATTTTGACTATACCAAAGAAAAAACAATTACCATGGTCAGACACAATTTAGCTTACAACACTGGCTCTATTGCACGATCTAGAAGTGAAGAAAAGAAACAACATCCGAAATGTCCCGTAGCCTCCTATTTATAAATGTGGTGCACAACACATCGATAAGTAAGACTCTACTCAGGCACGGCTTTGTAGACACCCTTAGAAAGACCTGCTCTGATACCACTTTTGTCACGACCCGACTCCCATTCGGGATGGATTGGCACCCGTAGTCGATAAGGCCCGAGATAACCAAGCTTTGCTTCTATCCATTCATATGCATGCCATAGGAAACATCACTATCACGTAAGAACATAAAAGGCCAATAACGAAAATCATGGAACATGTGATATATATATATATATATATATATATATATATACACACATATGTGGAATTTGGCCGTCGAGGCCATCAAATCAAAATCGACATGTATCTCTTACATTCATACACCCACATACGTCTACAAAAGCCTCTAACAAATGCATTGACCAAAACAAACTAAAAGTCGGGACAAGTCCCCGCTTTATACAACATGTACAAAACCAAAACATATTTAATAGTGTAACTCGGAGAAGTCCTGAACTAACTGGAGCTCACCAATGATCCACAACAACTGGCAACCTACTGTGGAGGCCTACTAGCACCTGCGCCTGCAGCAAGTAAGGTAAGTCCCATAAGGGACGACAGTACGAAGAATGTACTGAGTATGTAAGGCTCAAATGAAACTGTATGAATCATAAAATAAGTCAATGAACTCAATTACGAATGCATAACCAATATGGATAAGCCACAATACTGAACTTTGGAAACTATGTATATTGCTCTCATTACTCTCTTTATATTTTTACTTTTATGATTATTCATCTTTGCCTGTGACCTGTGATACTCGGGCCCCAAATGAACAGTGGGTTCTAAACATAACATATCGTTATGTTGGGATCGGCTCGAGCTAGGATTATGACCCTAGAGCTGCCACCCTATGAATCAATATATATATTGGGATCGGCTCGAGCTAGGTTATTACCTCTAGAGCTGCCACCCATACCAACACATCAGGTTCGGCTCGAGCTAGGTTATAACCTCTAGAGTTACCCCCTGTCAGGATCGGTCTGAGCTAGGCTTATGCCTCTAAGACTGCCCCCTGATCCAATAATCTCGGGATCGGCTTGAGCTAGGCATTTCTCCCCCAAAGCTACCACCCATACTTGATCGTTAACCACATATGCATTACTTTATTCATTACTTTAAGATTGATACAATGATAGTCATAACTTTACTTGAAGCTTTTGATCATTAACCAATGAGTGAGAGACATATGAATAAACATTGTTGGAATCATAGCCTTATTGGAAACATAATACCATTGGAACCATTGAACAATAACAAGATACATGAGTATAACCTGTCACGCCCCGAATCCCATCGGGACATGATTGGCACCCGAAGCCGATATGGCCCGAGAGAACCAACCTTTGCTTATGAACATTCGCGTACATAATCTCATATGAATCTTATTACACCTTGTGCAACTATGCGTAAATCATAGACATGAAAACATGAGTCATAGCTATGTATGTAAAACTTGGCCGTTTGAGCCATTATGTCAAAACAACATGTACTTTCACATTTATACACCCGCATCCGTCTACAAAAGCCTCTAACAAAATGCATTGACCAAATGAAGTAAAAATCGGGACAAGTCCCCGCTTTATACAACATATACAACAGTGACTCGGAGAGGCCCCGAACTAACTGGAGCTCACCAAAGATTCTACTGTGGAGGCCTGCTAGTGCCTGCACCTGCAACATGTAAGGTAAGTCCCCAAGAGGGGTCAGTACGAAGAATGTACTGAGTATGTAAGGCCATAAAAAAAACTGCATTAATACCCGAGAATTTCAATAGAAATAATTATAAGAGAAAACTCCATATGTGGAATCATGTACCTTTCCTTCATTATTATCATCTCCAATGATACATACATAATAAAAATAATCATGGAATCAACATAAGAGAAATAGCAAGTGTGAACAAACTCTCTTTCTATAGGTGGGATACCCTGTACATTACGTTCTTTACTCCTCTTGTCTTCATCTTTTATTCACCTTTATTGTTCTACCCATGCTAGGCTATTCTGTCGCCCTTGGGATGAGATTAACCCATGCTAGGTACTGTGACCCCTGGGATGTTATGTGAACCTATGCTAGGCTTTTGTATCGCCCCTGGGATGTTATATTAACCCATGCTAGGCTTTCGTGTCGCCCCTGGGATGTACCATCATAACCCATGCTAGGCTTTTATATCGCCCCTGGGATGTATCGGGATCGAGTCGAGCTAGGCTTATGCCCCTAGACTTGCCACCCATACTTGATCATTGACCACATTTGCATTACTTTGTTCATTACTTTGAGATTGATATCATTACTTGTGAAAGATTGATACATTCATTTGACATAGCATTTGTGGAAGCTTTGGAACCATAACCAAAATCAAAGACATGTGAATAAACATTATTGGAAACATAGCCTTATTGGAAACATAACCGTATTTGAGCTTTCGGAACATTAACCATGAATATGAGACATGAGATTCACAAATGATCCATGAGTAGAAAATATATGACAATGACTAGTGATAAACGGATATCGGATACCTTAGCACATTTCGGGATAGAACTAGTGACATGTCAATATGGACACTATTTGCCGCAGAAAGATACGGACAAAGTAACCTTACATACCTTGGATTCGCAATACGAATATACAACCTTCGATGCGTAGACAATAATCCCTTTCAACATAAATACATAACGAAATTCACATTAACCACCAATTACTTAACAAATGCATACAATGTCCATGAGCTACATGTTTGCCTTTAAACATGTCATTTCCCCTCGACAAAACCATTGATCATACTATTATTCCAAAAATTCCATAATATTACCAACATTGACCAATACATGATAATTGATACATTTTACCACAACACTTCTCCTTTACACTTTCTTATCCATCACACATCACAAATAACTCATCAAATGACCTTAATACAACTCATAACACATATCGGCCAAAATCCCACAATTTCCACTTATAGAAAAGAACAAGTTTAATACCAAAAATAACACCATACATGTTTATATTTTGTCCATACCATGCTTTTTCATCAAAGGCACAAGGCCTAATTCAAGTTCAAATTACCAAGATGACACATCTTTAACCAAAGGCAAAATACACTATTCACCACCTTGCCAACACATCTAGCATAATATACATAATCTTCCATGCATATAATATGTTAATCCATAATAAGAATCACTTACCTAGACTTGAAAGATGGTGATCTTGATCCAAATATGGCTTAGGGTTTGAGAACCCCCAAAGAAACTTTCTTGAAAAGTCTAGAAAAAGAGAGAAAAAGCATGTGTGTTCTTTGTCTTAAAAATCTGATTTTTATGCTCCTTTTATAGACTTTTGAAGTCATGCTTAGCCACTCTTGGCATTAAATGCGGTCAAAGTGGAAGAATGGGTCAATTTGTCCTTGAGCCTTCTCTTTTGTTCCATTTTGGGCCCTAATTTTGGGCCCAATTGCACATGTAGCTTAGCCCATAAAATTTCATGTAAAATTCACCATATATCACATGTTTACATAATTCCATAATGTCACGACAACATTCTCTTAAACAATCCTCATTCATCCTTTCGATCGCAAAACTAGACATTCTAGTCGCCCTTGGTTTCACTGGACCTTTTGGATCACTATTCACATTTCATGATTTGATCATGTAGGAGTATGTAGGAGTATATTGAAGTGTTTGAATCTTTAACAATGCCCAAATAACTCCAAAGAACCAAAAGAAACCATCCAAGAAGCGCCGTCGAAGTGCGTTACAAAACGGGTCCGGAAAGGCCTAATATTTGTTCCTTGCGCCACACCCCCTGAAACAGGGTAGTGGCGCAGGAAATGAAGCCCCTATTAATCAGGTGGCTTGCGCCACACCCCCTGAAACAGGGTAGTGGCGCAAGTTTTTATGCTTTGCTGAATTTTTCGGCAATTTTTCCAACACTTGCGTATCGTCCAATACCTTATCAAAACACTATAAAATACTTACTTAGTGACCTTAAGCATCAAGTAAACATGACTCCAAGTCACCAAATGAGGTTATAATGTGTATGGGGTATTACACAAATGCTCCACGGAAGCACAAAACACTTTCTACAAACACTCGTCATATGTACAAGGACAAATTTCAATTTTTCTCATCTTTAACATTTCCAAATACATCCTTATAACTATCGACACTTAAGTAATTCTTATTCACTATCATAAAGTAGGGTTGGGAAGGTACGGGGTGTTACATAACCACTATTGGAACTTTGAAACACAACCTTATTGGACTTTTGGATCATTAAACAATGAATATGAGACATGAGATTCACAATTGATCAATCAGTAGGAAACATATGATAATGACCATTGATAACAGGATATATGATACCTTAGCACACTTCGAGATAGGACAGGCATAATGTCAATGTGAATACTATTTGCCGCAGAAAGATACGGACAGAGTAACCTTACATATATTTTATTCTCAATACGAATATACAATCTTAGATATGCATACAATAGTCCCGCTCCTTCTTTATGTGTTACTCTATAACACAAATACATAACGGAGTTTATATTAACCACCAACTACCTTACAAATGCATATAACGATAATGAGTTTCATGTTTACCTTTAAACATGCCATTTCCCCCTTGACAAAACCATTGATGAAATTATCATACTAATAATCCACCAATATTACATATATTGACCAATACATGATAATCTATAACATTTCACCACAAAACTTCTGCTTTACACTTTCTCATCCACACCACATCACAAATAATCCATCAACTCACCTTAATACACCTCACAGCGCATATCGGCCAAAATTCCATAATTCACACTTATATGAAAATAACAAGTTTAATAACATAATCACACCATACATGTTGATATTTCATCCATACCATGCTCTTTTATCAAATCACAAGTCATATTTCAAGTTACAATTCCATGGATATCACATCTTTTACCAAAAACACAAAGTACCATGTTCAACACCTCCAAGCATAACCAACATGATTTACATACTCTACTATACATATAATATATTAATAAATAAGAATAATCACTTATCCAAGCTTGATAAATGATGATCTTGCTCCAAAAGTTGGCTTAGGGCTCTTAGGGTTTTGAGAGAAAAATGATTGAAAAATATCTAAAAGGCATGAGATTTCTAAATGACTAAAAAATCATATTTGTGGCCCTTTATATAAGCCTTCAATTCCATCCTTATCCACTCTATGGCATTTAATTTTAGGTTCTAGAAGGTCAAGGCAAGAATGGGTCATTTGACCCATTTTGGCCCATGTCTTCTTCTCATTTTGGGCCTTTTATTGAGCCCAGTTACACATTTCAACTTAGCCCACAAATTTTCATGCATAACCCATCATATATCTCATGTTTAATTAATTCCATAATGTCACAACAATATTCTCTTATGAGATTCTCATTTGTCGTCTCAATCGCAAAAATAGAAATTCTAGTCGCCCATAGCTTCATTGATCATTTATGATAACTACTTGTGTTTCATGGTTTGATCATGTAGAAGTATGTAGGAGTGTATTGAGGTATTTTAAGCTTTAACAATGCTCAAAGAACTCCAAGGAACCAAAAGAAACCATAGAAGAATCGACGTAGCATTGCGTTGCAAAACGAGCGCGGAATAGCCATACTATTTGTGCCTTGCGCCACTACTGCAAAGCAAGGCAGTGGAGAAAAAATAACTTGCCCTCTGAATCAGGTGGGTTGCACCACACCCCCTTAAACAGGGAGTGGCGCAAGTTTTAACACCTTGCTGAATTTTCCGGCCGCTTCTTCAACACTTGCATATCATCCAATACCCTATCAAAACACTACAAAATACTCACTTATTGCTCTCAACACTAAGTAAACATGAATCCAATGTGTCAAATAGGGTCTAAAATGTACGGGTTATTACACTTTCAGCATTCAGAGATTATCCTTCTCTTTCTGCCTTAGCACTAGTCTTAGTTTGTGTATCCAAAGACTACCTTGTATATTTTGGCATTGTCTAGTACTCTTTTATATATTGTCTCTTTTACTAACCATACCAAGTCTTGAGGGATCCTTTTTTGTATATTTTTTCCCTTCCCCTCTCTTTTGTATATCATACCTTTATATTTTTGCTTCTAGTTGCTTTACATTACTATTTTTACCATTGTTCTCTCGCCTGTAAAGATTTTGGGATTACTTATATGATCATGGTTTTCATTAAATTGTTCATTATTATAACAATTTTATTTAACGAATTTCCGCTAAATAATAGTTGGGTTGTAAGGGGTTCTCCTATTAAGTTAGAATCAAATAATTTGTCGCATGATCTCGTAATTTGGGTCATGACAAAATCACATGCACTGCACTATCTACCAATGATCATAGGAATATAGGCATTGGGAATAGTCAGTTAGTTGTAGAGTTTGTGTGGAAATATGCTCAATATCGTAATTATCAACCCGCAACTAATAACCCAATAAATAATCATAATCAATTCAGGTGATTACTTAATATGATTTCTAGCAAGTGCATAACCCTAGATCAATTTCATCTTATTGATTATGTAGAATCGGCTCTTTGTTTGGTCAATCATTCATTATTTATCTTATCTTTATTCTTAGTTTAGTTAAATCATAAATATATCATTAGTTTTTATCACTTGAATAAATAATTAGCATTAATTTATTTTAGTAAGTAAGTTAATTGACAAGTCTCTATGAGAATCATGTCTGAAATTAAAAGTCCTATATTGCTTATACAACCACGTGCATTTGCGTGTGCGTTGGGCCTCAACAAGATTCTGGTGTCATTGTCGAAGACTTAGAAGTTAACTGTTTATCCAGGTTACACTTTTCCTTTTTATCTACTTAGGTTTTATTTTTAATTTTGTTTTTCTTGTTTTGTTTTTTATGCATTTTTGTTAACAAAATCAAGAAAAAATATTATGCTACCCTTCTTAACATGACATCTTGGAATAGAAATTGATTGAGTGATGTGTATTTGTTTACTCGTAATTTGTGTATGTACTATGAAGGATCCCATTTTAATGTAAATTATCATAATTTTTCCCAAAGAAGATTGTGTAAACCTACCCAATCCTTTGTGTAGAATTTGTGTAGTGTATATGGGCATCTAAATGGTTATTGGTATGAGTGTACTTTCTCTTATTCCCCATCCACAAACCCTTTTTATGATTCTTCTACTATTTATGATGTTGGCAGGAGTAATGAAGTGGAGGATACGGAATGTAATGCTCAAACAAATAATTTTATAAGATAGATGCAGGAGTACACTACAGGGTTATAGGAGCAAACTGAGGAAATTAGGAAAGCCAAGGAATGTTCTAAGATTGAACTGTCAGAAATGAAGGCTAAGGCTGAAACTTGTAATGATCTGCAAGTGACAGACATAGATAATACAACGGATGACCCTCTAAAGGAAGTGAGTTGCGTGTTTTTGCAAGAAGTTGACTTTGACGATGTGGAAGTAGTGAGTCAATCTTTGCTCGAGAAACAAGCTTCATAAATGAGATTTCATGGGTCTCTTCGTTATATTTTTACAAACATGGAAACACAATTTATAGAAGATAGAACCGAGCTCATACAAGAAGAAGACCATTTTAGCTTACATATCCATAACCTGCGGGCTCACTTGAATAAGAAGGTTGAAGCGTCTGATGCCCAACCATCAATTGTAATAGATACTAGACAACGTGTGGAACAAAAAGAGGAATTCCAACCATTCAATAGTTCTCTTTTGATTGATGTCGATGTTGAGGAGGTGTGAAAAAGTAAGAATGTCACAAGGAATGAAGATTTGGAGTTCATGTGCATCAGAACTCATTCTAAGAACTTTTCAAAATTATGTTTGGTTGGCGATATGAAAATGAAGCCTTCCAAACTAATGGTGAAGTGTGTAGATGGGGACAAGGCCCTTATATTCTGAAATTTGACATACCAAAAAGACAAAATAACATTCCAAACTTAAGGGCCAAGAAGTAAAGCAGGTGATATCTATTGCTTGGTTCCTTTGTACTTACACCACCGTCACTTGAGCATAGCAGAAAATTAGAGATAAAGATAGGAGTGAGATTTATATCTTCAAAGTGGAAGAAAAAGTGGTAGACTTGATGGCATCATGCCGCAGTCCAAGTTGTATTAAGTTAGCTGTTTTCATTATTTTTATTTATTATCATATTGGTTTTTGTTTTTTCCTATTTAGATTTAAGGAAGTATGAATACCTGAATTCAAAAGCTAAGGAGCATGGTTGAGGCATTAGTGTGGGGTTGTCTTCTCTTTGATAGAAAGATTGAGAAACATACGGGTAGCTAGGCCCTAGAGGGCCTCAGGGAGTATCTTGTAACCCTTTGTTTTACCTTATTTGATGCCTTAGGGACTAAGCATGCCTTTAATTATGGGGTGAGATATCTTTCGATTATTTTTTAGGGTGAACTATGCAATAGGATTTTGTTTTTTGTCTATTTGTTTTTAGTTGTTTGCTTTGAGTTATTTTTAGTTGTTTGCTTTGAGTGTAAAGTACATTTGTTTTAGCTTTTTGATTTAGTTGAGAAAAGTTCATTTGTTTAGTTCTTTCTTTGAGTTTGAAAAAATTGGAAAAAGAAAATATAAAAACTCTAAAAACACAAGGATTTTTTTTGTTCTTTACATTGGAGAAGTTCTTTTTAGTTTTTAGCTTTTTAGTTCTTCAAGAAGAGTATCTTTTGCCTATGTTCCAGGTTATTTTCTACTTTTTCATGCATTTTTTGCATTTAGAGCTTTTTTATAGCTTCCCAAAGTAATTTATGACATATTGGGACTGTAAGATCAGCTCCCAGGCAGTTTGTTTGATTTTTATGTCGGTTTCCTTGTTTTGATGTTTTTAAAGTTGAGAAAATGGTCTCGAGAAAAAACATTAGGTAAATGGCCTTGGATGACAATTTTGACAATACAAATAGCTCCAAAATGTAGATTTTAGCCTAGAGGGACCTTTCGTTCGGGTCTCAAGGCTTCTAGGCTTGTATTGGGCTATTAGTTGGAATTTGATGAAAATGGAACATTGAGTATGGGACCCACTATTTATTGAAATGACCTCTGTTATAAATTATGATGGTTCGATTGAATCAGGAATGTTGTTTATAGTAAGGTAGCATATTTCATTTGCGTAAGCGAGGTTCTTAAGAAATCCCTAGCACTTGGTCAGATTTCGTTTTGACTTAGAATTTCGATGGTGCATCAGCACCTGTTGCTAGCCCAGGTCCTTCATCGCTATCAGGATTAATATTTTCTTTATCTCAAGGGTCTGTGGTCCTTGCTTATCACAATCACAAGGCTGATGCTCGAGATAATAATGAAGAAGGGTTTTGGGACCAGGCCAACTTTCCTCCATGATCATGATAGTCCTATGAGTGGGGTCCTGCGATGGAGACTAGGGGGTCCTGCGATCGTGATAAAGGAATCCTGGCAGTATAAATATTGCTCCCTTCATTTTCAAATTATAATTTTTAAATCCAAACTCCAGAGTTGATCTTGGGAGCTCATGAATTATTGGGGAATCATAATTTGAGGATAAGACTATAAGTTAATCATTTTGCGATCATTTCTCCGTAAGTTCCCGCCCTAATTTAATTCTCAAATTGGTTCTTAATTTTTTGACTGTTGTTGGGGCTGTTTTAGGGCACAATTAGTGAGTTGGTGGTTCTCAATTTTTGAGGACAAGCTCATTGTTCCTCGAGGGACGTAGGGTTTTAACTTTTGAATTCCATATATGGGCCTCATGGGTGATTTTTAGCTAGAGTTCTGACCTAGAGGATAAATTTGAAATATGAGTATTGTTGTTCTCGCCTTGAAACTTTGATTATTATTTTGACAGTGTGGCAATGGTCAGAGGCTTCTCGAAAGGAGAAAGCTCTGATGTAGAGGATTTCAAGTGTGTTTAGCGGCATCCAGGTAGGCTGCTTTCCTTTCCTTTATACTTTGCTCTTTTATGGTATTGGGATGGTATTTTGCTAATTAGTGGTAAGGTGTTATGGTTTGGATCATCGGTTAGGCGTCTTACAAGCCTTGGAGCCAATTAAGGGACTTCAAAATAGATTTCTACCTTGAATAGGCTCGGTAGATTCTCTTCTTTAAAACTTAGCTTAGTGAACTTGGGGCCCTTGGGAATGGATTTTGATGCCTTAGTCTAGGCTTGGGTAGTTTTTATCCTTAGGATAGGTAATCGGGACTTGTAGTTACCTCTAACGCTCCATTTAAAATAGGTTAGTTTAGGATATCGCCGTCGGTAGACATAATGATTGTAGGATTGCTTCGAGAGATGGGTTAATGAGATTTGGTTTGCTTTATCGCTATATTTTTATTGTTAGATTTGGTATTCTGTGTATTATAATATTGTTTTCCTTAAATCACGGTTTTCAACTTACTAAATGGAACTTTGCATTTCTTTAATGAATTTGTCCTTCTAAAATGGGTAAAAGGACTAGTTAGACTTGATTTAAATCAAAACTCTTGATTATTACTACTTGTTGCATATTTAGTTCTGATTTGAATATGGCATCTGGTATTACTGATTATTATCTATTAGTTCCAATTCGTGTCTGGGACCTGGTATTATTGATTATTATAGATTAATTAGTTCTAGTTCGAGTCCGACATTTATTATTATTGATCTTTTGTTGGAAATTTGATTTGAGATCGGTATAATTTATGGTTATGGCTAGAAGAAGAGTATATGATTTTCTTATCTCACATCTTATCTAGTTTTCACATTTATTACCATTGTACTTGGTTTTATACTGACATTACTTCTTGTTTGTACCCACCATGCTTATGGGGGCTCGGTTGGGTTTAGTTTTATTTGGAGTAGCTTATGGGCTTATGGGGGTAAAGTTAGGTTATAGCTATGCATTTATTTCCACTTTTGATGTATTTACATTCAACTTTTACATCTGTTTAGCATAGCCGGTTATTTCCATTTTGAGCCTTATTTATTGCCTTTTAGTATAGATTCACACTTTATTATGTCTATCGACCTATGATGCCTACTGAGTACCTCGTGTTTTTGGTACTCATACTATACTTGCATCTTTTTACCTTATGCAGATCCCATTATGCGTCATTTTCATTAATGTCGACTTTTAGCAGAGCTGCTAATCGAAGATTAGGGTGAGCTTTCAACGTCCAGAGCTAATCCATCTCCTTCTGTTCTAGTTCTATTCTTATTTTGTATATTTGAAGACTACTTTGTATATCTTTTTAGACTTGTCTAGTACTCCTTGTATATAGAGGCTCCTGTACTAGCCTTACCAAGACTTGGTGGAATCGTTTTGTGTATTTTGTTCTTTCACCTTGTTTTGTATGTATACCTTGTATATTTTCCCTTCTATTCACTTTAAATTACTGTTTTATCCTTATTTATCTCTCATTTTCTTGTTATCTCTTTACTCACCGTTCTGGGCTATAGTTTTGGCTTACCTACCAGTGGGTTAAAGTAGGTGCCATCGTGACCTTAGTTTTTGGGTTGTGACAGTTTGGTATCAGAGCCTAGGTTAACTAGTATTGTTGGTACAAGAGAAATTGTCTAGTAGAGTCCCGTGGATTGTTATGATAACGTTTGTATCCTATCTTTGATAGGCTATAAGACATTCTTAGGAAAGACTTCACTTTTTTTGGTTCGTTATCGTGCGTTATGCCTATATTAGTTTTTGAATTCTCATTTGTTTCACTCTTTCACAAAAGGCTGGGATAAGGGCTACGGCAGGCGAGAGCTAGGCCCCCGAGCCTGTAGCTAGTGCTCCAGTTAGGGAAAGAGGTAAAGGACAGCCCTGAGGTAGAGGTCAGGCTAAAGGTACAGCACCAGCTCGAGGACAAGCTAAGGAGCCTTTACCTTAGTCGGTTATTTATCATATCTAGAGATTGCACTAAGGGATCTGCCACCACAACAGCCAGTGGGCTAGGTAGTTGTCCAGGCTCCACTCGAACTCATATTTTCAACCCTTTTTCTTGATGCCCTAGTTCTGTTATTGAGTATTGTTTAAGGTTAGCTAACATATGGGCCCCATACATTATCTTAGGGTAGACTAGGTACAGAAGCACAACCTGCAGCTACGGCTCCCCATACAGTGGTTCCACAAGCCCCATTAGTTCTACAGCCAGCAGCTGCCTGACAAACCGTGTCTTCTAAGAAGCAAAATATGTTGGGTCAGTTTCTTAAAATGTATCCATCGAGGTTTTCTAGAGCCCCAGGGAAGGATTCATTAGAGTTCCTAACCAGCTATGAGGAGAGACTGCGCAATTTGGGTTTAGTCGATTCGTATGGTATGTATTACACAACATTTCAGTTTTATAGTGTGGTGAGGCAGTGGTAGATAAGATACCCTGATTCTAGACCAAATGTATCTTCTCCTATGATATGGGTTAAGTTCTCTGAGGCCTTCTTGGAGAAGTATATACCTTGCGGCATGCGCGAGCACAAGATAGTATAATGTTTTGTCAGAGGGTTGAGACTTCCGCTCTGTATGACTACCTAGAGTTTGGTATCTTCAGGTAGATTATTTATAGACATTACTTACCATGCTCACACTATGGAGGATATGCATTGTGAGGCTTGTGGAGGCAGCAATAAAAGACCCCATTATCAAGGTAGTTTCAGTGGGAGCTATAGTGGTTCACAGTTTAGGGGTAGAAGGTTTTCGGGGCAGGTATTTGCAGCAGCCGCATGGTTCGTCTAGTAGGCTCATTAATGCAGCACTAAATATTTCATATGGATGTCATCCTAGGTATAATGATTTCAATAGTCAAGGTAGCAGTCAGCCATTGCAGAGTATTCTGTGAAGGACTTTAGGTCGAGGTGGCCATTTTGGGTAAGCCGGACCTTCCAGTCAGATTAGAGTACGGGAAACATATTTTGATTTTGGGGTTGTAGTTCATTTTCTAGAGGATGTACCCTTCTGCACAGAGTGTTCTGCTTATCAGGTCAGTGGCGCCCCCAGTCAAAGGTGGTGCTCAGGGTAGCAGGGGTGGTCGCTGGGGTTCTTGTGGAGGTACTCTATAATACCTCATATTTTTCTATGACACTATTTCAAACTTAGAATAGAAAATCAGATTGGAACCAGAAAAATTCTTCACGGTATGACTCAGGCATTGAGTGATTGTTGTCAGTGCCAATAAGGGTGAGTCGTTCTGAGGACTTAGCCAAAAGTCCTATAGGATTAAAATGACCCCAATGGCAACGACTCCAGGGGTTGAGTCATTTCCAGTTATGTCGAGTCATCGTGACCAACTGTATCCATTTGATAAGAAAGAAAGAAAAATCATCCTAGTGGCAACGACCCAAGACAATGAGTTATTCCCAGACCCTATAGGTCGTCACCTTCATCTGTTCTGAGGAAGTCTTGAAAGATGATTCTGGGGCCCATTTCTAATGAGTCAACACAATAACCCATCATCAGTGACTAATCATTGCCAAACTAGAGAAAAATTTCCCAGAAGCAATGAGTCTGACAACAAGTCATTGTAAGACACGAAAACTCATCGCATGACACGTGATGACTGGGTACATCAGTTTTAGTTACTATTTTCTCTGGGACTTTTTAGTTTATTCCCACTTTTTTAACACAATTACTATGTCATTTAGGACTATTATAAGGGGGATTAAAGGAGATTAGTTGATGAATTCTCCACATTCAGTCTTAACACTTGGAATAGAAATAGATGATTCTTCTCTCCCAAAGAAAAACTAGGTTTTTCTTCTTTAAACTTCAGGTTTAATTCCTAGCAAGGGATTCTTTAATAAAGGTATGTGAGGCTTCAATGGGAATGTCCGTTCACTCTCATACCCAAGAAGTTATCTTCCAAACTTTGTTTTCTAAGAACTCCATGAATCAGACTTAACATCTTATATGATGAATTTCGCTAAGTTTTATTGATAGATTGTTATTGTATTTATGCTTTCCATCAAAAAGGGATTTTAATTTCCAAGAACTAGGTGCTTTGTATTAAATTTATGAGTCAAACTATTAACACTCCTCCAGCTAGATTTTCAAGAGAGTCTTTAGCAAATACCATGGCATGTAATGAACACAAGATTCAAGTTTTTAAATGAATTTGGCATGACTAGACCATGAACTTCAGAATATCCCATTTAGATTTTAACTTACTTCATGCTATATTCAAATGCCAGTTTTCTTTAGTTAACCAGCTAGTTTGTCTTATTTGAAAGTACATTTAGAACTGAGCGAACACAGATTCTAGACAACCCAAGTCCTAGAACTACGTTTCCATCGTAGATGCTATTTTGCCTAGAATGGGCCTAGTTAATGTATCCACGTAAGATATACCTTATACCCTTGGCAAGGTATATTGGGTCCTCTAATAGGGCATACACATTGTACTCTATCTCTGCTCACATGGTTTATGTCAGTTAGAATATCTCCCACAAATTTAGCTCTCTTATCATCTTGTAGTTGGCCCCTAGCTAGCTTTATGGATTCTAAGGTTACTCTTATGATTTGAACCATGTTCTTGACTTATACTCATGACTTTATGTGTGGACCTTGTACTTTGACTTAGGATGTTTAACTCTACTATGAATTTCAGTTACAATAGTTAGTACATGTTAGTATTTTGTATTTAGTACTCCACATACTCAATACACTTCATAGTACTGATCGTATACTTCATTTGCCTACATTTGTCATGTGATGTAGGTTCAGGCACTCAGTCTCATGCTTGTGGCTAGTTGTCACCCATTCAGATTTCAACTTTAGTGAGCCCTCATCATTCAAGGGCTAGAGTTTGTTGTTGTATATTATGTTATCTTTTCAGTACTTAGAGTTAGCTGGGGGCTTGTCCCAACAAGTCATCTTTTAGTAGATGCTTTTAGATAGACAGACTAGTACTTCAGTTTTTGATATTGTCAGAATTCTATTCTATTGCTTAGTATTTGTTATTTATTTAGTTAGCTTCCATATTCAATACTTCTTGTATCTATTATCATTTTTCATAGAGTCATTCCATACCATGTTATGACAAGGTTATAGACTAGAGTTGTGACATACTTGGTATCAGAACATCAGGTTTAAAGTGTCCTAGGATGTCTAAAAGTCGTGGCAAGTAGAGTTTTATTCATGGGTGTAAAGTGTGCCACACTTATGAGTGAGAGGCTAAGAAATATTTTAGGAAGGTCTCACTTCTTCCACGATTCATATCATGCGATAGAGTGTCAACTCTATTTAATCTCCTTCTAACTCATGCTCTATGCATTTACAAAAAATAACTCCCAAAAGAGCAATGGAAGGACAAATGGAAATGGTAACTAGCAAGAACCACCAGCTCCAACAAACCTCTGAACAAACAAGTCTCTTATGCTAAGTTCAGGACTACCTTTCAGGTGTAGCTCAATCAATGACCACTAAGGTCAACCAGTAGGCTATTGCATCGATTAATCCAAATAGTAATATGGCAGCCATGAGAATTCGGGACTTCAATTGGATGAATCCCCTAGAGTTCTATAGTTCTAGAGTGGACGAGGATCTACAGGAATTTATTGATGAGATTCAAAAGGTCACTCAAGTTATGGGTATCACTTTAGTTGAGAGTGCGGACTTAGCCACTTATTAGTTGAAAGGAGTGGTTTAGAATTGTTTCAAATAGTGGAATGAAGAGAGAGGTGTAGATGCAGGTCCAGTGGATTAGGATGAGTTTGTGACTGCATTTCAGGACAGGTTCTTCCCACTTAATTTAAGGAAGGTTGATGCTTAGGAATTTATCAATCTGAAGAAGGGTAACATGACCGTGAAGGAGTATTCTATGAATCTACTCTGCTCTAAGTATGCTCCAATAATGGTAGCTGATTCTAGGGACCGTATGAGTAAGTTTGTTTCAGGTTTCTTTGAGACAGTGGTTAAGAACTGTAGGACCGTTATGCTAATCAAGGAGATGGAAACTAAGAAAGCAAGAACAAGGAAGTTTGACTACTCGCAGCAGAGGTCGGGTGGTGGTAATCGTTCTCAGCATTTGAAGAGGTCTTTAGCTTTTGCACCTTCTTTAACTGGCATTCCATCTCCAGCGCCCAAGGCTTGCTATGATCAGAATCAGAAAGGGAAGGCATCAAGTTCTCACTCTCGGGGTAGTTTTACAAGGGGAAATTCTTATCCTACTTGTAACAAATGTGGCAAAAGTCATTTAGGGTAGTGTCTTACGGATAGATAAGGGTGCTTTGGTTGTCATCAGACTGTCCATAAGCTCAGAGATCGCCCCTCTATAAAACCAAGAAATAGGGGAAATTAAACTCAGGGTACTTCTTCAGCCGCTACTTCAGGTTGCCTAAATCAGTAAGTACTTCTTTTAGTGCAGGTGGCGGACAGTGTTAGAATAATTCCTATGCTTTGCAGACTCGACAGTATTAGGAGGGTTCCCCTAATATAGTCACTGGTACATTACAAGTCTTCTATATTATTTTTTATGCCTTGATAGATACCGGAGCCACACTTTCATTCGTGACTCCCTATATATCAGTAGACTTCGGTTTCAATTCCAAAATCCTTTCAAAACCTTTCTCAGCCTCTACTTCTTTTGGTGATTCAACAATAGCTAGATGAGTGTACAGAAATTGACCAGTTACAGTTTCTATGAAAGTCAGCTTATTTGATCTCATAGAGTAAGATATGACTAACTTTGACATCATTCTTGGTATAGATTGGTTACATTCCTGTTATTCCTCATTCGATTGTAGAAATTGAGTCATCCAGTTTCTATTTTTAAAGAATCCAGTCTTAAAATAGAAGGGTATTACTTCAGCGCCTAAGGGTCGATTTGTCCCTTACCTTAAGGCCTAAAAAATGATCTCAAAAAGGTGTATTTATCATCTTGTTCAGGCTAAGGACTTAAAGTCTGAGACCCTAAATATTTAGTCAGTTCCAGTATTGAATTCCCAGAAGTGTTTCTAGAAGATCTACCTGGAGTTCCTCTCGAGAGGGAAATTTACTTCAGAATAGATCTTCTTCTAGATACCTGGCCTATTTCAAATCCTCCTTATTGAATGGATCCATCTGAGCTTAAGGAATTAAAGAAACAATTGAAAGATTTTTCAAATAAAGGATTCATCAAATCTAACATCTCTTAATGGGATGCTCCAATTCTTTTCGTGTGTAAGGAAGATTGTTCCCTCAGAATGTGCATCGACTATCATCAGTTGAACAAAGTCATAATCAAGAATAAGTATCCCATTCCTAGGATTGATGACTTGTTCAACCAACTTCAGAGTGCTAGTTGTTTCTCAAAGATAGACCTCAGATCCGGCTGTCATTAGCTTAGAGTTAGAGAATGTGACATTCTGAAGACAGACTTCAGAACTCAGTACGGTCACTTTGAATTTGTTGTTATGTCTTTGGACTAATAAATGCTTCTGCAACATTTATAGAATTGATGAACAGAGTGGTAAATTAGTAGTTGGACATGTTTTTCATTGTCTTTATAGATGACATCCTCATTTATTCTCGAAGTGAGGATGAACATGCATATAATTTGAGGATTATCTTGCAGAATCTTAAAGATCGCAAGTTATTTGCTAAGTTCAGCAAGTGTGGATTCTGGTTAAAAGCGGTGGAATTCCTTGGTCACATTAATTTTGTTGAGGGAACTTAGGTTGATGCTCAAAAGACCAAAGTAGTTAGTAATTGGATTAGACCCATTTCTCCATCTGATATTAGGAGTTTCTTGGGTTTATCCATTTACTAAAGATGATTTGTTAAAGGATTTTCATCTGTTGCTTCTCCTACATCTATATTGACTCAAAAAAAAGTCAAATTTTAGTGGTTTGATGCGTGTGATAAGAGTTTTCAAAAGTTGAAGACTCGACTCACCTCCACTTCAGTTTTGACTTTATTAGAGGGTTCAGATGGGTTTGTAGTTTATTGTGATGCTTCAGGAGTTGGCCTCAGTTGTGTGTTGATGAAGCATGGTAAGGTTAAGCAAATGTCTCTAGACAGCTCAAGCTTCATGAGAAAAATTATCCAACTCATGATCTTGAGATGGCTGCAATTATTTTTGCCTTAAAAATTTGGAGGCATTATCTTTATAGAGTTTATGTAGTTGTGTTCAGGGATCACAAGAGCCTTCAATATGTCTTCAGTCAGAAATATCTAAATCTTTCTCAGAGAAGATGGTTAGATTTATTAAAATATTATTATATGAGTGTCTTGTACCATCCAAGTAAGGCCAATGTAGTAGTTGATGCTTTTAGCTGGCTTTCTATGGGTAGTGTTGCTCATGTAGAGGATAAGAAGAAAGAGTTGGGTGACAAGGTTCAAAAACTTTCTAGATTGGGTGTTTGGTTGGTTAACTTGACCGAAGGCAGTGTCACGATTTAGAATGGTTCAGAATCTTCTTTAGTAGATAAGGTGAAGGCAAAGCAAGATAGCGATCCTATTTTTCTTAAGTTGGAGGAAGCAGTCCAAAGTTAGAAGTTAGAGATTTTCTCCCAAGAGGGAGATTGTATTCTTCATTGTCAGGGTAGACTATGTGTTCCAGATGTGGATGACTTGAGACATGCGATCCTAATAGAAGCTCACAGTTCTCGGTATTCTATTTACCCAGGAGCAGAGCTACTAAAATGTACCCTGACCTACGGGAAGTCTATTTATGGAATGGCATAAAGAAGAATATTGTGGAATTTATGGCTATTTGTCCAAATTTCCAACAAAGTTAAGGTTGAGCATCAGAGACCAAGGGTAGTTAGGATTATCACTTTTCTTTGATTGTGTCAGCCTGTTATACCACTCTAGTATTCAGATGGCTCTTTTTGGGGTACTTCATGGTAGAAGGTGTAGATCTCCTATTGGTTTGTTTGAGGTTGGTGAATCTATATTGGTAGGGCCTAATTCAGTCCATGAGGCTATGGAGAAAGTTTAAGTAATTAAGGGAAGGCTGAAATAGTTGAGAGTTGTTAGAAATCCTATGTGGATGTAATGAGAAGAGAACTTGAGTTCTCGATTTATGATTTTTTCTACTTGAAGGTTTCACTGATGAAAGAGGTGAAGAGATTTGGCAAGAAACTCAGTCTTAGTCCCTACTATGTTGGTCCTTATAGGATTTTGAGGAGCACTGGCAATGTGACCTATGAGTTAGACACGTCTGCATAGTTAGCCTCAGTGTATCCAATTTTTCATGTATCTCTTTTGAAGAAATACAGTGGTGTTCCATTTTTGGTTGTGCCTTTAGAGAGAGTGGGCGTGAAAAATAGTCTCTCTTACAAAGAGGTTCCGGTTGAGATTCTTGACCCTCAAGTTCGTAAGTTGGGGAACAAAAAAGTCGCTTTTGTGAAAGTACTTTGGAGGAATCAGCTAGTTGAGGAAGCTACTTGGGAAGCAGAAGCAGATATAATGACCAAGTACCCTCATCTCTTCCCTTCAAATTCAGTTCCATCTCGAGTTAACAATTTATTCCTCAGTATTCCTCTCAGTTTCATGTCTTTCTATTTCTCTCATGTCTTAGTTACATACAAATTACATGAATTACGTCAACTCATGTTTTAGTCAGAAAAATCAGTTGTTATGTTAGAAAATTAGCCTTTAGAATTCAATGTTGGGATTGCAGCTCTTCCACTATCTTATTAGCTTAGTTAGACTTCATTCAAAGACAAATGTTTCCAAAGGGGAGATACAGTAACTCCCTATAAGTTCCTAAGACTCCATTTCAGACTTAGCATAAAAAACCAGATTGGAAGAATAAAAATTCATTACAGTATGACTCAGGCAACGGGTCATTGTCAGTTTTAATAACTCATTTGGTAAGTCCTTCTAAGGACATAGAAAAAAGTCCTGAAGGACTGAAATATCCCTAGTGGCAATGACTCTATGGGATGAGTTGTTTATAGTCACGACGAGTCATCATAACCAACCATACCCAGTCCAGAAGAAAGAAATAAAAATCATTCTAGTGGCAATGATCTATGATGACAAGTGGTTTCCAGACCCTAAGAGTCATCACCTTCGTCCATTTTGGGAAATTCCTAAAAGTTAATTTTTGGGCCAAGTTCAAATGAGTCAACAAAATAACCCATCATCAGTGACGATGAGTCGTTATTACCAGTCATCACCAGACTAGAGGAAAGTTTCCCAGACTCAATGATCCTAATGACAAGTCATTGACATACATAACAACTCATCGCATGAACCGTGATGATAAGGTAACATCAGTTTTAGTTACGATTTTCTCAGGGAATTTTTAGTCTTTTTCCACTCTTTTAACCCTTATACTACGTCGTTTAGGACTACTCTAAGGGGGATTATAGGGGAATATTCAATTAATTCTCCCCATTAACTCTTAACACTTAGAATATATTAGAAATAAGCTATTCTTCTCTCCCAAAGAAAAAACTAGGGTTTTCTTCTTCAATCTTCAACTTTATGTCCTAGCATGGGATTCATTAAGCCAGGTAAGTGGGGCTTCAATGGGAGTATCCCTTCACTCTCATTCCCAAAAATTTATCTTCTAACCTATGTTTTCTAGGAACTCCATTAATTAGCTCTAATTTCTTATATGATGAATTTTCCTCAGTTTTATTGATAGATTGTTATTGTATTTATGATTTCCATTAAAAATGGAGTTTACTTTCCAATAACTATATGCATAATATTAAATTTATGAGTAGAACTATTTAACTTTCCTGTTAGATTCTCAAGTGAGTCTTTAGAATATCCATTATTTAGATTTTAACTCACTTCATACTATTTTCAAATTCTAGTTTTCTTTAGTTGAGTAGCTAATTTTCTTATTGGGGAGTACATTTAGCACCGAGCGTACATGGGATCTAGACAACCCAAGTCACAGAACTGCATTGCCATCGTGGGTACCATTTTTCCCAGAAGAGGCCTCGATAGTAGATCCACATTAGCTATACTTTTATACCCTTAGCATGGTAAATTGTGTCCTCCAATAGGGCATATATATTTGACACCATGTCTTCTCATATGGTTTATGTCGGTTAGAATATCTCCCACAAATTTAGTTCTATTATTATCTCGTACCTTGCCCCTAACTAGCTTTATGGATTCTAAGTTTGCTCTTATGACTTTAACTATGCTCTTGACTTATACTCATAATTTTTATGTGTGGGCCTTGTACTTTGACTTAGCATGTTTTACTCAACTATGCATTTCAGTTATAATAGTTAGTACACATTAGTATTTTATATTTAGTACTCCACATACTCAGTACATTCCACAGTACTAATCACATACTTCTTTTGACTATATTTTTCATATGTTGTAGGTTTAGGCACTCATTCTCACACTCGTGGCAAGTTGTCACCCGTTCAAAGTTTGGCTTTGGTTAGTCCTCATTATTCGACGATTAGAGTTAGTTATTGTAGATTATGATATCTTTTTAGTACTTAGAGTTAGCTGGGGGCTTGTCACAGTAACTCATCTTTTAGTAGAGGCTTTCATATAGACAAAATAGAATTTCAATTTATGAAATTGTCAGACTTCCATTCTATTACCAAGAATTTGTTATTTATTGATTTAGCTTCCATATTTAGTAGTTGTTGTATCTATTATCAGTGTTCATAAAGTCATGTCAGACTATGTGTTAGCTTAGAGTAACTTATGAATCTAAGCATCGTGTTGCGACTAGGGTGTAGACATGGGTCGTGACATACCTAGGAAGGCAGAGCAGGTGGTCGGTAGGCACCAAGTCTGGAGGTAGGTGGGGTTATTTATATGTTTTTCCTAGTAGGCTGAAGGTTGCGGCTTCGTATGTTATTATTATAGGTATGATTTTTGTGTGCCACTTTTGCATTATTTTATCCAGGCTCCACTTATTCTTATGTTTTTGCGTATTATTTATCTCGGTTGGGGTTGTATTGTGATCCACTGTCTATGCCTATGTGTTTAGCTACTCCCGTGGATGATTCTTTAGTAGTGGATCGTGTGTATATATCTTGTATTGTGACTATTTAGAAGTATGAAACTTGGGTCGATCTTATTATACTTGATATAGTTGATTTTTCTTATGATTTTAGGCAGGGACTAGTTATCCCCCTATCATGCTGTCTTAGATTGCTTTGCCAAGACCATTACCTTAGCCATGCCTGAAATTCCCTACTTGTGTGGTAGGGTGATTATAGTCACACACCTACATGGATCATTTCTTATATTTGGGCTAGGAAACTGGTATTTAGAAGGTGTACGGCTTATCTTGCATATGTTTGAGATTCTAGTATTGAAAGTCCTTTACTTGATTCTATTCTTGTAGTCTGTGAGTTCATCGATGTCTTTCTTTCTGACTACCTGACCTTCCTCCTGAGTGTGATATAGACTTTACGATTGATCTTGAGCTGGGCACACGACCTATTTCTTTTTCACCTTATTTTATTTCTCTAGTCAAGATAAAGGAGCTGAATGTTAACCTTCAGGATCTTTTGGGTATGGGATTTATTAGACCAAATGTATCACTTTGAGGTGCGCCAATTCTTTTTATGAAGAAGAAAGATAGTTCTATACATATGTGTATCAATTACGAGCAGCTAAATAAGGTGACACCGAAGAATAAGTATCCTATATTTCGTATCAATGATCTATTTGACTAGATTCAGGGTGCAACCATGTTTTCTAAGATTGACTTGAGGTTTGGCTACCTTCAGTTGAGGATTCGGGTGGCGAACATCACTAAGATAGAATTTAGAACTCGTTGTGGCTATTATGAGTTTTTGGTGATGTATTTTGGGTCGATCAATGCCCTAGCTGCATTCATGGACTTGATGAACAATGTATTCATGCCCTATTTGGACTCTTTCATGTTGTATATTTTGATGACATCCTTGATTACTTGAGGAGAAGGGAGGAGCACGAACAACATTTGAGGATTGTGCTCCACACTTTAAGAGATCAATATCTTTATGCCAATTTCTCAAGGTGGAAGTTCTAGCTTGAGTCTGTAGCATTCTTGGGGAACATGGGTCCATGTATAAGAACATGGTAGACCCAGCAATGATTGAGGCAGTTCATAATTGGACCATGCCCACATCTCTGATCTAGGTTCACAACTTTATGAGGTTAGCTGGCTATATAGACGGTTTGTTGAGGGATTAACCTTTATTATAGAACCTGTGACTAGATTGACTAGGCAGAAGGTCCCATTTAAGTGGTCCAATGAGTGCCAGGCGAGCTTTCTGAAGCTCAAGGTTGTACTCACTTCAGCTCCTATTTTGACTTTTCCAGTTGAGGTCAAGGGGTTTATAGTGTATTGTGTTGCTTTATATATTAGATTGGGTTGTGTTTGTTACAGCGGGGCCGAGTTATAGCATACTCTTCAAGACAGCTGAAGGTTCACAAGTGCAACTACCCCACTCATAACTTGGAGTTGGCGGCTTTAGTTTTTCTGTTTAATATTTAGAGGCATTACCTTTATGGTGTTCACTGCAAGATTTTCACTGATCATGGTAGTCATCAGTACATTCTAACTTAGAAGGACCTTAATATGAGACACAACATATGGCTTGAGTTGATGTTATTCTGTATTATTGGGGCAAGGTAAATGTGGTGGCGGGTGCCTTGAGTCGAAAGGCAGTGAGTATGGGGAGTTTTGCCTTCCTTTCTTTTTTGGAGCTATCATTAGCCTTGAATATTCAGTCCTTAGCCAATAGGTTGATTCAACTTGATATTTCAGACCCCTAGGAGGATTCTTGCTAGTGTTGAGGCCCTGCCATCTTTGTTGGAGCAAGTTTGAGTTTGAAAGTTTCAGGATAGTCGGTTATGCTGTATTTGAGATCAGGTGCGGAGGGGCGAGCATAAAAGGGTAGCCTTAGACTTTATGTTCCGTGGGTAGGAAGTTTGATTCAATTGATACTCCAGAAGCCCCATTGCTCCAGATACTCTATTCACTCTGGGACAACTAAGATGCATAGAGACTTGAGGCAGCATTAATAGTGGATCAGTATAAGGAAATATATAAAGGACTTTGTGGTTTGATGTTTGAGTGTTTAGAAGGTGAAGTTCAAGCATATCAGACCTGGTGGCCTACTTCAGAGGCTACCCTTTCCTGAGTGGAAGTGGGAAAAAATTACTATGGATTTTGTGAGTGGTTTCTTCTCACTTTCTACCTATTTAGTCTTCCTACAGTGCTGATAGGTTGGCTTGAAACTATGTAAGAGAGGTGGTTCGTCTTCACGGAGTGCCTGTGTCTATTATTTTTAATAGAGGTTACCAGTTCACCTCTAGCTTTTGGAGAGCTTTTCAGGAGGAGTTAGGTACCCAGGTCGACCTTAGCACAACATTTTAACCCCATACTGATGGTCAGTGTAAGCGTACTATTGAAGTTTCAGAGGATATGCTCCAGGTTGTATCATGGACTTTGGAGTTTGCCTATAATAATACCTACTATTTGAGCATTAATATCACACCATTCGAGGCATTGTATGGTAGGAAGTGTTGATCTCCAGTAGGTTGGTTTGAGACTTTAGAGGTAAGGAAATGAGGTACTGATTAGTTTTAAGATTTATTGGACAAAGTTTGGATTACTCAGGATTGGCTAAGGATATCTTAGAGAAGGCAGAAGAGTTATACTGACTGTAGGCTTCGTGCTTTGATATTTGGAGTTAGTGATCAGGTTTTTCTTTGAGTTTCTCTCATGAATAGCATGATGAGGTTCAGGAATAGGGGCATGCTCAGCCTCAGGTATATCAGATCATTTGAGATTCTTCGGAGAGTTGGGGAGGTAGCTTATGAGTTGGCCTTGCCTCCAATCTTTTTAGCTATTCACCCTATTTTTCATGTTTTGATGCTTCAGCTCTACATTCTAGATGATTCTCTCACACTCCAGTGGGACTTGGTTAAGTAAGATGATAGGTTGACCTTCATAGAGGTGCCAGTCTCTATTCTAGCCAGAGATGGCAGACAATTGCGCTCTAGGGATATTTCGGTGGAAAAAGTGCGATGGAGACACCTTCCAATTAAGAAGGATACCTGGGAGACCAAGCATGATATACATGCTCAGTATCCTCACATGTTTAATCCTTCAGGTACTTCTTAGATCTTAAATTTTGCGGACAAATGCCCTTTTAGTAGTGAATGTTGTAATCACCCTCCAGGTCATTTTTCGCTTTTTCATGCATTTTGTATATTTAGAACTATCCTAAAGCTTCCCCAATTCATTTATGACTTTCTAGGACTGACAGTTTTGTTCCTGGGTAGTTTGTTTAGATTTTATACCGGTTTCCCTATTTTGGATTTTTTAATATTTAGAAAATGGTTTCGGGCCTAAACTTCAAGTAAATGACCTCTGATGACAATTCTAACAGTTTTGTTAGCTCCAGAATGTGGATTTTAGGTTAGGGGGTAATATGGTTTAGGTCCCGAGGCTTCCGGTCTTGTTTTGGGTTATTGGTTGGAATTTGGTGAAAGAAGAACATTGGTTACGGGACCAACTTTTTATCAAAATGACCTCTGTTGGAAATTTCAATGGCTTTGTTGAGTCTGGAATGCCATTTTTTGTAGGGTATCATATTTCCTTTGTGTGCATGGGGTTTCAAATGAATCCTGAGTACTTGGCTGGAGTCCATTTGTACTTAGAATTTTGTTGGTGCATCAGCACCTAGTGAAGGCCTAGGTCCTTCATCGCTATCACGACGAAGACCTTCGTGATCGCAAGGGTCTGTGGAACTTGGTCATTGCGATCCAAGGCTGAGGCCCACGACAACAATGAAGGAGGGTTATGGGACTAGGCCAACTTGTACATCACAATTGCAATGGTCCTATCAGAGGGGTCCTGCGATTGCAACCAAGGGATCCCACAATGGCGATGAAGAAACCTCTTGCAATATAAATATTTCTCCCTTTATTTTTCAGTATTATTTCTGAGTCCAAACTCCATAGTTGATCTTGGGAGCTCAAGAATTGTTGGGGAATAATAATTTGAAATTGGGACTATGTCACGACCCAATTGTTCATGAGTGGCACCCACCATAACTCTACGGTGGGAGAACCATCTAACCCAATCCTTAACTAACTAAATCACACCTTCGCAAGTCACTTTCCACAAATACTTAACATTAATTCCCTAAAATATAATATTAATCAACCGAATTCAATACTAACTTATTTAATATCCATAAAACAAAAACAGAGTGCCGAAGTATCTCTAATTTTTACAATCCTCGGGACCTAAAAGTCACCATACAAGAACATCTAAACAATATCCAAAACAAAGTCAAAAATATAATCGCAAAATACTAAATAAGAAATGTCTTAGTCCTGAAACAAAGGACATGAATAATATAAAAATGATCCAATGGCTGCCCGGACATGGTGCTCACCCTTGAATCGAAGTTTGACTCACTCATAACACTTCATATCTTCATAAATACTAGTATACAAGTACATCAATTACACTTAGGTAGAATTTGTCAATAATGATCACGACAACATATATACATATATATTCAAATGAAATGATGATTGAATGCATGCTAGGTGTACACATATACTAGAGTCAGCAAGGACTCTCAAATATGACCAGCTGGGGACGAGCTTAGTCTATTACCAATACCGGTGTGGTACCCAATCAAATAAAAGTGTCGGTGTGACACCTGATCTATATATCATCTTAATACCATCTCCAAACCATATGTTTAATGCATGATATAGTGAATAATCACAAGTAATGCCCGAAATCAAATAAAAAACACCAACTCACATATAAGCACAGAGTCAAGCAAGTCTTTACTACAATTAAACCATAATCTACCTCAATTCCTTGCTTGTAACCACTAAATCACCACAAACTTTCCCTTCCTTTTAATCTCAGCCCATTCTTGATCTATAAACAACAATTACATAATATTTCAAACTTTCTAAACATTAGGAACACACATTTATCAAATTAACCCAAGAATTTGCCCTAGTTCATCATCTTAGGATTTTCTATCCTTCAAACACTTGAATTCTACATCAATCAAGAATTCTACCATAGGAAGTGTTTTCTAACACACTAGGTTCATCAACAATTGATAGTAAGCTAAATCTCCACCAATTTCCACCAGTTCAAAATTTTGGGCTAACCTCCAATTTCCACCATGACTATGATTCTCATAATTTCTACGAATTTAAAGGTGTAATTCAAGTTTAGATGAAAACCCCCAAAAATTGATGAAAATAGCCTCCTTCTAAGCCATCCAATCGGCCAACTACATCTTCTTCGATACAAATCTTTAAAAAAAGCCATGTCAATACTAGAGTGATAGCTATTATTATTAAAAAAATTCACACAAGGGTAGATATAGGTCCCACTGACCACCAAAGTCCATCACACAATATCAAAGCATATCTTCAAGTACCTGGATCGTCCGTTCTGACTGTTCGCCGGTCTGCGGATGAAAAGTTGTAATTAGGTTCAATCTAGTACCCAAGTTTAACTGAAACTTCTCCCAAAAGTTGGAGGTAAACAGAGTACCTCTATCCAATACTATACAAACAGGCACCCATGAAGTCTCACAGTCTCTTTCACACAAATCTTGGCCAACTTGGATACATTGTAGTCCACCCTTACTATAATAAAGTGAGCAGACTCGGTCAATCGATTGATGATCACCCATATGGAGTCACACTTCCTCAAAGTATTAGCATGGACCACAACAAAATCCATGGTTAGTTTTTCCCACGCCCACTCCAGAATTAGTGCCACCAGGTTTCTAATGCTCACAATTAACCTTTTGACAGTTTTGACACTTGGTCACAAAATTCATAATGTTCCACTTCAATCTATGCCACTAATAATGTTGTCTCAAGTCTCTATACATTTTGGTTATACCTGAATGTTTAGAATAATTTGAATTGGTAGCCTCTACAAGGATGGTAGGAATCAAGTTGCCAACATAAGGCACACACATGCGCCCTAGAATTCTGAACACTCTCTCTTCATCAATAATGGGCTCCTTCACCTCAGCTTGTAACACTTTTTCTCTAAGATTGCTCTACTTCTTGTCTTCAAACTTCTTAAAGAAAGTAGACTTACCCTTAACATGGGCTAACACTCCTCCCTTGCTAGTCACCTGCAATCTCATGAAACCATTAGTCAAAGTTTGTACCTCTCTAGACAATGGGTGCCTAGACATCTCCAACCATGCCAAGCTTCCCATGTTTGCCGGTTGCTACCTCAATGCATCTGCCATCACATTGGCCTTACTCGGATGATACAGAATTGAGATGTCATAATCTTTGATCAACTCCATCCATCTTTTTTGCCTCAAATTCAAATTTCATTGAGTTAATGCATGCTACAAACTAGGGTGGTCTGTGAACACTTCACACTTCACTTCATAGAGGTATTGCTTTAAATTTTAAAGAAAATACCATAGCTGCCAATTTCGAATCTTGAGTGGGATAGTTCTTCACATAAGGATTCATGTACCTTAAAGCATAAGTGATTAATCTTACCTTACATCAAAATAGCACCTAAACTAGAGCATGAAGCATCACAATACACAATGAAATCCTTACCTTCAATAGGAAAAGTAAGAATAAGAGCTAAAGTTAGCAAAGTCTTGATCTTTTGAATGCTCTCCTCACACTTATCATCCCATACAAAAGCTACCGCTTTCTGAGTCAGCTGAGTAAATATGTGAAGCAATGGAGGCAAACCCTTTGATGAACCGACAATAGTAACAGGCCAACCCCATAAAACTATAAACCTCTATAACATTTGTTGGTCTAGCCTAATTTTTTACAACTTCAACCTTCTACATTCCTACCATAACCCCTTCCTTAGATACCATATGCCCCAAAAAAGATGCTGAAGACAACCAGAATTCACACTTCAAATACTTAGCATATAGTTTCATCTTTTTAAGATACCCCAACACTGTACGCAAGTGAGATTCATGTTCCTCCTTACTCTTTGAGTAAACCAAAATATCATCAATAAAAATAATAACAAATGAATCCAAAAATTGCTTAAAGACTCCATTCATCAAGCTCATAAAAAAGGCTGGGGCATTGATCAAACCAAAAAGATAGAACCAAAAACTCGCAATGTCCATAATGAGTTTTAAAGACAGTCTTTGGGATGTCCTGTGCCCAAATCTTAAGCTGATGGTAACATGACCTCAAATGAATTTTGGATAATACTACGACTCCCTGTAACTGGTCGAACTGATCATCTATTTTAGAAAAATGATATATGTTGTGAATAGTCACCTTATTCAACAATCAGTAGTCTAGCACATCCGCATACTAACATCCTTCTTTTTCATAAAAAGCACAAGAGCACCCCAAGGCGAGACACTTGGACGAATAAAACCCTTCCCAAACAACTCTTGTAATTGGGATTTCAATTCTCTCAACTCTGTCGGTGCCATCCTATAAGGAGGGATGGATATAGGATGGGTTGCCAACGCTAAGTCAATACAAAAGTTGAACTCATGGTCAAGAGGCATACCAGGGAAGTCATTAGGGAACACCTCTAAGAATTCACAAACTACTAAAACCAAAGCAATAGGAGGAACTGCTAAACTATAATATCGAAGATAAGCTAGGAATGCCCTACACCCTTGCTTAACTAATTTTTGGGCACAAATAAATGGTACAATTCTCAAAGGAGTAGGCTTAAGAGTAACCTCCCACTCTAACTTATCCATCCCAGTCATAGGTACAGTAAAAGTCTTAGCATATGAATCATCAATAGCACGATGGGGAGACAACCAACTCATCCCCAAGAAAACATCAAACTCCTTCATATCTTTTTTTAGGTTAATCAGCATTTTTGTTCATAGCAAAAAAAATGAGATTACAAAACCAAATAGATGCTGACCAATTATTTCTCAGAATTCTATCTACCTGTATTGCTACTAACTAGCATCAACAAAAGCAAATAATGCAAGTTATAGATCACTTTATAACAATCTAACAAAACTACAATAGAAACCATAAGCAGTCTAGGAAGGTTGTTGGGATCTGATTTCATGATAGACCAGTCAAATTACTAAGTGTTGCCGACCATTTTGGAATATCTCTACAATTGATGTAGATGTAACAAGATATTTCTTTGCATATCGTATCAACCTCAAAATGACCATCTTGGAATCTCAATTGATTTCTTTCCCTCCATGTTGTAGCTATTACTATACCAAAGACATGATATGATAGCTTCTCTACCCGACCTGCTCTTTGCCATTTGATTTGCCCATAACAATTCTCTTTGATAGTCACCAACATGTCATGTAACCCCTAGGCAAGTAAGTAATCTGCACTAGATATGTCTAGTAACAAGATAATCAAAATACAAATGCTCAAAAGATTCAAGGAGGTCTTGACAGAAGACACAACCTATAGGGACTTGAATACCAAACTTCTGCAACCTGTCAACTATTGCTAACCTTGTCCAAGTAGCAAGCTACATTTATGTCTGGGGTGGAAAATAGGTTGCAAAGTAATATTTTTCCATGACATTTCTTGAAACTGGGTACAAGACTTAGATACATCCTACTGATAGAAAACTTACCATTTGACACCATGGAATGTAGCCTTGCCTTTAAATCATCCTGCAATTGTTGAGAATCCATAACATGTTTCCTAGTTTTCAAGATCCTTCTAATCACCCATGTTACATTTTAAGGAACTGTACAAGTATCAATAAATTCTCCCTTCATATAGCATATATGAAGCTATTTGATCCAAAGACACTCATTTTCCTTAGTAATAGCCCATAATTGTTTTAGAATAGCTACAGTATTCAGTATTTCATATTAATAATGTTTTACCTACCAGCAACTTTGGGCCTACACAATTTTTCCAATGAAACCATAGCTTTCCTTGAGCTAATATGAGAGCCAGTCCAAAGAAAAGTCCACCAAGTTATCTCAATCAATTTTAGGATTCGCTTAGGTAATATAAAAATTTATGCTCAATCGATCTCAACCTCAAATACCTTTGACATAATTAGTTGAGTTCTTCCTGCATAGAAAAGAAGCTTAGCTGACCAGCTTCTAAATCTTTCAGTGACTTTCTCAATAATAGGCATGCATGGAGCAACAGTAAGCTTCTTAGAGGAAAGATGAACACCTAAATATTTAAAGGGAAGAAATCCTTCAACATAATCTAAGGAATTTAGTATGTCCTGCTTCAATGAAGGACTGACACCTGCTAAATAGATATGACTTTTTCATTGTTAGCTTACAGAGAAAAAGCAGCAGAGAACCTTTGAAATGCCTCTTGCAATAGTTTAATAGATTAAAGCTCAGGCTTACAAAATAATAATAAGTCATCTGCAAAACAAATATGCATTATACCCAATTTCTCACACCTGGGATGGAATTTAAAGGTTGTATTTTGACTAAGTTGATTGAGTTCCCTTTGTAAATACTCCATGTCAATCACACAAAGGTAAGGGGACAAAGGATTCCTTTGCCTTATCCCCTTCTTCCCTTCAAAAGGTTTAGTCAAACCAACATACATGACCAAAGAATAAAAGACTATTCAAATACATTCCATCACCAAACCAATAAACTTGTAAGGGAAACCTAGTTTAGCTAGGACAATTTTTATGAAACCCCACTCTATTGAATCATAAGCTTTCTTTAAGTCAACCTTCATTACACATCTAGGGGAAAGTCACTTCCTATTTTACAACTTCAAAAGTTCATGACTAAATATGATATTATATATTATACTTCTCCCTTCAACGAAGGCAGTTTGAGCTGGACTGACTATATAGCCTATCACCTTTTTTATTCTATTAGTCAGAATCTTAGTAGTAATCTTGTAAAAGGTGGTGCGATAGGTAATGGGTCTATACTCTTTCACTTAAAATGGATTAGGGACATTACGAACAAGAGAGATTCTAGTACAACTAAATGTTTTCAACAGCTTTCTAGTATGAAAGAATTCTAAGATAACACTTATAACATCTGCTTTGAGAACATTCCAATGTTGAGTAAAAAAATCAATTGGGAAACCATTCACACTAGGAGTTTTTTCATTGGCAATTCCTGTAATACCTTCAGGTATCTCTAGCTTAGTCACTTATTCAATAAGACTGCACTTTATTGTTGAGACAAGCAAGGGCCCATTCTGATAAACTCTATATTAGGACTGGAAAGATATTCTACAGAAGAACCCATTCGATTTAAAAAAACTAATGAATTCATGCTCCACTGAGTTGACTCATGTTACATAGTTCCAGCTGAATCTTATATAAAAGTTATAAAATTCCTATTAGCACTGCTCTTGATTTGTGCATGAAAATAACTTGTGTTTACATCTCCAAAATCAATCCACTTGATTCTAGAATTTCGTTGTAAAACTTGCTCCTCCATATCACTCCATTTCTTCATCTCTACTTGATATTGCTTCTCTTATTCAATCAAAGTAGGACACTCAGGAGTATAAATTAATAAAAATTGAGTCCTTTCTAACCCCTGTCTTGACTTAATCAATATTTGCTCATAATATGCCATATAAAGAGTGACACGCCCCGAATCCCATCGGGACGGATTAGCACTCGTAGCCGACAAGGCCCGAGAGAACCAAGCTTTGTCTCTATCCAATCATATGCATGCCATAAGAACCCATAATCACATAATAGCTATAGATACCAAAAATGGAATTCATGTAACATGATATATATATACATATGCGAAACTTGGCCATTGAGGCCACCAAGTCAAGAACGACATATCCTTTTTACATTTATACACCCACATCCGTCTACAAAAGCCTCTAACAAATCCAATGACCAAAATGAACTAAAAGTCGGGACAAGTCCCCGCTTTATATAACATGTACAAAACCAAAACATATGTACAATAGTGACTCGGAGAAGCCCCGAACTAGCTGGAGCTCACCAATGAACAGCGAACAACTGGCAATTTACTGTGGCGGTCTACTAGTACCTGCGCCTGCAGCAAGTAAGATAAATTCCCCAAGAGAGGTTAGTACGAAGAATGTACTGAGTATGTAAGGCCATATGAAACTTGTAAGATATGAAAATATGTCAAGAACTCAAGTTCAAATGCATAACCAATATAGATAAGTCACAATGTAGATGAGTCACTATTCTGTACTTTGGAAACCATGTATGTTGCTTTCATTACATTCTTTGTATCTTTACTTCCATGATTATTCACCTTTGCCTTTGACCTATGATACCCGGGCCTCAACTAAACAGTGGGTTTTAAACATAACATAGCGTTATGTTGGGATTGGCTCGAGCTAAGCTTATGCCCCTAGAGCTGACACCCTATGAATCATTGTATACATCGGTATCGGCTCGAGCTAGGTTAGTACCTCTAGAGCAGCCACCCATACAACATTTCAGGTTTGGCTCGAGCTAGGTTATTACCCCTAGAGCTGCCCCCTGTCAGGATCGGTCTGAGCTAGGCTTATGACCCTAGGACTGCCCCCTGATCCAACAACCTCGGGATCGGCTTGAGCTAGGCATTTTGCCCCCAAAGCTGCCACCCATACTTGATCATTGACCACATATGCATTACTTTGTTTATTACTTTGAGATTGATACCATGATAGGCACAAGTTTACTTGAAGCTTTGGATCATTAACAAATGAGTGAGGGACATGTGAATAAACATTGTTGGAAACATAGACTTATTGGAAACATATCACCATTGGAACCATTAGACAATAATCAATGAACAAGATACATGAGTATAACCACTATTGGAACTTTGGAATATAACATTGTTGAGCTTTTGGAACATTATTCATGAATATGAGACATGAGATTCACAATTGATCAATGAGTAGGAACTATATGATAATGACCATTGATAACCGGATATAGAATACCTTAGCACATTTCGGGATGGGACAAGCTTAATGTCAATGTGAATACTATTTGCCGCAGAAAGATACGGACAGAGTAACCTTACATACCTTGTATTTGCAATATGAATATATAATCCTAGAGGTGCATACAATAGTCTCGCTCCTTCTTTATGTGTCACTCTACAACACAAATATATAATGGGATTCACATTAACCATCAACTACTCTACAAATGCATATAACATCAATGAGTTACATGTTTGCCTTTAAACATGCCATTTCCCCTTGACAAAACCATTGATGAAATTATTATTCCAAAAATCCCCCAATATTCCATACATTGACCAATACATGAGAATCAATACATTTCACCACAACACTTCTCATTTACGCTTTCTTATCCATATCACATCACAAATAATCCATCAAATTACCTTAATACACCTCATAGCACATATCGGCCAAAATCTCACAATTTACACTTTTAGAAAAATAACAAGTTTAATAACAAAATCACACCATACATGTTCATATTTTATCCATACCATGCTCTTTCATTAAGACATCAAGTCTCTTTTCACATTCAAATAAAAAAGATGGCACATCTTTCACCAAAAGCAAAAATACACTATTCACCACCTTGCCAACATAACTATCATGATATACATAATCTCCCATGCATATAATATGTTAATCCATAAGAATAAATACTTACCAAGGCTTGGAATAGGATGATCTTTACCAAAGAGTCCAAAGGAAATATTTGCTTTAGGGTTTGGAACTAGAGAAATGTTTGAGAAATATCTTTAAAAGGCATGAGAGTGTTCTATGAACAAAATCTGATTTTGGAGCCTTTATATAGACCCCAAGTCATACTTATCCATTCCTTGGAATTAAATGTGGTCAAAGTGGAAGGATGGGTCAATTGCCCCTTTGGGCCATGTATTTTATCCTATTTTGGGCCTAAATTTGGGCCCAATTGCATATGTTAGCTTAACCCACCAACTTTAATGTGTAATTCACTATATATCTCATGTTTAATTAATTTCATAATTCCACGACAATATTCTCTTACGAGATTCTCATTCGTCCTCTCAATCGCAAAAATAGAAATTCTAGTCGCCCATGGCTTCATTGAACATTTTGGATAACTATTTATGTTTCATGATTTGATCATGTAGGAGTATGTAGGAGTGTATTGAAGTGTGTGAAGCTTTAAAAATACTCAAAGAACTCCAAATAACCAAAAGAAACCATCTAAGAATCGCCGAAGAATTGCGTTGCGAAACGAGTCCGGAAGGGCACAATCTTTGTGCCCTGCGCCACTGCTACAAAGCAAGGCAGTGGCGCAAGAAATTCTCCCCCTCTGAATCAGGTGGCTTGCGCCACACCTCCTGAAACAGGGAGTGCACCTTGCTGAATTTTTTGGCCACTTCTTCAATACTTGCATATCATCCAATACCTTATCAAAACACTACAAAATACTTACTTAGTGATCTTAATCATCAAGTAAACATGACTCCAAGTCGCCAAATGAGGTTAGAATGTGTACGGGGTATTACACAAATGCTCCACGAAATCAGAAAACACCTCCTACGAAGGTCTAATCGCACATATTAGGTCCGATATCAAATGTTTCACCAATGACACTATAAAACACATACCCATGAAATCTCAACACCAAGGTATCAAACGAGGTTAGAAAAGTACGGGGTGTTACAAAGAGTTTAAATCCTTGATACCAATTGTGATTGTTTTAAATTTTTTCCACAGTTGATCTATTTTGGTTCCAGCAACTGTTCTACTCCATACATTACTCAGCAGACCACCAAAATTAGGGTGGTTTGAGATTGTTATTACCAATTTAAATGGTCTAGGCTTCATGTAAGGTTAAGGGCAAACCTGAATAACAATGGGAGAATGATTTGAAACTCCATGGAGCAAAAAATAAGCTTCTGCATGCCCATATGTACACATCCACAAAAGATTTCTAAATGTCCAATCAATTTTTGAAAACACCCCACTAGTTAACTGTTGTTGATTACAAAAAGTTTAACGACATCATTTTGCTCTGATATCTGCTAGTTGAAGATCATCAACGCATTGTTGAAAAGCTTGAGTTTCTGATTCTATCACAAGGGAGCCCAACTTATTTTTAGTAGTAAAGACATTATTAAAATCCCCTCCCATCAACCAAAACCCTTGCACATTACTCCCCACCCTCCTGAGCTCCTAATAGAGTTGCTCTCTTTGAATACTTTCATTTTTACCATAAACCACAGAAATAAAAGTCTGGAAAGAACCTGACGGATCAACCAAAGAAAAATGTATGAATTGTTCATGTATCTCAACTATTTTTACTTTTCCTGAGTTCTTCTGCAAAATCCAAATTCTACCATTTGAAGCTAAAGACTAATTACAACAATATGACCAGTCTGAACCAATCTTCCACAAAATATTCTATACTTTATTTTCCTTCACTCTATTCTCTAGAATACCCATAACATCCACTTTATTCTTAACCAACTCTTTCTACTTAGAGGTCTGGTTAAGGCCTCTAGTGTTTCATATTGTAACTAGCATGGTGGGTGAAGACCTTTAGGGTTGCCTATTTGAGAGCTAGGACCTGCAGTAAATCCTGCAAAATGGTTTTGGATTGGCCCTTTTACAACAAAAATCTGAGGAACTTCCTGTTCATGCAAATTACCTGAAGCAGCTGCTGGATCATCCATCACTACCTTTCCTTTTCTACTCTACCATTTTGGATCATCACTTTGTGCTACCATACCTCTAGACTTCTATTCTTGTAGATGTGGTTTAGGCTTTCTTCTATTTTTCCTTCTTTTTAACCTCCAAAAAACCTCCACCCTCTTCATTTTTCTCCACCTTATTCCAGTAATTCTCAACATTCTGGGCAAATTTCATACATTCATAATAATATCTTGGCCTCCACTTATATTTAAAATATTATTGAAAATCACCATATGGAGTGGAGATATCAATAGTGTCTAATAAAGGTTGGGAAACATTTGTGTCAACTAGGACTGGAGCATTTGAGACATCGAAGCTGTATAGAAATCTGTAAATAGAGGTTTCCCAACAGCACTAGCTACCTTACTTAATGCTTCACTAGACCAATAGCCAACTGGAAGCCCATGAAAGGTAATCCACAAAGGTATTGTAGTGATGCAATCAGGATTGAATTCAAAATTAAGCTCCCATCTCTGAAAAATAAAAGACTTATTGTGAAACGAATAAGGTCCAGCTTGTAAAACCCTTTCACAATCCTCTATAGAGTCAAACCAAAAAACTAAATAGCCTTTATCATGTAGCATAATCTGGGGAGATGTAGTTAATTTCCAATTATTCCACACATAATGCTCCATTGACTTTAGATAAGGGGTATCACCAACTATAAACCCTGTTAGAGAAGTTTTCTAGTATTCCACTTGCTCCTTTAAATCATCTTTTAATATTTCCACGCATTTTTACCATCTTTTATGCAAGAAGGGATATAGGATAGTGTCTTACCCCTTTGGCCAACTCGTTTATTGTGATGAGCCTTTGCATCTACTAGCGTAGCATGGGATGAAGTACCTACATCTGAAAATTAAAATTTTTGCACTGTTGGTTGTGATTCTGATGCCCCACCACCATAAGGCTTTAGTATAATCAATGCTTGATAATCACTATCAGAAGTAAAATTCACAACTTCCTCTTTTATTGATTGGAATTTAGTAGGTAAAATGTTACCAAAAGTGATAGTTGATAGCCTACATTCCTTACCAACATTGGGAGTGACTAAATTTCCCATAGAATTAGCAACCTTCCTGGAGTTTTTTCAGCCATCCCATAGTGAAATTACCAGTCAGTGTACAATAGCAACCTTGCTAACATGTGCCAAGAGAATTTTCATCAGTGGGCTCCCAGCAGCCTTCAACTCCTCCATATCTAAGATCACTAAGTCTATCAAAGTTCTATACCATATAAACATCATAGGACATGCTCGATAAACCTGATCAACACATACAAAAACCCTAACTGGTGTAGAAACATACATAGAAGTATCAAGAAATTCACATTTTAAGTCCTAACCCTAGGATAATTTAACAAACACATAAGAGAAAGTAGACCCGAGATCAAACAACACAGAAGCCTTATGATCATAGAAAAGAATAGTACCTGTGATCACAACATCAGAAGCTTTATCTTTAGTATGGGCTAAAATAGCATAAAGATGAGCCTTATCACTACCCTGCCCACTACCTCTACTAGCCTAAGAGCCACCTCGACCAACCTATCCTCCACCACGGTTAGCTTGGTAGCCATGCCTCCCTGCATTATGACCACCATGCCCATCATGTGGATTAGCCCTACCATATCCTTCTCCACCACGACCTACTAGAACTAAAGCACTAGAAGTTGGTTGTTAAGTCAACAATCATGCAGATAAGAAGTTAGGAGAATATCTCCAAATATGACCCAATCCCCTATACTCATGACATCTGATATCTAAGGCAGACCACTGAACTGAAGATGTTGAAGGTGTATAACTACCTGTACGAGATGGATAATAACTAGCCCGTGCCCTTTACAAACATAGGTATAGCTGATTGAAATAGTCGAGAAGAGTAATACTGCGAATAATGGTCCCTGGAATAAGTACCACTGAATTGGACCATTTTTTGGGCCTTATATTCCTCTGCCTTTACCTCTTTTTGCTTCTTAATTCCTTCCACTTTCTTTGCCAACTCAACTACTTCCTGAAAAGCCTTTCCAGATATAGCCACTGACAGTATAGGCACCTGAAGGCTTGAGTTCAGAAATTTCTCAAAATAGCTGATTCTCTTCTCCTCTGAAGTAATCAACTAAAGTGTATAACAAGATAAAGCGTGAAACTTGGGCTCATAGGCAACAAAAGACAAATCACCATATTCAAGTTTTAGGAACTCATCTTTCTTTTGATCCCAATAGGTACGAGGAATATACTTCTAAAGAAACATATTTTGAAACTGGGACCAAGTAAGTGGAGGTAAACCAGCTCTATACTCAACAAAAGACCTCCACTATTTCTTGGCCTCTGCCTGCAACTGAAATGTCATAAACTCCCCACCATACCGCTCTACAATGTCTATAATGCATCCTTTGACTCAGTACCCTAAAACACTAGAGGTTTCATCTTCATGAACTTAAAGAATAATCCATGCTTATCATCAGTAATCACCGGTCCCAATAAGAAAACACTCTTGCCTTAGAGCCCTCATCCATCAGAGGCGCTACAGCAGCGGTATGCTGCAACGCTAGGATGGAAACGTAGGCACTGTTGGCATAGTACTTATGCTAGCCAAACTACTCAAAAAACCCCAACACTTGCTAAATCAATTCAGCGAACATAGCACCTGTGTTGCACCATTCTGCACTGGTACCACATTCTCTAGAACCAACCTTTCTTCCTCCTCAACCATTACCTCCTTTCTGAACTAAATTTGGAGCATTTTGTGGTAGGGGAGGGAACAATTATCTTTTCCTAGTTAGTCCTCCAGCTACGTGAGTTCCACCCCTGATAGGTGTTACCCCTCGTCCTCCCCTTCTAGCTATACCCCTAACTCGAGGCCTGCCCCAAACCACGGCCTCAGTAGTTGGTGCTGTTGCTGCTACTACTGGTGCAACTGTTGTTGGTCTGGTGGAATGAGTGTTCACCATCTGTGAAATAAGAGTGAAGGAGGTTTGATACCAGTTTGGATCACCAGATACCAATTGCAATCAAGAACTAGCATGAAAGGAAGAAAGAAGTAAAAATTGAGTCCTAAATCTCTATAGCCTTTTGAAGAAAAGTACAAACATCTCCATACTATTCCGTAAGACTCTACTAGACCTATTATTATACAAAGAGATAGATGAACACATTGCTCTGATACTATACTTTTCATGACCAGATTAGTTATGAGTGGCACCCCCTAACTCTACGACAAGAGAACCATCTAACCCAACTTTTAACTAACTACATCAGACCTTTACAAGTCACTTACCTCAAATACTTAACATTAATTCACTAAAACACAATATTAATCAACTGAATTCAATACTAACTTATTTAATATCCGTAAAATAAAAATAGAGTGCAGAAGTATTTCTGATTAATACAATGCCTGAGACCTGAAAGTTATCGTACAAGAACATCTAAATAGTATTCAAAACCAAGTCTAAATTATAATCCCAAAAAACTAAATTATAATCCCAAAAAACTAAATAAGAAATGATTGAGTCCTAAAACAAAGAACATGAACAATATAAGAATGATCCAATGGTTGCCCATACATGGTGCTCACCCTTGAATCAAAATATGAATAACGGTCTAGAGTCGTTGTCTCATCTCAAATGCTGGAACACCTTATGCATTCAACAAAAAAAAAAGTACATGTAGTATCAGTACAACAACTAAGTACTGGTAGGCATCATCAGTCGACTCAACTCAACACCATACAAATAGGCAAGTTAAATGCAAGTAACAACAATCAAAAATAAACTTACAATTAATTGACAACCAAATTCAGCATAACACTTCATCTCTTCAAAAATACAAGTATAAAAGTTCATCGATTACACTTAGGCAGAATTCGTCAACAATGATCACCACAAGATATATATATATATATGAAATGATGATTGCATGCATGCAAGGTGTACACACATACTAGAGTCAGCAAGGACTCTTAAATATGACATGTTAGGGATGAGCTCAGTCTATGTACTAGTACTGGCATAATACTCGATCCAATAAAAATGTCACGTGACATCTAATCCTTATATCATCTCAATACCATCTCCAAGCCATATGTTCAATGCATGATACAGACAATAATCACAAGTAATGCCCGAAAGCAAATCAGAATCACCCAACTTACATATAAGCATAGAGTCAAGTAAGTCTTTACTACAATTAAACCATAACCTACCTCAATTCCTTTCTTGTAACCACTTAATCACCACAAACTTTCCCTTTCTTTCAATCTCAGGCCGTTCTTGATCTATAAAAAATAATTACACAATTCTAAACATGATATTTTACCCTTCCTAAACATTAGGAACTCACATTTATATAATTAACCCAAGAATTTTCCTTAGTTCATCACATTAGGGTTTTCTACCCTTTAAACTCTAGAATTCTACATATTTTAAGTGTTTTCTGACACCCTCGGTTCATCAACAACTGATAATAAGCTAAATCCCCACCAATTTCCACCAGTTCATAATTTAAGGCTAATATTTAATTTCCACCATGATTATGATTCTCATAATTTCTGCAAATCTAAAGGAGTTATTCAAGTTTGGAGTGTAAATAAACCTTACCTCAAAGATGAAACCCCTAAAAACTAAAGAAAAATGTTTCCTACTAAGCCCTTGGATGTTTTTAGCTAAGTAGGAATGAAAAATGGGTTTCTAAGTTTTAGAAATTGAAAACTATGTATCAGCCACTATAGCGGTACAGTCTTTGCTACAGTAGTATCACTGTAGTGGAGGATTTGCCATTGCAGTGGCTCCTAAGCCAAATGGAGCTACCACTGTAGTGATGATTCTACCGCTACAGGGGTACTTCTAGTATTGAGGTGATCCCTAACTAGTAACTTGAGACTTGGTCCCAGTTCTGGCCATTTAACAACACACTTCTCGAAATTCAACATCACAAACTAACCCTTTCACAATAATTACCATAACGAAAGTTCTACTAACATGTTCTAAGCACCGAAAGTTACTACGACATCCTAAATTTGTCCTATAACACATAATCAAATCAAAACTATCAACCAATGCTTTAATAACTCCCAAATTTCCCTAGACCACCACACACTCAAAATTTGCCTAAGACTAGGCTAGCCCTAAATTTTCCAATTTTTTGGTTTAAGGAAAGACTAAATTAAGATTCTACTATTTATTTTAGTGTAACAATGATTTATTTCATTACAAACTAGTTTAGGGTCAATAAGTTAATCATTTTATGATCATTTCTCCATAAGTTCCCGACCTAATATTCATTTAATTCTCTAATTTGGTTCTTTATTTTTTTACTATCATTGGGGCTTTTTTGGGGCACAATTAGTGAGCTGGTGGTGCTTAATTTTTGAGCATAAGATCATTGTTCCCCTAGGGACTTAGTTGGAATTTAAATTTTAAATTCAATACGCGAGCACCATGTGTGATTTTTAGCCCACTTTCTGACCGAGAGTGTAAATTCACAATATGGGTATTATTTTTCTTTTCATGACACCTAGATTATTATTTTGATAGTGTGGCAGTGGTCAGAGGCTTCTCAGAAGAGGAAAGCTCTAATATAGAGGATTTTGAGTGCATTCGACAGCGTCCAGGTAGGCTAGGCTTATCATTCCTCTACACTTTGCTCTTTTACGGTATTGGCATAGTATTTTACAAATTATTGGTCATGTATAGTGGTTTTTACAATCGATTAGGTATTTTACAAGCCTTATAGCCGATAAGGGGACTTCCGAATAGATATTTACCATGAATTCCTTTAGGCCCGGTAGATTATCTCCTTTAGAACTTAGCTTAGCGAACTTGGGACCCTTGGGATTGGATTTTATGAATTATTCTAGTCTTTGATAGCAGGTTGCCTTAGGATGGGTTCTCGACACTTGTAGTTATCATTATTGCTCCTTTTAAAATAGGTTACTTTAGGATAACGCCCTCTTTAGACATGATGATTAAAGCATTGCTTCGAGAGACCAGTTAATGAAATTTGGTTGGTTTGATAGAAATATTTTGATAGATAGCTTTGGTATTTTAGGTATTTTAATATATTGGCCTTAAATCATGATTTTCAACATAATAAATGGAACTTTACATTTCTTTAATGAATTTGGCCTTCTAAGATGGGTAAAAGGACTAGTTAGACTTGGTTTAAATCATAACACTAGTTATTACTACTTGTTGCATATTTATTTTTGGTTTGAGTCTGACACTTGGTAGTACTGATTATTATCTATTAGTTCTGGTTCGAGTTGGGCACCTGGTATTATTGATTATTATCTATTAGTTCTCGTTCTGTTTTGGCATTAATTATTATTCATCTTTGGTTGAAAATATGTTAAGAGACCAATATGATTTATGGTTATGGCTGGAGGAAGAGTATACGGTATGCTTGTCACAAATCTTGGCTAGTTTTCACATTTCTTACTATTGTACTTTATTTTGTACTAATATTACTCCTTATTTGCACCCATCGTGCTTATGAGGGCTCGATTGGGTTTTGTTTTATTGAGTACATCTTCTGGGCTTATAGGGGTCAAGTTAGGTTATAGCTAGGCATTTATTTCAACTTTTGAGTTATTTATATTTAATTTTTGCATTTGCTTAGCATAGCCAGTGATTTCCATTCTAACCCTCATTTATGCCTCTTATATAGATTCTCACCTTATTATGCCTTTACTTTAATTGAGCTCAGTCGGCCTATGATGCTTACTGATACCCCATGTTTTCGTACGCATACTACACTTTTGCATCTTTTTTCCTGATGCAGATCCTTGTATGAGTCATCATCGTTGATGCCAACTTTGAGCGGAGCTACTGTTCAGAGATTACGGTGAGCTTTCAGTGTCCAAAGATAATCCATCTCCTTCTGTTCTAGTACTAGTCTTATTTTTTATCTTAGAGACTACTTTGTATATCTTTTTGTACTTGTCTAGTACTCTAAATAGTGGCTCTTGTACTGGCCCTACAAGGTCTTGAGGAAATCATTTTATGTATTGTGTTCTTTCCCATTATTTTGTATGTATGACTTGTATATTTTCCCCTTATAGTCGCTTTAAATTACTATTTTATCTGTATTTCTCTCTCTTTCGTCTGTTAGCCCATTAATCTCTATTTCGAGCTATGGTTTTGGCTTACCTACTGCTGGGTTAAAGTAGGTGCCATCATTACTTGAGTTTTTGGGTCATGACATATAATTTACTGAATGATGTAAGTCAGTTTTGAACTTGAAAGCATGTTATGTGAAAAAAAAGTGAATGACTTCTCTTAAGACACTTGGCTCATTCTTGACTCTTGTGTGTTTGCTTAAATTTGAACTCTTGTTGTTTGCTTGATTGAGAGTCTACATGGATTGTTCTTGAGTTGAACATGTTCCATATGTGTTAGGTGTTTATTGATATTCCATGTTTGTGTTTTGATATCTAGAATTTGTCAGATGTGTTTGCAAAACGAAATGAAAAATGTTAAATTTAGGAAATTATATAGGTATTCTTTGATTAGCCTTATTTTGATCCTTTGCTTTACCTACCCATAATTGATAATCCTAGTTATCCCTATTTAGCCTTTAGCCTATTTTTTGATATCCACATATGAAGCTTAATCCTTTTCTTTCAATTAACATTTAATATTCCTAAGAACTTTAATTAAAACTCAAGAGTTGAAGGAGTCAAAATGAAAAAAGGGAAAGAGTTTAAGTGGAAGCTAATAGAAAAGTTTAATGGTGTAATTTAAAAATTCATATATTGCTGGTACGGAGTGAAAAAAAGCTGAAAAATATAAAAAAGATGTGTGTTTGATTTTTATGTGCTAATGGAGTGATGCTAACATAAAGAAATTGGAAAAACAAAGAATTCTATGGGTGAAAAGAGTAGAAGAAGAGAGAACTAGTTGATAGAAGAAATAGCAAAGAAATAAAATTGCAATTTATTAAAGTGCTTAGAAATAGTCACTATTTCTGGTCAAAATAATTCCTATCCATCCCGTAGCCTACAGTACAACCATGAAAGTCCTACTTGATCTTATATTTTATGTTCTTATATTAGTGGAGTAGTACACAAAGGTTAACCGTAAGGTTTATCATATGTTGCATGTGAATTCTTTGTGAGAGTGAGTGTAATTCTATTCTTATACTCATTCATATGATATTGTGTATACTTGTGAGTGAAAATGGGTAAATCTCTTGTTGTAAGAGGCACATGGTTGATGAAAGATAGGTGAAGTATTTGATTTCTTGATTGGGTGATCTATGAGTGTTTGCTAATATCGTAGAGTCTATTCTTGAGGCTAGGTGGTCTTGAAGTAGTTGTTCATGAGTTTTAAATATTTTGAATGATTAAAGCATGTGTGTTAAGAACTTGTCATCTATAGTCGTTATAAGCTTAACTTGAGTAATCGTGTTTCAATTGGTGTAGTTTGTAGTAGAGTCTCATTATTAGTGTATAGCTTACTCAAGGATGAGTAAGAATTTAAGTGGGAGGTGTTGATATGAGGCTAAAAGTCATGAATTTCTACTATAGTTTGCCTCACATTTTACGTATTTTAATATGATGATGAGCATACTTTATGTTAAATACGCTTACTATAATGACCTGACTAATGAAATTTTACTTTTTATGTGATTTTACCAATTTGTCCTTCCCCATAGTTGCTACATGTTGATTTTGGAGTGTGGGGATAGTTGGCATGGTTCCCAATGCCTTCGGAAGGGTTTTGGGAGAGTTTGAGGTTTTTAGAGATTTTAAAAGTCCTATAGTTGATTCGGTCAACACTTGATGTTTCGAGTGTCGGATGGTGTTTTGGAAAGTTCCATTAGATTCGAAACATCGATTTTGGATTAGTAGAGGATTTAGTTCAGGTTTTGAAAGCTCCTTCACCGCATTCTTCAACTCGGCCAACTTAATTGTGACCGTGCTTAAATCAGGAGACTATATACTCTCCAACATCTTTATAATCTAGCTCTTAAAACTACCAATCTAGGTCTGCATACCCTACACCGTGGCCTTAATCTCATCCTCCACCTAGGGTTTTACCCCTACCTCTAATTTCATTATTATCGCATCAAGCACTACCTGATTTCTCATCATCTTTTCTTTGAAAGTTATAGGGACCAAGGAATATCTGACAGGCACAGGTTGAAGTGTACCTATAGGTGCTGTGGCCTGTAGTGTGAATGATGAATTAGAACAAGCTTTGGAAGCCTGAATATATGTAGCAGGGGCAACCCGAGTAAGACTGATTACTCAGGATACATCAAGATCACATCATATACCACCTTGACCTCTTCAACATCACCGAGATAGTATATCACCCTTTGGCTATTCAGCTTAAACTTATGGCCCTCACTATTTTCAAACTCAATTGCACCATAGTGAAACACTGTTACCAAACTTTACGGTCCTCTCCATTTTGACTTCCACTTGCCAGAAAACAAGAGAAGCTTAGATTCTAACAATAAAACCTTATCACCAGCAGTTAACTCTCTCATTTCTATCTTTTGGTCATGGTATGCTTTCATCTTCTCTTTGTACAAAATTGAACTTTCAGATGCTCTAAGAAGAAATTCGTCCATCTCATTCAATTGCTCAAGTCGCAGCTTCATGATGTGTCATGAATTTACGGCACTTGAGATGCTTAAAATGGTGAATAACTGCAAGAACAAGGGTATTTTTTTGTGGATATGATGGTTTTTTGGTGTTTGCAGGATAAATAGGCTCGGAGAAAGAAAGTGCTGAAAATGGGACTTGAAGATGATTAAACAACTGAAGGCACGATAGTGGGATCTAACCACGGTCGTATCAAGATGGTCATGGAATGAAGCAGAGAAGAGGTTCTCAGGAGTAGATCAGACAAGAGCTCCCATGATTGTGTAATGATCATATGATCGTACCATATGGTCGTGGGAGGGAAGCTGGAAAATAAGGTTGCAGACGTTAAGTATGAGGACCAGTAGACGAGAGTTCTTACGAACGTGCTTTGAAGTAACGATCCTACCATGATGTCGTGGGGACGGACTCTGGATTTACAAGTTGATAGATTCCAAGTGAAGATCGATCAAACGAACATTAAAGGATGATCGTGGGTTCTAACCACGATCGTACCTTCCTTTCGTTCGAGGCAACCGAGCCAGATTTCCTACTTGTAATAGGATAGGTTTTATTTTGTCTATAAATACCCCTATAGGGATTTTTGTACTAGTTTACACTTATTCATATTTTATAATATTATATTGCGAGATTTTAAGGCATATTTTTGGAATTTTATGAATATCATTTCTAGGGTTTTAATTCAAGTTGAGATTTTGGGGTTTCATTCTTATTGTAAGTTCATAATCATGTTTTCATCTATGAATTCTTCTTGTGTTCTTGCAATTATAAATAGCTAAATACCTCAACTAGGGTTGTGGGAATCACGAGGAATTAATGAAATGGGTTAAGTGTGAAGCAATTCTAGACCGGTGTGCTTGCAAGTATTGTTATTTTCTTTATTATGATTGCCTTTCTAATGGTCGCAAACGTTAGTAACTTGCATGTATTCTATACTTGCTCGAGAGAGAAGTAGAGATTACGAAAAGGAAATAGAAACAGAGATTTGAAGCTATCAACCTTCATCTAATATCTCAAGCCGCAACAGGGAGAGTTAATCTGGGATCAAGAATAAGGGTTAGAAACGCAACATACGGAGACCTAGAGGAGAAGAGTGGAATTCATCTAACTAAGGTCGAGCAACCTATCTTGTTAGATTTTACATGCAATGCATCAAGATAGTTTGCTAGTACGAGCAACCTGTGTAGTTATGAAATCACGAAGATCACAATCCTAGGGCTTTTCTCATATTTATTACAAATCCAACAACCAGCAACTATTACTATTGTTCTTTTGGCTCACAAAACCCCCTCTTTTAATTATTTGCCAGTTACTTATACAAACACTTGATAGAATTTCAACCTATTCCCTATGGGATCAACCCCGACCTTGTTGGATCTACATTTGATTCAGTGACCGCTTTATACTTTTTGGGAGGTATAATTTGGGCGACATCAAATTTTGGCATCGTTATCTGGGAATACGGTTACGGCGTTGATTGATTGTGTTTGTCGTGTTGTTGGTTTCATTTGCTAAATTTTATTTTCTTCTATTTCTAGGGCACATGCCAGTGTATGCCCAATACGCAGATTCAAGACAATCCCCTGATTCTACTTGATATAGAAATCGAAAGAACTCTCAAAAACAATCGAAGAATGGTTAACGATAGAGTTCATGATCCAACAGCCTTGCTCGAAGGTGCTCATGGTGGTGGTGAACTTCATGACCAGCCAGCACTTCTTCCGGTTGGCCATGAGACTACAAAGCAAACCACTATGGTTAATGGCTAAAGAGAATACCAAACAAGAGATTGCCATGCAGGCAGCTAGGGACAAAACATCAACGCAAAAAGAGGCTAATCGATGTGCTGCACTTGACGATCGAGAAAGGCAAAGAATACCTAGGGGCAACAGCCACTAAAATAATATCTTCCCATTTATAAAGATCTTAAGAAAGATTTGGACTACTTGGAGCCAATTAAGACAGGTGTTATCAGTCCACTAGAATTGCCTCAAGGGACTAAGTTTGATATTATGATGGCTATGATTCACTTGATGAACCTAAAGGGGGTATTTTCTGGACTTTCTACTGACGATGCGAACATGCATGTAATGAATTTTATGGGAATTTGCACATTGTATAATCTGCCTGCTGTGAGTCAAGAGGTAATTAAACTGAGGTTATTTCCATTCTATCTAATAGGAGAAGCTACTCTATGGTTGGCTAAATTACCACATGGATCTATTACTAACTGGAAAGTGTTGAGGGCCTAGTTCTTAGACCAATTTTTCCCGCCCTCCAGAATGTTGCAATTGAAAGATAAGATCTATAATTTCTGACAGTTGCATTCAGAAGCACTATACTAGACTTTGTTGAGCTTCAATAAAAAATTGCAGAATGCTCTAAACCACAGGATGACAGTTCAAAACTTGCTCGAAATCTTCTACTGAGCCTTGAATAAGAATACTATGGCTGTAGCAGACACTATCATAGGTGGGGAATTCATAAGTATTCATTGGGAGCAAGCTTCAGCGATTCTTGATCGAATCGCTAAAACCAACCGAGGTTAGCATACTCAGGAGGCAGAAAAACCCACCGAAACTTATGTAATTAGAGCATCAGCAGAACAGAGAGCACCAGATGAGACAGTGGCTCAACAGGTAGCACAGTTGAGGACTGAGATTAGGTTGCTTGCTAAGTAATTTGTGGTGGTTGGGGCAGAAAAGATAAATATGGTTGGTGCACAAGGTAAGTCACCTAGGTATGAGGATATAGATTCTGAGTAAGGCTAAATATCTCGACCGTCATGACCCAAATCCCATTCGAGCCGGACTGGCACTGAAAATCAATGAGGCCCGAGACAACCAATCTTTGCTCATGTCTATTCATATGTTTGTCACTCAATAAACAGAACCATCACATAGAGGTATAAAATGTCAATAGCGGAAGTTATGGAAACATGTGATCTATATACGTATAAGAAACTTGTCCGTTAGGACCATCGAGTCAACATGGACATACTTCTCTTACATTCATATACCCACATATGTCTACAAAGCCTCTACAGATACAGGTACATAGCCAATCTAGAGTCGGGACAAGTCCCCACTTTATACAGCATTTACAATACCAAAATCAGTGTGCACTATGACTCGAAAAGCCCCGAATCAACTGGAGCTCACCAAAAATCTGCAAATGACCCACACTGTACTGTGGAGGTCTACTAGTACTTGTGCCTGCAGCAAGTAAGGTAAATTCCCCCAAGGGTGTCAATACGAAGAATTTACTGAGTATGCAAGGCCATATGAAACTGTATAATATATAAATACTGCAATGAACTCAAATACAAATGAATAACCGATATGGATAAGTCACCATTCTGTACTTTGGAAACCATGTGCATTGCTTTCATTATTTTCTTAGCTTCTTTACTTCTATGCTTGTTCATCATCACTTGTGTCACTATGTACCCGGGCCCCGACTGATCAGTGGGTCTTTACATAAAATAATGTTATGTTGGGATCGGCTCGTGCTAGGCTTATGCCTCTAGAGCTGCCACCCATAAATTAATACATCGGGATCGACTCGAGCTAGGTTATTACCTCTAGAGCTTCCACCCATAAATTTGCATATCAGGTTCGGCTCGAGCTAGGTTATTACCTCTAGAGCTTCCTCCTGTCAGGTTCGGCCCAAGCTAGGACTGCCCCCTGATTCAATAATCTCGGGATCGGCTCGAGCTAGGCTTATGCCTATAGAGTTGCCACCCGTACTCAATCATTAACCACATATATCCATTACTTTGTTCTTTACTTTTGAGATTTATGCCTTTACTTGTGATGGATTGGTACATTCACTTGTTATAACATTATTGGAAGCATTGGAACAATAATCAATAAACATGGGACGTGCATAAACACTATTGGAACTTTGGAACATAACTTTATTGGGCCTTTGGAACATTAGTCAATGAACATGAGACATGTGAATCACAATTTATCAATGAGTAGGGAACATGTGATTAATAACAATTGATAACCGGATATAGGATACCTTAGGACATTTCGGAATGAACTAGTACAACATCAATGTCAATACTAGGAGCTGCAGAAGGATACAGAAAGAGTAACCTTACATACCTCATCCTCCCAATATGAATATACAATCTTAAATGTTCATACAATAGTCCATCTTCTTCCTTACGTTTCATTCTATAACACAAGTACACAACGGAGCTTACATTAACCACCAACTACCTTACAAATGCATATAACGATAATGAGTTACATGATTTCCTTAACATGACATTTCCCCCTTAACAATACCATTTATGAAATTATCATACCAACAATACCACAACATTCCATACATTAACCAATACATCATACACCAATAGCATGTCACACCAAGTTCATACTTTACACTTCTCCATCTCCACAACATCACAATTACTCCACCAAGTCACCTCAATACACCTCATAACAACATATCAACCAAAATCCCAAAATTTATACTTATAGAAAAATAACAAGTTAAGTAACATAACCACACCATACATGTTGATATTTCCTCCATACCATGCACTTCCATCAAAATCCCATGTCTCCTTTCAAGTTTAAACCCCATGGATGACACATCTTTAGCAAAAAGCAAAAATGCAAAAGTTCACTATTCAACACTTTTAGACATAACCGTCATGATCTACATACTCCCCCATGCATATAGTATATTAATCCATGAGAATAAATACTTACCAAAGCTTGAGAAATGATGATCTTGCCCAAGAGATGACTTAGGGTTTGAAGTGAAGAGAAAAGATCTCTTTTTGGTTTCTTGGAAAAGTCTAGAAATACATGGGTGTTTACAATGAATAAAATCTGATTTTTGGTGCCTTTTATAGGCCCTTGAAGTCATCCTTAGTCACTTAAATCAATAATTGACTTGTCAAAGCAAGAATGGGTCATTTGACCCATTGGGCCATGCATTTTTGTCTCTCTATGGGCTTTAAATTGAGCCCAATAATCCATGTCATCTTAACCCACCAAATGTAATGTATAATCCACCATATATCTCATGTTCAAATAATTCTATAAATGTCTCGATAATATTCACTTACGAGATTCTCGTTCGTAGCCTCAATCGCAAAATAGAAATTCTAATCGCTCATGGATTATTTGAACATAATTTGTTAAAATACTTGTGACGAAGAATTAAACCCAACTCGGATGCTAAACGTGCTTAAGAATAGTCCTACTATGATGGAGTAATGATACCATAACTCAAAGGTCTTATATACATCATAATAGTCGAAGAAATATTTTGGCACAAACCACCCCGGCACGCCGCTTGGCGCGCCCCTTTGCTGCCTGGGAAAACAAAAATTTGGCCAGAAGCAGCCTGGCACGCCCCCTGCAGCGCCCCACCTTAAAAATTCATTTTTGACTTTTCTTTGTGGATTTGGTTGGATCTTTCAAGTCCAAATCTTTTGCTTACCTCTTAGCTTTAAGAACCTTTGCTTGGATGTCCCTTAAACCTCAATTTTTCACCCCACAAATGCTCCATAAAGTCACAAACACCACCTACTACAAAGGTCTAATCACATTTACTAGCACACTATCAAATTTTTCCATCAATAGCAATATGAAATAGGTACTTATGGCTCTCGAAACCTAGGTAAGCATAGTTCAAGGTTGTCCAGTAGGGTCGGGAAGGTACGGGGTGTTACATCGACAGAGAGGGGTCGGATTTTTGAGCCAAGGTCTAAGGGTCTAACCTAGATAATTGAAACTCTAGGCAAGGAAATCAAGGTCAGAACTACTATGTAAATAATTATAACAAGTCAGGGTATAGAGACAGAGATCGAGTTGTGATGGTGATTGGAAGAGGAAAAGATGATTATAAGAAAAAGAGTGGCCTTTACGTTCCATCGAGGAACCATGATGTTGATTCTGGTAGTTCGAGGATGGAAGCCTTAGTTGCAAAACTTGTTAAAGGGTCAGAGAGCCAAGAAAATTTCCTTAAGAAAATTAGGGAAGACATTTCAGGGATGAGTACCAATTCGGACAGATGTCCGTAGCATTGAATCAGTGTTAACCGGGCATACTTCTAAGCAACACTATCTAAACCCCTAAGAAAGATGGCCATTGCCTAGCCATTACTACTAGAAGTGGGAAGACTACTACTGATCCACCTATGCCTATGGTTGATGACAAGAGAGATGAGCCCGTAATAATTGATGATAAAAATAATGTTGAAGCAAAAAATTTGATGGTAGATGATGATGCATCTTAAAAGACTTTAGTTATGGAAAAAGAGGCCAAGTTTGACAAAGGGAAGGGAAAGAAGGTCACACAATTATTGAAGTCCATCCCACAACCTCCACATTCTTTTCCACAATGGTTTAAGAAGATAGCTGAAGAGGGCAAATATCAAAAGTTTATCTCAATGTTGAAAGATTTATTGGTGAACATCCCTCTTGTGGAGGCTTTAGAACAAATGCCAGGCTATATGAAATTTATGAAGGATTTTATGACAAAACAAAAGATTGTGAGTTTTGAGCCCGTGGACAATGTGTACCATTGCAATGCCATAGCCTCTTGATCTTTGGTTAAGAAAAAAAGAGACCCAGGAGCATTCACGATCTCGTGCACTATAGGGTGTTTTAATTTTGCAAGAGCATTATGTGATCTGGGTACAAGTATTAACTTGATGCTACTAGCAGTTTACAAATAGCTGGGGTTGGGGTCACCCAAGTTGACTTTAATAAGACTCTTCATGGCAGATCGCACTGTGAAGAAGTTGGTGGGTATCTTATGTGATGATTTATTAAGGGTTGCATCCTTTATCTTTCCAGTTGATTTTTTCATCCTTGACTGTGAGGTGGGTAAGACCCTTCCTTGCGACTGGACGTGCTTTGGTTGATATGGAAACTAGGCAGATGAAGTTTCAATTGAATAATGAGTAAGTCACTTTTAATATATACAGTCTATGAAGCAGCCGAAGGATATGCATGTGATTTCTATAATAGATATAGTCAACAAAGATAAGTTGGTAGCTCCCATTGAGGAGAGACTTAGAGTTGAGACCCTCGCGGCAGTTATCATGAATTTTGACAGTAATGGTAATGATGAGTACGATGAGATGGTGAATGCACTTGTTGGTAGGGTTTCATACAATTATGCACCAAAGAAGATGGATTTTGATTTGAAAAATAGAGTGACCCTGCCATTCAAACCTTCTATTGAAGAGCCTCTATTTTCGGAGCTTAAAGCTCTACCATCTCATCTTCGGTATTCATTTTTGGGTGCCAACAACACGTTGTTCGTTATCATTGCATCTGATCTATTAGAATGGCAATTTGAGGCCTTAGTTTCCATCTTGCAGAGGTTCAAAAGGGCTATTGGATGGTCTATTGCTGACATTGTTGAAATCCCAACTGGAATTCACACACACAAAATCCAACTCGAGTTGGATTATGTATACCCAGCATTAAGCACCAACACAGGTTGAATCCACCCATGTAAGAGGTTTTAAAGAAATAAATCATTAAGTAGTTGGATGCAGGTATAGTATATTCGATTAATGATAGCAAGTGGGTGAGTCCGATTCAATATGTGCCAAAGAAGAGTGAAATCACGGTGGTTCAAAATGAAAAAATAAGTTGATTCCTATTAGGCCCGTTACTGGATGGAGAGTTTGTATAGACTATAGGAAGATGAATTCATGGATCGAAAATGATCATTTTCCTATATCATTCATGGCCTAGATGTTAGATCTTCTTACTGGTAGAGGATGGTATTGTTTTCTTGATGGTTATTTGGGGTAAAATCAGATTTCCATTGCTCCTGAGGACTAAGAGAAGACCACTTTCACATGTTCATATAGGATGTTCACATTTAAGAGGATGGATTTTGGTCTATGTAATGCTCCCACAACTTTTCAGCATTGTATGATGTCCATCTTTTCTGACATGGTAGAGGATACTATTGAAGTTTTCATGGATGAATTCTCAGTTGTGGGTGACTCATTTGAGGATTGCTTGACACATCTAGCCAATGCTTTAAAAAGATGCAAGAAGTGTAACTTGGTATTGAATTAGGAGAAATTCCACTTTATGGTGAATGAAAGAATAGTGCTTGGTCACTAAATTTCAAAGAAAGGGATTAAAGTTGACAAGGTGAAGATTAAGGTGATTGAAAGGTTACCTCCACATATTTCTGTGAAGGGCATTCGTAGCTTTTTGGGACATTCAGGTTTTTATAGAAAATTCATCAAGGATATTTCTAAGATTGTTAACCCCCTATGTAAGCTATTGGATAAGGAGGTGAAATTTGTGTTTGATGATGCATGTTTGAAAGCCTTTGAGTTCCTAAAAAAGGAGTTGATTTCAGCCCCCACTATTGTATCTCCTCATTAAACTTTGCCATTTGAGGTTTTGTACGATGCTAGTAGCTTGACGCTAGGTGCAGTCCTAGGCCAAAGGTGAGAAAAGATCTTACATCTCATCTACTATGCTAGCAAAGCAATTAATCTGTCTTAAAAGAATTACACTATGACTGAACAAGAGTTGCTTGCTGTTGTGTTTGTTTTTGAGAAAGTTCAGTCTTATTTACTTGGCGCAAAAGTGATTGTGCACACTGACCATGCAACTCTTAGATACCTCATGGCAAAGAAAGATGCAAAGCCAATATTTACTAGATGGGTGCTTCTGTTGCAGGAACTCAACTTTGAGGTCAAAGATCAAAAAGGGACAGAGAATCAAGTTTCCGACCATTTATCACACCTTGAGGAAGAGGCCATACTAAAACTAAGGGATGAGATTTAAATTGATGATACTTTTCCAGACAAGCAAGTGTTGGCAGCATCACAATACTTAATCCCTTGGTTTGCATATATCGCCAATTATTTAGCTAGCGATCTAGTTTTGAAAGATATGTCATTTTTACAGTGAAAGAAGATCATGCATGAGGTGATGAAGTTCTTTTGGTATGAGCTATACTTGTTTTGGGTTTGTGCAGATGGTGTGATTCGAAGATGTATTCCTAAAGTTGAGATGATGAGTATCATAGAGGCATGTCACTTGTCACTGGTTGGGGGTCATCATGGAGGTGCACGGAGTGCGTATAAGATCTTGCAATGTGGTTACTATTGGCACACCATTTATAAAGATTCCCATGACTACGCTAGGGCTTGTGACCAATGTCAAAGGTAAGGGAACATCTCACACAGACATGAACTTCCAATGATGACTATCCTTGAGCTTGAGTTATTTGATGTTTGGGGTATTGACTTCATGGGCAACTTTGTGATTTCACATAGAATGAATTACATCCTGGTGGATGTTGACTATGTCTCCAAATGGGTGGAGTAAATTGCGCTTCCAAATAATGAAGGTAAGAGCTCATCGCCTTTTTGAAAAAGAACATCTTCTCCAGATTTAGAGCCCCCCGAGCTATCATAGTGACGGCGGTTTGCATTTCTGTAATCATCTCTTCAAAACCTTGCTTGATAAATATCGTGTTAAACACAAGGTGGCAACACCTTACCATCCTCAGAAGAGTGGGCAGGTTGAGGTCTCAAATTGAGAGATTAAATATATCTTGGCAAAGACTGTGAATGTCAATAGGACAGACTAGGCTAGAAGATTAGATGATACATTGTGGGCCTACCTGACAGCTTTCAAGACCCCTATAGGTGCCTCTCTATATAATTTTGTGTACGTCAAAGCTTGCCACTTGCCTGTCGAACTCAAACATAAGGCATTATGGCCATTGAAGAGGCTGAATCTAGAATGGTACGATGAAGCAAAAATGAGATTAGAGCAGATGAATGAGATGGATGAATTCTATCTCTGCATCTATATGAGCTCAGCCCTATATAAAAAAAGATGAAATTATACCATACCCGAAAGATTACAAGAAAAGAATTTCACCTAGGAGACTTAGTCTTGCAATATAATTCGCAACTTCACTTGTTTTCTGGTAAACTGAGGTCCAAATGGTCAGGACTATTCACTGTGGAAAGAGTATTCCTTCATAGTGCAATTGAGCTAAAAGGAGATAAAGGTGTACCATTCAAGGTAAATGGTCAGCGTGAGCAGCACTATGTGGGAACTATGAAAGAGATGAGGTTATGCGAGAAAGTTAACCTTGATGAAATCTGAGTAGTCAAGTGAGCTGGGTCGTGCCGCGACGTTAAATCATGGGCTTCATGGGAGGCAACCCATGGGCTTTTTGGTGAATTTTAAGTAACCAACATAGCCAAGTTGTGTTGCGACATTAAATCAAGAACTTCTTGGGAGTTAACCCATGTTTTGTACTTTATATTTTTATAGGGTAATATTTGTTACTGGTTCAGGGATTGTGTTGGAAAAAGGAAATGCTGAACTGGACTTAGGACTAAACCCACGAGAGGATTGTATGGTCATGGGAATATCACACGGTCATGGGTTCAGTTGTTTGAGCTCATATGTTCAAAGTCCTATAGGATGTAAATTTGGGAGCTTTACTACAATGGGTCACCAAGATCATACCAATATGTCACGATCATGGTGCCTATTATCTGATCAAACTCCTACAGATCATCAGGTTAGACATTGAACCTATGATTTTAAGGAACAATCGTGACTACATACCACGACCGTCCTTAAGGCTCGTAGGTTCCTAGATAAGTTTTCTGAAATCCTCATCCTACGACATGATATTATGATCGTGGATCAACACCACGATCGTATGAGGCTACCTTCTGGGGAATCCATTTAAAAGAGTGAGGACCCGATCTAACCCGACCCAACTAGGGTTTAAACGTGTAAACCCTTAATCATTGACCCGATCAGAATACTTTCTCTTTTTAAAGTATTACAATAACGAATCATTGCCCCTAATCATTCCTAAAGGCAAGAATCAAGAACATTACCTGTGATCCAAAGCCACTCTTTTTTTCTCATTCAATCGTGAAAGAAATTATGAGTATTCAAACACATTTTTAATTGATAGAGTTATGAACTGACTTTGGATTTGTTGAGTAAAATTTTGGTCATGGGTGTGTTAGAATTATTTCTAGGTCTTTGTTTTGCGTCATTAAAATCACAGGGGAAGTCTGAGTACCCATTTGTGCACAAGTGTTGGTCAAGAAAGATCTCAAATCGGGTCTTATAAGGGTCATCAGTTGGGTTTTGAAATCTATTAAAGATCAACACACTCCACGACACAACCTACGATCGTAGAATCTACAAATGGTCATAGGTTGGATTGTTATGCGTCCCAGTTGTAAGTTTATAAGTGCTCATCATACGAGCACATCCCACGATAATCCTATCTAGGTATGATTGTGGTATGTACTCTTCTGAGGTGACATACTCCCAGTACTTAGGGAATGTTCCTACGATCAAAAGGTACAATTGTACTTTCATTGCATAATCATAGGAACAAAGTCGTATGATGAAATATCCCCTAGTACTTTTGGGGGAACCCTTTCTACGACAGGAATGCACGATTGTGCCTTCATTGTACAATCATAGGTATGGTTGTCTAAGACATTTACTACACTTGTACATTACTTTGAAATTGGTACTAATTTGTTTTCCATCTACAATTTCAATGGCACCTAAATCAAAGAACACACAAGAGAAGGCTCTCCGAGCACAAATTGCTAAGGAAAAGGCCCCACCTAGTTCCTCGGAGAGTGATTCCAATAGCTCTAGTGGGACTGAGATGGAGTACTCTAAGAGCCCTTTGGATGAACAACACTGGCCTAGGACCACAAGAGTAAAGGCAAAGGAACTTGAAAAGGAGAAGGTCAAGGCCACCATATCTACAGCCTTAGTAGAGGCTGCTACCTCAATTAACCTTTCTCAATCTGAAGAGGGAAGGGACCATGGGGTTGATACTAAGGTTGCTGATGAGGAGATAGGCTCCTCGATGTAGGAGAAGGAATCCAACCCCAAATCCTCCTTGGGAGCAACAACAGTTCCAGTTTCGAGAGGGACAGATCCGAGAAGATGGAGTGTGTAAAACTCAAGAGAGTACTATTTAGATGGGTTGTCCTTGAAGTACAATGGAAATCAAAAGAGGAGTGTCCAAGAGGAACCTCATTTATTGCTTGAGTCACTGCAGAAGGTCCCGAAGGTCATCTGAGTGTTTTAGACGATGCATATGTAGAAAGCCTATTTGGTTCTAGTAGTTACTTTACTAGATTTTTTTCTTTTTTTTCTTTCTATAGTGCAGAAATAATTCTCTAACGGGTAGACTTATAAGTTCTTTCCAACTCCAACCTCTCCATATCGGGCATAGCTACAGTAACAGTCTTAGCATAACAGTCAAGAATGGCATGATAGGAATACAACTAGCTCATTCCTAGATTAATATCAGACTCCTTCATATCTAAAATCACTTGGTCAGCCAAAGTTCTATACCCCATAAACATTATAGGACATGCCCAGTACAACTGATCAACACATACAGAAACCCCAACCGGCATAGATATATGCATGGGTGCATCAAGAAATTCACATTTTAAGTTCTAGCGCAAAGTAAATTTCACAAACACATAAGAGAAAGTAGATCCCGTATCAAATGACAAAGAAGCCATACGATCACAGACAAAAATGGTACCTATGATCACAACATCAAAACCTTTAACTTTAGGACAACCCAAAACAACATACAAATAAGCCTTATCACCAACCTGACCGCCACCTCTACCAATCTACGTGTCATCCCGACAACCTGTCCGCCAACACAGTTGGTTTAGTTCCCGCCCCTACCCATACTGTGACCCCCACACCTATAATATGGATGATTTCTACCATATTCTTATCTACCATGACCTACTAGAACTAAAGCATTAGAAACTGGTTGCTGAGTGAACTGACCTATGGATAAGAAGTTAGGAAAAAACCTTCGAATATGACCTACTCTGCCACACTCATGACATCTAATATTTAAAGAAGGTCGCACGACTGCAAACACTGAAGGTGTATAGCTGTCTGTCCGGGAGGGCTCATAACTAACCCCTAACAAGCCCTCCATAGACATAGGCATAACTGAATGGAACGACCGAGAAGAGTAACCTTATAAACCATGGCCCTTCGAATAGGTACCACTAAAATAATTTAATCTCCGAGCCTTTATTTCCTCTGTTTTAACTTCCCCTTGTTTCTCACCCCTTCCACTTTCTTCATAAATCCCACTACTTCCTAAAAAATCTTTTCGGATGAAGCCACTTGCAATGTTGCCACCAGAAGACCCGTGTTCAAACCTTTTACAAAATATCTGATCCTTTTCTCGTCTGTAGTAATCAACTGCAATGGATAATAGGAAAAGACATGAAATTTTGCCTCATAGGCCACCACAGACATATCACCCTGCTCAAATCTCTGGAACTCATCCTTCTTCATATCCCGATAGGTACGAGGGACATACTTCTCAAGAAGTACATTCTGAAATTAAGACTAAGTAAGTAGAGGTAAACCAACTCTGCACTCAACAAAGGACCTCCACAATTGCTTGGCCTTTCCCTACAACTAAAAAGTCACAAACTCCACACCATATCTCTTTATAATACCTATTTTATGCAGAGGCTCATGATAGTCAATAAGAAAATCAAATGCATCCTCCGACTCAACCCCTTGAAACATCAGAGGTTTTATTTTTAAGTATTTACAAAACAAACCATGCTCATCATCGATCATAACTGAACCCAATACCTGTCGAGAGAAAATTCCCATCTCAGAACCCTCGTCCATCCGAGGTGCTATAGCAGTGGCATGCTGCAATGCTGGGGATTGGAATGCTGGAACTACTAGAGTAGTATTGATGCCAGCTAAACTATTCAATAATCCTAACAACAACTGAATCAATTTCGCAGACATTGGCACCTGAACTCTACCATCCTGTATTGGTACCACATTTCCTGGAACAAAAACCTCCTCCTTCTTAACTACCCCCTCTTCATCCTGAACCAAATCTGAAGCAGCCTGCTATGGGGGAGGGGATGCTGATCTCTACCTAGCTGATCTTCTAGTTGCCTAGGCTCCACCTTTAATAGGTGTTGCCCCTCTTCCTCCCCTTCTCACCCTACCCTCACCCAAGCTATACCCCAAACTACGACCCTAGTGGTCGATTCTGGTGTTGCTATTTCTGCAACTCCTGCTCTAGTTGAACGAGTGTTCACCATTTGTAAAATAAGAATGAAGGATGTCGGATACCAATTTGGATCACTAGATACCAATTGCAATCAAGTACTAGCACTAAAGGAAGGACAAACTAATTTTTTTTCCCTAAAGCCCTGTAGCATCTCAATGAAAAGTATAGACATATCTGTACCATTCCATAAGACTCTACTAGACCTATTCTTGTACGTAAAAATATATGAACCCAGTTCTCTAATACCATCTTTGTCTTGACCCAAACGGCCATGAGTTGTACCCAATGTGTCGTGGTTTCATGGCATTTTCGATGCTCAAAACAAAGAAAATATGTAATAGCTCAGGTATGTTTGGTTGGTATGATGTGTTTTCTATTCTATATTGCAGGAGAATAGGTTTTTGGAGGCAAAATGGACAAAAAGGAAGGATCATACTCGAGAATGAAGTATCTGAAGACGAAAGAGCCAAGTCCTGCACCAGAGGAGCGACTCACGACAGGACCCACGTCAGGTGAGTCGACCTACATGGTATGGGTCTGTGTCATAGGTCAACTCCTGAAGTTAGTTGGAGAATCCTGATTTCCATGGCAGAACCCACGTGGCGTGGGTCAACCCACATGGCGTGGGTTGGTACCGTGGAAAAGTGTCGAGTCTGTTTTCCTGTTTTGTTTAGGATAGGATTCACCTTGTATCTATAAATACCCCTCTATTGTCCTATGTTTAGGGGTTAGTCAGTACATTATTTTGATAGATATTCTTCATTGTTTTTGAGTTCATAAACACATTATTGGTTTTGTAATCTTGGAACAAAAATTCTAGGGTTTTATTGATACTGAGATTTTAGAGTTTTCTCCTTATTGTGAGTTTACAATTATGTTTTCATCACTGAATTCTTCTCGTGTTCTTGCAATCATGAGTAGCTAAACCCATCAACTAGGGTTGTGTAAACCATAAGTAATTAACAAAATGGATTAAGTACAAAGAAATTCTGAACCGTTGTGAATGCATGTATTGTTATTACCTTCATTATAATTGATCTTCTAATGTTTGCTCGCCTGTATTCTAGACTTGCTTGACAGCGAGGTAGAGATTGGAAAAGGAAGAAACAATAGAGATTTTGAAGCTATCAACCTTCATCTAATAACTTGAGCCATAACAAGGATAGTTATCTGAGTTCCAGGACAAGGGTTAGTAGTACGACACTCGGAGACCGAGAGGAAAAGAGTGAAATTAGTCTAACCAAGGTTGAGAGACATTTAGATGAACTTAACTTGTTAGATTTTACATCCAATGCAGCGGGACGATTTTGCCGGCATAAGTAACCGGTGGAGTTAAGGAATCATTGGGGATCACAGTCCTAGTGTATTTCTCATATTGATTACGAATTTGAAAATCAACAATCATTACTGTTACTACTTACTTATAAAAAAAACCTAGTTTTACTTACTTGCCAATTACTCAGACAAGCACTCGATAGACTTTCATACTATCCTCTGTAGGATCGAACCCAACCTAGTTGGATTCTATATTTGGTACATCGACCGCATTATACTTTTTTGGAGGTATATTTTGGGCGACATCAAATTTTGGCACCGTTGCCGGGGTGTACACTTACAGAGTTGATTAGTTTGCTTGTTGGAGTTGATTGGTTTTATTTTTCTATACTTTTCTGGAGGGCACACGCTGGTGTATGCCCAACACTAGGAGTCAAGGTGATCCCCTAATTCCTCTTGATACTGAGATATAACGAATACTGAGATCAAACTCAGAATCCCACAGCCGCGGGAGATATTCATAACTAGCCAATTCATCCAGTTGGTCATGAAACTGCGGAACAAGTCACTGCTCGATTGATGGCTGAGAAAAATGCAAGAAAAGCATCTCTTAGACAAGCGGATAGGGATCATCAAGGAATACAAGAGGCAGCACTACGTCTAGCTACACTTAAAGAGAGACAAAGAAGATTGAGGGTTCAACAACCCTCTCAAAGACCATATGTGACGGTTTATAATAATCCCGAAGAAGAGGATGTGGCTTATTTTGAGCCGATTGAGACTGGTGCTATTATTCCACCAGAGTTACCTCAGGGAACTAAGTTTGACATTACAAGTGCCATGATCCACCTGCTAAACTTGAAAGGTGTGTTTGCCGATCTTTCTTTAGACGATCCGAACATACACTTGATGAATTTTGTGGGGGTCTGCACTTCATACAATTTGCCCAGAGTTGACCAAGAGGCTATTCATTTGCTATTGTTTCCATTCACTCTAACAGGAGAAACAACTTGTTGGTTGGCTGAGTTACCACGAGGTTCCATCACTACTTAGCAAGAGTTGAGAAATTAATTTCTGGAGAGATTTTTCCCACCCTCCAAGATACTATAGTTGAAGGATGAGATTTATAACTTCAGATAACTACATTCTGAACCACTTTACGAGACATGGCTAAGGTTCAACAAGAAGCTGCAGAATGTGTCAAATCATAGGATGAGTGGTAGGAGTTTACTTGAGATCTTCTATAGGGCTTTAAATGCCAATACCAAGGCTGTAGCAGATACTATCACTGGCGGAGCATTTATGAGTCTGAGGTGGGAATAAGCTTCAGATATTTTAGATCGTGTAACTAATACCAACTGAGGATGGCATACTCAAGTGGCAGATACACCTATGGGGATGTATTCTATTGGAGCCTCGGCAGTACAACGGGCTTTGGATGAATATGTAGCTCAATAGGTCGCACAGTTGGGGACAAAATTAGCTTGCTAGCCAAATAGATTGCAGCTGGAAGTGCTGAAAAGGTGCATGCCATAGGTGCACAAGCCAAAACACCTAGGCATGATGATTATGAATCTGATGAGGAGACTAAGTACTTGGATCGAGAGTTGGAGGGTTTTCGAGCCATGGGCCAAGGGTCTAATCAAGACTCTTGGAACTCGAGGCAAGGGAATCAAGGTCAGAACTACCATAGAGACAATTATAACAAGTCAGAATACAGAGACAGAGACTGGGATCATGACGGTGATTGGAGGTGAAAGGATGATTATAAAGAGAAGAGTGGCGCATATGTTCCACTAAAAAACTTTGATGCTGACTATAGAAATTCAAGAATGAAAGCCCTTCTCAATAAACTGGTTAAAGGGTCAGAAATTTAAGAGAACTGCTTGAAGGAGATTAGGTCAGACATTTTAGGAATAAGTCGGAAAGTAGAATCCCATTCGAATGCCATTAAACTGTTGGAGCAATAGTTCGGGTAGATATCGATGACATTGAACCAACGTCAGCCAGGTACCCTTTCGAGCAACACCATCCAGAATCTAAAGAATGATATCCACTGTTTGTCCATTACTACTAGAAGCGGGAAGTGCACTACTGACCCATCCATACCTGTGGATAGTGATAAGAAAGATGAGCCAGTGGTAGTTGATGTAGAAACTGAAATACAGCCAGAGAGTTCAAAGAGTGATGCAGTTCAAAAGCTTCGGGATGTCGACAAAAAGATGAAGTCTGATAATGGGAAAAAAAAGGAGGTCCCTTAATTATATAAACAACTTCCTCGACCTCCCCCTCCCTTTCCTTAAAGGTTGAAAAAGAAAGCTGAAGAGCGTAAATATCAGAAATCTATCTCAATGTTAAAAGACTTATCGGTAAATATTCCTCTTGTCGAGGCTTTAGAACAGATGCCAGGTTACACAAAATTCATGAAAGATTTGGTGACAAAGAAGAGAACCCGTCAGTTTAGAGCTAGCAGATAATTTACAATATTGTAGTGCAATTGCTTCTCGCTCACTTGTCGAGAAAAAGAAAGATCCGGGAGCCATCACAATTCCTTGTACTATTGGGTCCTATAACTTTACAAAAGCTCTGTGTGACTTGAGGGCTAGCATAAACTTGATGCCTCTAGCCGTTTTCAAGCAGTTAGGATTAGGAGCACCTAAACTGACTTCTATGAGACTCCTTATGGTGGATAGAACAGTGAAAAAAATAGTGGGTATTTTGTATGATTATTTGGTGAAGGTTGCATCTTTCATCTACCCGGCTGACTTTGTGATTCTTGATAGTGAAGTTGATTTTGAGGTTCCCATCATCTTGGAAAGACCATTCCTTGCCACTGGTCGTGCATTGGTTGACATGGAAATACGCAGATGAAATTCAAGTTAAACAATGAATATGTCACTTTCAATGTTTGCCATTCCATGAAGGAACCAAAATATATGCGGGTGATTTCGATAATAGATTGATGAGAGTGATATTGTCGTACCTCTTGAAGAAAGGTCGGGGGAAGAAGCTCTTGCAGCCGTGATTATGAATTTTGACAGTGATGGTATTGAGGAATACAATGAGATGGTTGGTGAACTCGTTGGTAGTGGATCATACATGTCACGCCCCGAAATCCCATTCGGGCCGGACTGGCACCCAAAGCCGATATGGCCCGAGAGAACCAATCTTTGCTCATGTCCATTCGTATGCATAGCCTCATATTAACATCATACTATCTCATATAACTGATAAAATATAAAATGCTTATGGCGGAAGTCATGGAAAACATGTACAATATGTGAAACTTGGCCGTTAGGGCCGTCAAGTCGAGTGAACATACATCTCTTACATCCATATACCCATATACGTCTACAAAAGCCTCTAGCAGATGCATATACAAGACCAACTTAAATCGGGACAAGTCCCCGCTTTATACAATATTTACAACATCAAAACAAATGTACAATTGTGACTTGGGAAGTCTCAAACCAACTGGGGCTCACCAAAAATTTGCAATTACTGTCAACCTATTGCGGAGGTCTACTAGTGCCTGCACCTGCAGCATTTAAAGTAAGTTCCCTAAGAGGGGTCAGTACGAAGAATGTACTGAGTATGTAAGGCTCAATGAAACTGTATGATACGTAAACATGTCAATAAAATCAAATACAAATGAGTGATCAATATGGATAAGTCACTATACTGAACTTTGGATACCATGTATATTGCTTCAATTACTTTCTTTACTTCTATGACTATTCATCTTTGCCTGTGACCTGTGATACCCGGGCCTCGACTGATCAGTGGGTTTACATAACATAACGTTATGTTGGGATCGGCTCGAGCTAGGCTTATGCCTCCAGAGCTGCCACCCTAAGAATCAATATATTGGGATCGACTCGAGCTAGGTTTTTACCTCTAGAGCTGCCACCCATAAATCAACATATCAGGTTCAGCTCGAGCTAGGTTTATACCTCCAGAGCTGCCCCCTGTCAGGTTCGGTCCGAGCTAGGCTTATGCCTCTAGGAATGCCCCCTGATCCTGTTATCGGCTTGAGCTAGGCTTATGCCCCCAATGCTGCCACCCATACTTGATCATTAGCCACATATGCATTACTTCACTTCTTCACTTTTGAGATATTGATACCTTTACTTGTGAGAGATTGGTACATTCACTTGTGAGAGATTGATACATTCATTTGACATAGCATTTTTGGAAGCTTTGGAACCATAATCAAAATATAAGACATATGGATAAACATTATTGGTAACATAACACCATTGGAACCATTGGACAATCATCCATAAACAAGATACATGAGCATAATCACTTTTGGAACTTTGGAAAACAACCTTATTTAGCTTTTGGAACAATATCCAAGAATATGAGAGATGAGATTCACAATTGATCTATGAGTAGGAAACATATGATAATGACCATTGATAACCGGATATAGAATACCTTAGCACATTTCGGGATGAAACAAGCGTAATGTCAATGTGAATACTATTTGCCACAGAAAGATACGGATAGAGTAAACTTACATACCTTGTATTCTCAATAACATTACAAAATACATATGTATGGATCTCGACACCTACGTAAGCATTATTCAACGTACGGGGTGTTACATTCTTCCCCCCTTAGGAAAATTCATCCTCGAATGTTAACAATATTGTTTCAATTACAACAAATGCATCTCTATATTAACATCTCTATACATATACTCATATAAATACTTACTTATTATATTTTTTTTTCTTCACTTCCATACTATGAACTCTTTTGTCCATTTGAAACGAATATGGATACTTTGATTTCATCATTTCTTTAGTTTCCCAGGTGACCTCTTCGGCTTGTTGATCTAGAATAGCAATAGGTAGCTCTTCCTAGTGACATCCTCTGTAATTTGTATATTTTCAATGGGAGTAATATGAAATGGAACTCTTATGCACTTCCGGTAATTGCACATAGCATGTTGTGTAGAGCCAATTTTCTTTCCTTCCAAATCCTATTACCCCTTTCATTGGGGACGCTTTTAAGAGTACTTAATCATCTGTGACCACAATCATCTACTATGCCATTATGATATGTTCTTTTAACTCTAATAAAGTCACCGACAGGTGGAGATTTTTTAGTTGACTTAACTAATAACCTCGGTGTTCCATTAAATTCATAGTAATCAATAGAGTGACATATGATAGGGTAAAGCCCGTACCGATCAATACATATGTATCACATATGTATCAATACCTGTATCTTCATTAGGAGATGCCTTCACATTCTGCCTGTCCACTAGAGCATAGGTACGATCCTCTAATATCTCTACCACGACCAATAGGATGAACGCCTCTATCTAGGGAAGGAACCGATGTTGATGATGCAACGGTTGATCCCGTAGGTCGTGCTACACCACTCGCTCCCCTTTGTGGGCATTCTCTCATTATATGCCCTGCTGTGCCACACCAAAAACAAGCATTTGTCCCCACTCGGCATGTACCTGCATGAGTACGCCCGCAGTGCTGACACTGCTGACGAGGAAAACCTGTTGCCTCTGATCCATGAACTCCACTACTCTGCCCAGATGGACCACCTCTAAACCCTCAGAATTGGGGTTGAGTGTCTGCTGTAGAATATGAGAACGAGGGTCTAGGCGGTAACATTTGAGATCTAGATTCTCCTGGGTACACAATAGACTGCCCCATTGGTCTAGCCCTTTTTGATGGCCCTTCCTCAGAGTCCTGTGTCCCTCTTCTTTGCCTTTGGTCCTCCATCTTCTGTGCAAATGCCTGGATTCTAGCGATGTCCATGTCTTTGTTCAATGCTGCAATAGTACAGTCCCTCACTAGATATGGCTCTAATCGGTCCACATATCAATGAACCCTGTCAGTTATTGTAGCCACCACATTTGGAGCATATCGAGCCAATGAGTTAAACTGCAAACTGTACTCTCTCACACTCAGATTTCCTTGACTCAAATTTAGAAATTGATCCGCACGTGCCTCACGGATCTCGTAGGGAAGGTAATGATCAAGGAAAGTTGTTTTAAATTCTTCCCAATTTGGTAGATTTACACCAATATCACGGGATTTCTTCCAATCCTCGTACCTCAATATCACCTCTCCTTTTAATCTGTATGCAGCAAGTTCAACTGTCTCTACCCCCGTCACATGCATAACTTCCAAAGACCTCTGAATCTAATCCACGAAGTCCTGTGGATCTGTTTTCGGATCTGACCCTATGAATATGGGAGGGTTTAGCTTTAGGAAGTCCTGTGTACGCCGACTAGCTTCTCTAGCCACGTCATCTTCATTTATCAATGGGCCAGTTCATCTCTGTGTCTGTGCAGCCACTAACTGTGTTAACATATGTACTGCATTCCTTAAATCTTGGTCAGTGGCATTCATCGATAGTTCTGCAGGTACTTCTCTACCTCTTGGCTCTCCCGAAGCTGGCAAAGTAGACGAAGACCGCGATGAAATTTTAGTATTTGCTCCACCTTGACTAGCTTGGTCAGATGGTAGTCTACTCATTCCTTCTTCAGCAGGCACATCTACCTGCTTCCCTTTACCTTTACCTCTCCTCGTGATTGGCATTTTGACTATACCAAAGAAAAACAATTACCATGATCAGATACAATTCAACTTATAACACTGGCTCTATTGCACGATCTAGAAGTGAAGAAAAGAAACAACATCCTAAATGTCCCGTAGCCTCCTACTTATAAATGTGGTGCACAACACATCGATAAGTAAGACTCTACTCAGACAAGGCTTTGTAGACACCCTTAGAACGACCTGCTCTGATACCACTTTTGTCACGCCCCAAAATCCCATTCGGACTGGACTGGCACCCAAAGCCGATATGGCCCGAGAGAACCAATCTTTGCTCATGTACATTCATATACATAGCCTCATATGAACATCATAATATCTCATGTAACTGATAACATATAAAATGCTTATGGCGGAAGTCATGGAAAACATGTACAATATGTGAAACTTGGCCGTTAGGGCCGTCAAGTCGAGTGAACATACATTTCTTGCATCCATATACCCATATACGTATACAAAAGCCTCTAGCAGATGCATATACAAGACCAACTTAAATTCGGGACAAGTCACCGCTTTATACAACATCAAAATAAATGTACAACTGTGACTTGGGAAGTCCTGAACCAACTGGGGCTCACCAAAAATTTGCAATTACTGTCAACCTATTGCGGAGGTCTACTAGTGCCTGCACCTGCAGCATTTAAAGTAAGTTCCCCAAGAGGGTTCAGTACGAAGAATGTACTGAGTATGTAAGGCTCAATGAAACTGTATGATATGTAAACATGTCAATAAACTCAAATACAAATGAGTGATCAATATGGATAAGTCACTCTACTGAACTTTGGATACCATGTATATTGCTTCCATTACTTTCTTTGCTTCTATGACTATTCATCATTACCTGTGACCTGTGATACCCTGGCCCCGACTGATCAGTGGGTTTACATAACATAGTGTTATGTTGGGATTGGCTCGAGCTAGGCTTATGCCTCCAGAGCTGCCACCCTAAGAATCAATATATTGGGATCGACTCGAGCTAGGTTTTAACCTCTAGAGCTGCCACCCATAAATCAACATATCAGGTTCGGCTCGAGCTAGGTTTATACCTCCAGAGCTGCCCCCTGTCAGGTTCGGTCCGAGCTAGGCTTATGCCTCTAGGACTGCCCCCTGATCCTGGGATCGGCTTGAGCTAGGCTTATGCCCCCAAAACTGCCACCCATACTTGATCATTAACCACATATGCATTACTTCACTTCTTTACTTTTGAGAGATTGATACCTTTACTTGTGAGAGATTGGTACATTCACTTGTGAGAGATTGATACATTCATTTGACATAGAATTTTTGGAAGCTTTGGAACCATAACCAAAATAGAAGACATGTGGATAAACATTATTGGAAACATAGCCTATTGGAAACATAACACCATTGGAACCATTGGACAATCATCCAAAAACAAGATACATGAGCATAATCACTTTTGGAACTTTGTAAAACAACCTTATTGAGCTTTTGAAATAATATCCATGAATATGAGACATGAGATTCACAATTGATCTATGAGTAGGAAACATATAATAATGACCATTGATAACCGGATATAGAATATCTTAGTACATTTCGGGATGGAACAAGCATAATGTCATGTGAATATTATTTGCCGCAGAAAGATACGGACAGAGTAACCTTACATACCTTGTATTCTCAATACGAATATACAATCCTAGATGTGTATACAATAGTCCCTCACCTTCTTTATGTGTCACTCTACAACACAAATATATAACGGAATTCACATTAACCACCAACTACCTTACAAATGCATATAACGTCAATGAGTTACATGCTTGTCTTTAAACATGCCATTTTCCCTTGACAAAACCATTGATGAAATTACTATCCCAAAAATCACACAATATTCTCAACATTGACCAATACATGATAATCAATACATTTCACCACAACACTTCTCCTTTACACTTTCTTACCCACACCACATCACAAATAATCCATCAAAATTACTTTAATACACCTCATAGCATATATCGGCCAAAATCCCACAATTTACACTTATAGAAAAATAACAAGTTTAATAATAAAATCACACCATACATGTTCATATTTTATCCATACCATGCTCTTTCATCAAAGTCACAAGTCATAATTCAAGCTTGAATCTCATGGATCACAAATCTTATATAAAAACACAAACTACCATGTCCAACACTTCCAAGCATAACCAACATGATTTACATACTCTCCCATGCATATAACATATTAATCCATAACAATAATCACTTACCCAAGCTTCAAAAGTGATGATCTTGCTCCAAAAGTGAGCTTTGAGTCCTTAGGGTTTGAGAGCAACTATCTTATCTTTTGGTCTAAAAAGGCATGAGACTTATGAAGAATAAAAATCATATTTTTTGGTAACTTTTATAAGCATTTAAGTCCATCCTTATCCACTCTTAAATCATTAAATGCTTGGTCTAGAAGGTCAAGGCAAGAATGGGTCTTTTGACCCATTTTGGCCCATGCCTTCTTCTCATTTTTGGGCCTTTTATTGAGCCCAATTCACTTAACCCAATAAAATCAATACTTTCTCATGTTTAAGTCATATTATACGTGTTACAACAATATTCCCACTCATGCTATTCATATTCGTAGCCTTAATCTCAAAAATAAGTGATTCTAGCCACGGATGGCTTATTTTGACCATAAGGGCAAAACTGTCATTTTGATGCCAAATTTGTTCTCGAGTAATTTTATCATACCAATATAATATTTTATTCATTCCATGTATATACTCGTGGTTGTTGAAGAAACGTGGCAAAAATTGGCTCGGTACGTCCCTGGGCACACTTGGGACTTAAGAAAATTTCCAACTTTGAAAAAGTGGCAAAACCAGCGTGGTACGCCCTTGGGCGCGCCAGATTACTGCCTATGGGCACAAAAATTTGTCCCAAAGCGGAGTGGCACTCCCTCTGGCACGCCCCACACTTAGTTTTTCAAAACAATTCCATTTCTCGACTTTTCTTCGCGAGTTTGGTTAGATACTTCAAGTCCTATTCTTTAGCTTACTTCTTACCCTTAATATCCTTTGTTTAGAGGTCCTCTTAGCCTCATTTTGAACCCCACAAATGCTTCACTAAAATCACAAAACACCTCCTACGAAGGTTTAATCACATATACGAGGGCCAAATTCACTCATCTCATCAATAACATTACAAAATACATATGTATGGCTCTCGACACCTACGTAAGCATTGTTAAACATCGTTAAGTAGGGTTAGGAAGGTACGGGGTGTTACAATACACTTATGCTCCTAAGAAACTAGATCTTGATTTAAAAATAAGGGTGACCCCGCCAGCTGGACCTTCTATTGAGGAGCCTCCAGTTTTGGAGCTTAAGTCTCTCCCATTTCACCTTAGGTATGCATTCTTGGGATCCAACAACACCTTACCAGTGATTATTTCTGCTAAGTTGGCAGAGTGGGAAATGAAAGCTCTTGTTTCAATGCTGAAAAGGTTCAAGAGAGCCATTGGTTGGTCTATCTCTGACATTATCAGAATTCCACCCACTATTTGCACTCACAAAATCCAGCTTGATCCTCAGTGGATACCAAGCATCGAGCACCAACGTCGTCTGAACCCACCTATACAAGAGGTTGTGAAGAAAAAAACCATCAAGTGGTTAGATGCGGGTATGGTTTACCCCATTGCGATAGCAAGTGGGTGAGCCCAGTTCAGTGTGTGCCAAAGTAGGGAGAAATCACTGTGGTTCCAAAATGATAAGAATGAGTTAATCACAATGAGGCTGGTTACTTTATGGAGAGTTTGAATGGACTATCGAAAGTTGAATTCTTGGACCAAAAAAGATCACTTTCCTATGTCCTTTTTAGATCAGATGTTAGATTGTCTTGCTGGTAGATGATGGTATTGTTTTCTTGACGGCTATTCAGGGTATAATCAGATTTTCATTACTCTCGAGGACCAAGATAAGACCACTTTCACTTGTCCATATGGGACATTCGCGGTCAAAATGATGCCCTTCAATTTATGTAATACACCGGCCATTTTCTAGTGTTGCATGATGTCCATTTTCTCCGACATGGTGGAAGACACTATTGAGGTTTTTATGGATAATTTCTCTGTTGTGGGAGACTCATTTGATGATTGCTTGGCCCACTTTCCTAATGTGTTGCAAACATGCAAACGTTCTAAGTTGAGCGTGTTGATATGTCGTGGTTTCATGGTACTTTCGATGCTTAAAACAAAGAAAATATGCAATAACTTGGGTATGTTTGGTTGGTATGATGTGTTTTCTGTTCTATATTGCAGGAGAATAGATTTTTGGAGGCAAAATGGACAAAAAGGAAGGATCATGCTCGAGAATAAAGTATCTGAAGACGAAAGAGCCAAGTCCTGCACCAGAGGAGTGACTCACGGCAGGACCCACGTCACGTGAGTCGACCTACGTGGCGTATGGGTCTTTGCCGTAGGTCAACTCCTACAGTTAGTTGGAGCATCCTGATTTCCATGGTAGGACCCATGTGGCGTAGGTTGGTACCATGGAAAAGTGCCGACTCTGTTTTCCTGTTTTGTTTAGGATAAGATTCACATTGTATCTATAAATGCCCCTATATTGTCCAATGTTTAAGGGTTGGTCAATACATTGTTTTGAGAGATATTTTTCATTATTTTTGAGTTCATAAACACATTATTAGTTTTGTAATCTTGGAACAAAAATTCTAGGGTTTTATTGATATAGAGATTTCAGAGTTTTCTCCTTATTGTGAGTTTACAATTATGTTTTCATCATTGAATTCTTCTTGTGTTTTTGTAATCATGAGTAGCTAAACCCATCAACTAGGGTTGTGTGAACCATGAGGAATTAACGAAATGGGTTAAGTGCAAAGCAATTCTGAAGCGTTGTGAATACATGTATTGTTATTACCTTCACTATAATTGGTATTCTAACGGTTGCAAACGTTAGAAACTCGCTTGTATTCTAGACTTGCTCGAGAGAGAGGTAGATATTGGAAAAAGGGAATAATAATAGAGATTTGAAGCTATCAACCTTCATCTAATAACTTAAGCCGTAACAGGGATAATTATCTGAGATCCAGGACAAGGTTTAGTAGTGCGTCACTCGGAGACCGAGAGGAGAAGAGTGAAATTCATCTAACCAAGGTCTAGAGACATTTAGATGAACTTAACTTGTTAGATTTTACATGCAACGCATCGGGACATTTTTGCCAGTACAAGTAACCGATGGAGTTAAGGAATCATTGGGGATCACAGTCCAAGTGTATTTCTCATATTGATTATGAATCAAAAAATTGCCAATCATTACTGTTACTACTTACTTATAAAATCCCCCAGTTTTACTTACTTGCCAATTACTCGAACAAGCACTCGACTGACTTTCATCCTATTCCCTGTGGGATCGATCCCAACCTAGTTGGGTTCTATATTTGGTACATCGACTGCATTATACTTTTTTAGAGGTATATTTTGGGCAACATCAGCACCCACCCAAACTCTATAGTGAGGTTGAAAGAGAGTTTTGGAAAATGTTTTCCTTACTTTTTGAAGAGAAGTCATTTTTCTTCAATTTAAGGAAAACAAGTTGGTTTGGAAAACATTTTCCAAAACATTTAAACCAACTAAACATGAGAAAATTGGAAAACATTTTCCATAAAATGTTTTCCTTCATGCCAAACACACTCTTAAGGCAACACTATTGGAAGCACAAGATAAAGTGAGACATTGTCATTTTTTTGACTAAGTGTCAAAATTATCAACAATTATGTATGAGCATCAAAAATCTGGTAGCACTTTTCAGAGGGTGCCCATTCCAGAATGGAAGTGAGAAAGAATAACTATGGACTTTGTTATTGGTCTTTCGAAGACCCTAAGGAAATATGACTCTATTTGGGTAGTTGTTGATTAATTGACAAAGTCTGCACACTTTATTTAGGTGTGGGTGGACTATAATGCAGCCAAGTTGGCTAAGATTTATGTGAAAGAGATTGTTAGACTTCATAGGTCACCTATCTCTATAGTGTCGGATAGAGATACACAATTTACCTCCAAATTTTGGGAAAAGTTTCAAGTAGAGTTGGGCTCTAGGTTAGACTAAGTATAGCCTACGATCCGTAGACTGACGGGCAGTTAGAACAGATGATCCAAGTACTTGAAGATATGCTCCAGGCATGTGTGACATATTTTTGTAGTCAGTGGGACCAATTCTTTCCTTTGTGTGAATTTGTATACAATAACAGCTACCACTTAAGCATTGTATGTCTCTTTTTGAAGCTTTGTATGGAAGAAGGTGTAGATTGGTAATTAGGTGGTTTGATGTTTATGAGGTGACACCTTGGGGCACTGATATGTTGAAGGATTCAATGGATAAAGTGAGGTTCATTCAAGAGAAGTTGGTAGCATCCCAGAATAGACAAAAAGAGTATGTGAACAATAAGATAAGGGATGTTTATTTCGAGAAGGGTGAGAAATTTTTTCCTAAAAGGTCACCCATGAAGGGTGTAATGCGGTTTGGGAAGAAAGGTAAGTTGAGTCTGAGGTATATCGTACCATTTGAGAGATTGAATGGAATAGGGTCGGTGGCTTATAGGTTGGATCTACCTCCTAGTTTGTTAGGATTCCATCCAGTATTCGATGTTTCAATGCTTAAGAAGTATCATAAAGATGGGGATTATATTATCCGTTAGGATTTGGAGTTGTTTGATAAGTAGTTCTCTTATGAGGAGGATCTGATTGCTATATTAGATTGAGATGTGAGGAAGTTGAGAACCAAGGTGATTTCTTCAGTAAAAATCCAGTGAAGTAACCATCCTGTTGAGGAGGCTACGTGGGAGACTCGGGCGGATATACGCAAGTGCTATCCTCACATATTTATTGAGTCAGGTAAATTCTTGCTTATTTGTTCATATTTTCGTGCTAGCTGTTGTTCGGGGATGAACGAGTGGTAAATTGGTATCTAATGTAATAACCCAAAACATCGTTACACTAAATTAGAGAGTAAAACATCAGCTTAGTCTTTCCTTAAGCCAATGTTTGAAATTCAGGGCTAGCCTAGTTTTAGGTGAATTTTGAATAAGGAGTGGTCTAGGAAAATCGGGTAGTTATTGGTGTAGTGATTTGGTGGTTTTGAGTTGATAATATGTTAGATGACAAGTTTAGAAAGTCGTAGAAACTTCGGGTGTATTAAACAAGTTAGTAGAACTCTAATTATAGCATATTGTGAAAGCATTAGTTCATAATATTAAAATTCGAGAAGTGTATTGTGAAATGGGTAGATCTGGTAATTATGGATCCCGAGCTACTATTTTGACATTAGTGCAGCAACAAATCAATCGATGCAGCGATGTCACCGCAATGACAAAAGTGTCAGCATAGTGACAATTCTTTTTTTTTTCTAAGTGTCACTGCAATGACAGATCAATCATTTTAGTGATAAACCCATCACTGAAACGATGAAAACGCAATTTTCACAATTAAAATAGAAAATTTTGTGTTTTTTATTCCCATTATTTCAGTTTTCGTTCAAGGGTTGAGAGAGGATGATTTTCACCATACTTAGGGTTTTTCCATCTTTGAGGTAGGGTTTCTTTATCATTCAAACTTGCAACTACTCCTCTTGATCCTTAGAATTGTAAGAATCATAGCCATAGTTGAAAATTAGAATTTAGCCCTAGTTCAGAAATTGGTGGGGAATGACATGATTTCAGTTGTTTTTTATCCGAGGTTGTTAGAAAATACTTTCTAGTGTAGAATTCCTCCTTATAATCATGAAATATGGAGAATTCAAAGAGATTAAAGGGTATAAAATCCTGGAATGATGAACTAGGTTAAGTTCATAGGTTGGAATTGATGGGGTTTGGGTTTATAATGCCTAGAAGTGGGAAATATTGTATCGAATTGTGTTTATTTGTTGTTTATAGACCAAGAACGAACAGAGATTTAAAGAAAAGGCAAGGCTTTGGCCAAGTAGTGCTTTTGTATAAAGATAATGAGTAGGTTATGGTTTAACTATAGTTATAGACTTAATTTGACTCTGTGCTTATATGTATGTTGAATGTTTGTGACTAGCCTTCGGACATTACTTGTGACTGTTGATTGTTATTATGTATTGAACATTGTATTTGAGGTTATTCGGTGAAATGATGTTATTATATCGGGTGTCACATTGACACTATTATTGGATTGACTGTCACGCCAACACTGTTATTGGATTGGGTATCACACCGACAATAGTACATGGATTGAGCTCGTTCCCTTTAGTTCATAGTTGAGGTTCCTTGCTGACCCTAGTATATGTGTACACTTTGCATGCATGCAATCATTATTATATTTGTACATATGTTTGTTTTGATGATTTTTGAATGGATTTGTATAAGTGTAAACGATGTATTTGTATAACCTGAACACAGATTGATATGTAGAGAATTGTTATTAGTTTGTGAACTGAATTACTTATGAATGTACATTTAATTTTCAACTGATTATAAGTTGTGTTTGGATTGCTTCTTACTTGCATTTAACTTGTCTATGTGTAAGGTGTTGGGTGAAGTCGACCGATCATGATTAGCAGTACATAGTTGTTGTTCTGATACTACATGTACTCTTCTTTTTATTGAGTGCAAAGTGTGTTCCAGTGTTTGAGACAAGAACTCAGCTCTAGTTCGTGATTCCAACTTTGATTCAACGGTGAGCACCATGTTCGGATAACCTTTGAGTCATCTTCTAGTTCATGTCCTTTGTTTCTGGAAAATGATGTTTCTATTAGTTTAGTTTTTTTGATTATGTTATAGATCTTGTTCTGGATTTTAGAGTTCTTATACGATGAGTTTTGGGCCACACAGTATGTAATAAATAGAGATATTTCTGCACTTTTAATTTGTTTTGTATGAATGGATTATCTGATGATTGACTTTGCTTAAAATATTGTTAAGTCTAACGGATGATGATTAAGTTAGGAAGAGGGTAAATGTGAGTCCTACAGTAGTTAGCTAAGGTTTGGCTTAAATAATTCTCCCACGGTAGAGTTAGGATGGGTGTCACTCATAACCATTTGGGTCATGACATATGTAGTCTTTCTATGCAAACGAAGATTCTAACAATATTGTATGAAGATAATGATGTTTGCATAGCTCAATTGAAGGGTTGATACATCAAAGGAGGCTGAACAAAGCATATTTCACCGAAGTTCTTCAAACATGGTTTTTAACCAAATAGTGCGATAGATGTTCAAAAGATCTATTCGAGTGATAACTTGCAAATTTATTCACCAAGGCATTTCCAACATAAATATTTGAGAAGTTGAGATATGAGATTAAAATGCATCGTCTCCGAGATATCAAGTAAAGTTTTCATCAGGGGGAGTTAAATAAGCGTTGTACTCTTTTTTCCTTAACCAAAGTTTTTCCCCAATCTTTTACGCAGCTCTCTTTGACATATTCATGTACTGAATGAATGAACATCATTTAATTCTTGTAACTTGAGAAGTCATTTTGTGCTATAAATAGGCGATCATTATTCAGTAAAAGACACAATCAAAAGATATAGTTGAAAGAAGAATTATATTCTCTCCCATATGTATTGTCTCCATTTCTTACTTTATATTATTCTATATATTGCTCATATTTTATAACAGAAGGATAATATTAAACCTCTTTTCAATAGAAGAAGAAAAATATAATCCTTTTCCCTACCAAAAAACACTCTTTAAAAGAAAATTTTGTGAAAAATATTTTTTGTTCTATCAGAGACTTAATAGGTTGAACTTGTTCTTGTTATTTTATCGGTAAACGCTAATCCCTACTTAGATAAAGTATCGGGAAAAGAAAAAAGAATAGTATATAAAATAGCAGAGCAAGAAGATTTACAAATGCAAAGAATTTAAAAGTACATACCATCCAACGAGCCATTTTCTTTACACATGAGCTAATTCAAAAAAAAAGTATGCATCTTGTGCTCGACATAGAGAAGAGTAACAATGCACTTATCTAGTCTCCTTGCAACTTAATACATATCTTTTCTAATCCTAGGTTGTCATTATTTTAGAATAAATAATGGAACGTAACATAAAATCTTCCTTCTAAATATTGATCCTACACTCGCAAATCACCATGCTTCTCTCCATTTTGTTTTTCAATGCTTCTTTCTTCAAACTTAATGTACTTATACCACTTTGCACAAATGAGATATACCAAAAAATCAGCTGATGTCAAAGCTGCTAACAGGAAATAGAATCTGTCTAAATGACCCTTGTTGAGATTTCCAGGTATCCATCCAGGCATTTTATCAGTAGTTGAAATTTTCATGACAACAGAAACCAGCAAACTGCTTACATAGTTTCCTAGTGAAATTGAAGTCATGCACAGTGCACTTCCAAAGCTTTTCAATCCATCAGGTGCTTGTCCATTAAAGAACTCCAATTGTCCAACATACATAAACACCTCTGATGCTCCAATTAGCACATATTGAGGAACTTGCCAGAAAATGCTTAAAGAACTTGAATTCGAGCAGCGTGAACAATCTCTGTCTACCGATTTTAACCTGAAATTAATAATAGAGGTGTCAAATGTAGCCCATGAAAATACAACGTTCAAGTTTGGTTAGTACTTAAGTGTATTAATAAACTCATATACCTGAAGTGTTCAACTATTCCTGCTGCTACCATTGCCATTATAGCAATTATGAGGCCAACTCCCATCCTTTGGAGCTCTGTCAATCCTCTTGGAGAAGATTTTTTTAATCTGGCCACGAGGGGATCAAGAACTCGCCTGTAGATGAAAATGAATGATGCAACACTGAGGATGTCGAAACTAGACATGCTTGCTGGAGGGATATGGAATCCAGAGAGGGTCGTTTTCATTGCAGCCCCTTGCTCCACAAATAAAGAGGCCATTTGAGTAAAGACAACTGAATAAAGTATTGTGCAAAGCCAAATTGGAAATAGTCTCAATATGCATTTCACTTCTTCTACTTGAGACACTGCACAAAGGTGCCATGGGTTGTTTACTACTACTCCTACTCCATTCTTTGATGTGATTATAGCTGCTCTGTCCAAGAATCTGAAAAAAGAATATATGAAAAACGCGTTAGATGAAGTAATAATATATGCTTGCTGTAAGCACCTAAGAAAGGGGATAAGGTGATATATCCTCTGTCTTCAACTAATTTCACAAATGATCATTCAAAGTTCAATTTGTATTTACATAGGGTGAGTTATGATTATTGATTTTGGTTTAATAAATTAAAGATTGGATAACTATAATCCGTACAAAGGTGTCTCAATAAAATTAGTGGCCTAAAGTTACATTTTAATAAGAGGTCTTAAACATATGCATATACACACAAATAATAATAATAATTTAGAGTTATATTTTTTATTCTTACATATTATTTATTTTTGGTGTAGTATTTTAAAGACATTAAATATTTAACTTCACATAACAATATTACTATTTATAAAAGTAAGTATTAAGTATAGCTAAAAGATGTTAGCCATTTATTTAAAATGCATTACCTTGGATGTTGTTATAAAAACATTATCTATTAATATGAAGATTTGAATTGTTTAATTCAAAGTTCTAAAATATTTCTGATAAAAAATAAATAATTCTTCTTGCTTTTTTTTAATTTAACTTTTATACTATTTTTATAATCTTCGCAATTGTTAAGTGAAATCAAAATCATAAAATTTACTATTAAATTTTTTTTGAGTCTCAAAATTTGGGGGTTTAAAGCAAACGCTTTACTACCCTTGAGCCACTCCTGAATCTGTAAACTTAACCTTTCATTTACGGCTATTGAATTAAAATAAATGTGGAGTATAATAAGGTTTAATGTTCATTAAAATAACTTACTTGAATCCTTGTGTGTGGAGAATTCTTCTACTTCCATTATCAGGAAAGTCTTGTCCATCACCTTCATATAGCTCATCCCCCCTTGAAGGTTGTTCAACTTTCCATTTCCTGGTTGCAGCTACAACCACTTGACAAAATCTTGATAGAGGGTTGCCTGTAGGTTTGAAGTGCCTATACCTAGGCGTCCCAATAAGAAACAAGACTAGTGCCAAAATGGCAGAGCCAGCTGATGCCCAAAAGCCTAATGTCCACATTCCCTTATCTTCAAAGTATCCTAAAATGGTATTTGAAAACAAAGATCCAAGATTTAATGCCAGGTAAAAGTAGCTAAAAAAAGCCACCTTTGAGTGGCTCTCTTGTGGGTGATCTTCATCAAATTGGTCTGCTCCAAATGTTGCAATAGTAGGTTGATACCCTCCATTTCCAAGGGCAATTAAGTAAATCGACACGTAGAAGAGCGCCACACTGATAGTGGAGTGGGACCGACAAGGGGTCTCTTCATCTCCACAACCATTAGGTTTGACTAAGAAAATGTATGAAGTCAATGAAAGTGAAACCAGTCCCTGTAAAGCAGAACAATTAATTTCAAACCTTAGTATCTAATAATGTAAGAAGGATTTCAAGATATTTTGATTTGTGGAATGAAAAAATGGAAAGTCACTTACAGCCACAAAAATGGCTTGGAAAATAGCACACGTCTTGTATCTTCCCCAGTAGGAATCACTGAGGAAAGCTCCCAAGAGGGAGAAGATATAAACTGTCCCTGTCCACTTGCTCACATTGTTGGCTGCTTCAGCATTGTCTTGACCCATAACTCTGGTCAGAAATAGAACTAAATTGACTCCAACCCCAAAGAATGCTAGTGTAGCTAGACCTTGATTCACTGAAAGTAAAATTCTTATGAGATCAAAAAAATTTTTAAAAACCCTACACTTTATTAATGAACCTAAAGTATTAACAGGAGAAAATACTACTGAATAAGCAGTAATAAAATAAATCTATAGCAGACTTACCAAGTAAGAGAACACCGGCAAACCACCTTCCGGTTCTTGCACGCACGGCAGGTTGGCCATGCTTATCCATAGTTCCATCAAGGGTGTATTCGTCTTTTTCATTTTCCATCTTCCTCTCCCTCTGACACGATAAAAATATATGACGGGAGAACATTTGTTAGTCATTATCGCAATACTCGGTCCGTGACACTTTATGTGACGAGGCTCTAAGTACAAGAGTCAAATTACTGAATTTTTTATGCCATTTTGGACATGACTAATGTTTTCAAGTTGTATGAACGTAGTAAGATATACGTATATGAAAATCACTAGTATTGTAAGTTGATAATTCGAAATACTTTTAAGGGTGGCGTGGTAATTTTTTTGTGACATACCAATTAATTAGTAGTAATAATTTCATATAAAATGAAAAAATAAGGAGTAAATTTTTACCAAGGCGTTGAACAGCTAAAGCATGAGAAGGCAAAAGATTTTAAATGAAACACATAAAGTAAATAAAAAATAGAGAGAAAGAAAGAGAATTCAGAATTTTTCCATGAATATTCATAAATGAATGTTCGTATTCGTCTTTTTCCATAAATTGTTCTATTCTATTATGTGAAGTAATCAGATACCGCGCATGTGGGAGTAATCATCTTCTTTCGTCTTCTTTTTTTTTTTTTTTCTTTTTTTGGGTAATCAGTTTCTTACTTTTGGTTTCTATGTATATATAGGAAAGAAGTAATTCAAACAAGTTATCATTAATTCATTATCGACATGAATAACAAATTGCTTGACTACTCTCTTTACTTAATTTGAACGCGTATTATTATGGTAATTACGTAGCATGCTTTGCAATGGATTTAACAACATCAGAAAACCATAGCTATTAAAAGTAAAGCATAGAAAAAAAGAGAGATTAATTTAAGAAAAGGACAATTGGAAATTGATTCTTCTTTTTGATCTTCTTATTACCACAACCACCTTAAGCTAAAACGTACGTATTACTTTTTGGGGATAAAGAACCAGCTGTTTACATACTTGGATGACGCTGTGTGTGGCCTTTCTACAACGTTAAAATTAATAATAATGTCTTTTATCTGAAAAAGGTAAAGAAAACTAAAAGTCTGAAAGGCAACAAGCAACGGAATGGTGATTATTGTTGATCTTTTTCTAAGTCCCTTTTATATTAATTATTACAACTTACTTGACGTGTTTGAATTCTCCTTTATAAGTTTATGTATACGTATAAATTTAAGTAGTCTACATGATATGATCAGCTTACTAACATATATAGAGCTATTATTGCAGACTTTCGATGAACTATCATTTCTAGTAACTACTATATATACTTTCAGTAAAATCCTACACGGCAAATCAACCATGACAAGACTCCTGTGAGGCCATTCGTACTATTTCAAAGTACTAGATAATTAATACTATACATGAACCGTGTTATTTTTTTTATAATGATAAAGAATTTAGAAATTAAAAAAAAAAAAAAAAACTCATATAAACAGCAGTTGGTATAATGACTGAAGATAGTATAGAAAGTTTGCAATTAATAAACATGAAACAGGAGCTCATGACATGCACCACCCACAATATATATAGATACTCTATTATTTAATTCTTGCACAAGTTTCTTTTCTTTTCTTTTTCTTGATACCTTTGGAATTAATGTACACGTGCAGAAAAAGATTACGTGACTATCAGAAACGAGAAAGCCATAACAAAAGAATAGCGGGACCGTTTTGAAAGACATGTCAAGAAGATGACAGAAAAACAAGCTAGCTAGTTTATTATACTACTACAAGTAATTAATGGAAATTTAGTGTTTTAATCATCTTATTAGAAGCCATAATATAAAACATGCATGCCAATGATCATTAAAAGGAAAATAGAATAAACATCAAAGATTGCAAAAACGGAATGAAATTAGCCAGCTTAGAAATGGAAAGGATAGGAAAATGTGCTAACCATTTTGTCAATGTTTAAACAGGCCATTTGGTTCTTTGTACCAGATAGTTGCACTGAAAATGTTCTGAAAACAATGTGACAGAAAATTTAATTTCCTCAAAAATGTGAAGTTTAGACGTAGGAGGAGAAGAGGAGAAGATATTTTGTTTTTTCTCTGGGGGAAGAAATGTTTGAAGAGAAGAGGGGAAATGGTGAGGTATTTATAGAGTTAAGTTACGGTATTTAGACAGCTAATTGTGAAGTTACTTGAGAAAAGATTTAAGTAAAAAATAGTCCATCAGAGAAAAGGACAGAATATGGTGACAAAGCAATGTGTTGGAAGCAAAAGTAACTTTTTAAGGCATGAATTGAAGGAGGAAAAGAAGCGTGATTTGGTTGAATACAGGGAAATGATGTCTCTCTCACGACATGAAAGAGTTGAGTTTAAGCTGTCTTTTATTGTGATTATTATAAGCTGTACTGATGCTGACATATTTCAAATTTTGTTTATTTATTTATTTAATCCAAAATGTGGTAACTTTTCCAAGTGTGCAGGTAAATAAATTGTATTTACTCTTTCTATCTTCTCCAGCCTTTATATTCTTTTGATTTTCATTTTATGTCTCTTTTCTTTTTAGTTTATAATTATGATAATAAAATGACATGTTTCTATACTTTAAAAAAACATTTTGATTATAGGCTTCTTATTAATATATCCTTGATAAGATTATTTATAGTCACACAAATATTAATAATTTTCTTTTTAAACCATATACTCATTTCAAAAGTCTTTTTTTTCCTATAAGTACTCTGTGTATGTCCAATCAAATGCATAAAATAAAATGGAACAAATTTTTCCACAAAATCATAGTCATAAACATTAATGGAGCATCTTGCTGAATATTATTGTACTTCCTCCGTTTCTAAATACTTATCAACTTTATTAAATGAAAAAGATGTTATCCAGCGATAAATAAAATCTATTAACATTAAAAGAGATTAGGATTCTAATTCAAACAAAGACAAAGAATGTTAGGTGATTATTTCTTTCCATAATTTGCTTTAGTGCCTTCGTGCACAAAGTTATTCAACGCTAGTGATACTTGTATTGTTGTAGAGAAGGTAGTAGATATTCGATGAAAAAATAGAAATCATGTAAACATGTGTGTTTTTATAAGCGGTTCCTCTGTTGAAAAAAATTATGATCATGAGAAACTTTTTCAATAATCATGAGAATTTCAGTTACTAAATTATAACCAGACCGTTTTGGTAAGTAAAATTTTTGACATCCTTGGATTGTTTGGTCTAATAAAGCTACGGCATGATATACTTTGGATTCCAACAATCTATGGTGGCCTGAGAGTATCTCAGAATATTATTCCTTTTTATTAAAAATATTTTATCAGGTGCGTTTAGAGATCTGATATTAATAGAAACAAAACAGGAGAGAGAGGGAGAGAATGATCATAAATGTTTATTAATCTTAACAGTACTAGGTGGATGGTGGGCAACTTTTTTTATGGTGATATAGATATTCCTTTGTCCAATTAAAATGACATTGAACCTGGCAAGCAAGTAAAAACCATTTTGTGTGTTAATTTAGTTATGGTGGGGTTAATGGAGAGGATAAAACAAATTTAAGGTGAGACAGCTAAAAGTGGAGTTCATTAATTTTCAGGTTAATAATAATAATAATAATAATAATAATAATAATAATAATAATAATAATATATGTGTGTGCCAGTAATAATTGAACAAGCTTAGCTGCCTTCAACCAATTTTTGTACTACTCTAATGTGGAAATTTCGTAGAAATTGGACAAACACGTGATCATTTAGGCAGCCGTCATACATCCTTATTATTGGGCACTTCAAATGTTTTAAGGCTGCTCTATTGTCAATGTCAGTTGAAATGAGAACAACTTATCTAGTCACAACACAATTTTCTCTTTCAAACTTCTTTATTCTCATCACCAACTTCTCTATTTTTACCACATATAAATATCTTCATCTTTAACTATAAATTTTCTTCTTTAGATAAAAAATTCTAATTCAATCTAAGAATCCACAATTTTTCGATAAACTATACTTTATTCCTCTTGCACAACCTTTACACTGGCACTTTGCTCCCCTATTGGATTTTTTTTACACAGACTCGAATCAGTAGAATCAAGAGTCATCAAATATCATATGCTTATAGCCAAAAAAATATATATTTTTTGTTTGTTAGGGTGGTAGAGAGCTAATTTCAAGTATGGTCACTGAACTTTATCTATTATAACAGTAAAGTCATAAATTATGTTTTATTATATTAATGTAACTAAACTTTCCCACTATATAATAACTTTGATGTTATATATTATTGGTAAAGTTATGTTACTTTTAGTGTGATAAAAATAGTTTAATGATTTTATTATTATAATAGGTAAAAGCTAATTACTTTTATATGATAAAAAGCAATTAAATATTATTATTATTATTATTATTGTAGTAAATAAATTTTAATAGTTATACCTAAAATTAATATGATGGTAAAAATGAGGGTGGAGGTGGCTAGGAGTGAATTATCGGAGGAGTTTATAAGAACCTATCATTATTGAAAATAAAGGGAATTGAAGCAACTGATGTTAAATATGTGCAGTAAAAAGAATCATTTTCAAAAATTAAGAGGACGGCTGGCTCCAGTTATGTGCTTGACTCAACTCAACCACTTGGATTGAATAAGGGGAAGAAAAGGGGAGATGCAAAAGCTAAAGAAGCAACAAAGAAGGTTAATTGTCCTGTTTTTTTCCTTCTTTTTGGTTACAAAGGAAAAGACTTGGGATTCTCTGCATTATTTATTCCTCACCTCATAAACACACCGACATATCAAGGAAGGTCTAGTCTCGAGAGACAAAAAAAAAAGATATGGATGACAATAGGGCAAGATAAACATGTTACTTTATCCCATATTTCAATATGTTTGATATGATAAAAACAATTTTTTGACAGAGTGCTGCTATTTAGCACAACTTATATAGATATAAGCATACAATTTGTCACAACTGGGTAAAAAGTTTATTATGACCTTAATGAAAATTGACTCTAAACTTCTTTTTTTTACCAAAAATCTTCTTCTAATACATAGTCATCATTACACTTATTAAAGTTCAATCACTATAAATTAGGATAGTGATCTTTATTAGTTAGGATAAATAAGTTCAGTTGGCTATATTTTAGGATACATGGCTAAGTGTTGTATGTTAGTTATATTATCTCCCTATTCTTCTGTAGTTTGTTATAAACAACCGTGTTTATATTCAGTTATCCTACTCAATAGAAAACACACATAATTCTCTCAATTATCTGATCTTATCTTATGGTATCATAGCCTACCATGGAATCATCTTCTTCTCAACTTTCAGATTTCACCTCTACAGCAACAACATTAACCACTCCAAGTCTTTTTGCTACTTTACCTCATGCTCAACTTTCTTTTTCCATAAAACTCAAACCAACAAACTACCTAACTTGGAAAACTCAATTTGTTCCTATCATCAAATGTTACAATCTATTCAATCATATCAATGGTACACCAGCACCTACCTCCAACATCATCAATACCACAACAAATCAATCAAGATCAAATTCTGATTATCTAAAATGGTTACAAGAATACCAACTCTTACTAAGTTGGATCTTATCATCTTTAACTGAGAAATTTTTTCCTTATGTGACTGGTTTAGATACTATCTTTGAAGCTTGGATCGCTCTTTCAAATGCATTTGGCATAAGCAACAGTGCTAGAAGAGTTCAATTACATATCACCTTGCAAAACATGACTCTTGGTGACAAACCACTGGCTCAATTTCTTTGCGAAGCTAAAGCTATCGCTGACAAGCTTGCCGCGGCAGGCACACTTGTGTCTTCTAATGAATTCAATGCCACCATTTTTCGCTTACTTCCCTCTAATTATCATCCTGGCATTGCAACGTTGTTTGCATAAAGTTGCATGTATCATTTTCTAATCTTTTTGGTAGACTTATGGCTCATAAGATCCTCTTGCAGAACTCTCGCAAACAAATCTTTGTTGTTTCTAGTATTGCTTGACAACAAACTTCATCTGCACGTCAATCTAATCAGAGCTCCCAGAAAAACAATAGTTACAAAAATAATAGTGCGTCCTCAACAAGAAACAAGAAGTGGTTTCCTGATCCTTGTCAGATCTGTGCACTCAACAATCATCAAGCTAAGTGGTGTCGCAATCTTTATAATAGTGATAATATAACTACCCATGCAGCAAATGTTAATGCTTCTTCCAAAGACTGATTTCCTGACACTACTGCTTCTCATCACATGACTCTTGATTTGTCTGCACTTGAAATCTCAGAGGAGTACAAAGGGCCTGACACGATCATTATAGGTAATGAATATGGTTTGCGCATTAAAAACATTGGTTGTACACTATCTTCTAGTAATAATCAGTTTCATTTGAAAAATGTTTTACATATGTTTGTCATACAATAACAATCGTTGTCGGTTAATAAATTTCCCAAAGATAGTCAATGCTCTTTTAAATTTGACTCTGATGGGTTTACTGTGAAGCATCAGATAAATAAATAGGTGTTGTTGAAGGAACCAGCTGATGATGGAGTTTACAGGCTTCCTATTGCTGCATCCGAGGACATCACAGGACAGATAGTTTGGACTGTTGCCCTGATTGGCATGCTCGGCGTGGTCATCCTCAACAATCAATTGTCTCCTTTATTGTTTATAAGTTTTGTTTGCCTAGTAATTCAATAAAATCATCTAGCTTTGGTGAAGTTTGTTGTTTAGGAAAACATTGTCAGATTTCTTTACCAATCACTAGCTCTATTGCTAGTACGTCGTTGGAATTATTTCATGGAGATGTATGGGGATCAGCTCCCAACTTATCCTTTTATGGAGACAAATATTTTATTCTATTTGTGGATGACTTCTCTGGTTATTATTGGTTATTTTTAATTAAACAAAAAAAATGAGGTTCTTTCTACTTTAATCGAATTCCACAAATTGGTTGAAAAATAGTTTCAAACCAAAATCATTAGTTTCCAATCAGATTGGGGTGGTGAATTTCGTCCTATCAATACTTATTTGAAGGAAAATGGTATTCAACATTGCATTACTTTCCCTCATACCCGCCAGCAAAATGGTCAAGTTGAAAGAAAAATCAGGCATCTAGTGGATACATACCTCACCCTGCTCGTTCATGTTGTAGTTCCATCTAGATTTTGGAACTTTGCTATGCACGCTTCTGCATATTTAATTAACGAGCTCCCTACTCAAGTGATTCAACATGTCTCCCCATTTAAAAAACTTCATAGAACTCCACCAGATTATGAATTACTCTGTCTTTGGCTGCACTGTCTATCCTTTGTTACTACACTATAATCAACACAAGTTCTCTTAAAGAATTACAGCTTGTGTTTTTCTTGGGTATGCCAAGTACCATTAAGTTTATGTCTGCTTCAATCCTCATGATAATAAAATTTATCTCAGTAAACATGTTCGTATTGATAAAACCCATTTTCTATATAAGGAGACAAAGTTGTCTGATTCCTTTATTCTAGGCACTGCTGCAGAGTGATTTAATTCCACTCTTTGTCTCACCTTAATTGTGTCAATACCACCACCTAACTCAATTGTACCATCATGTTCAACACTTTCACCTAATTATGTATATTCTTCTAACATTAATAACTTTGGTTCTAGCTTATCATTTTCTAGTGCTTCTCAAGATCATATTAGTTCTCCTTCAGAACAACACATGTATGTCCTTCCAACCCCTACTGAACCACACAACCACCTGGATACAGTCACTCAATAGTTCTGAGGCAAAATTTTAAGAAAAAGACATTATCTTTCATGTCTGTTTCGGATAGTAAAGTTTAATATTCCCCGTTTACTCTTTTGGAACAACATGCTACACAAAAGAACTCAAATTTCCATCACATATAGAGTCATGAGCTCTGAAATAACTACTTTGATACAACATCAAACATGGGAACTTGTTCTGAAACCATCAATTTTTAATATTATGGGTTACAAATGGGTTTTTCGACTCAACCACCATCTTTATAGTAGCAACAAGCATTGCAAGGCCTACTTGGTAGCCAAAGGATATAATCAAGTTGAGGGAATAGATTATGATGCTATTTTCAGTCCGATTTTCAAGCCTACAACAGTTCGAGTTGTTCTCCCCTAGCTAATCTCCAATAAATGGACTCTTCTGCAATTGGACATTTCTAATGCATTTCTCAATGGAACCTTGGAAGAGGATGTGTATATGTCTCAAACTCACGGATTTATTGATCAACGATGTCCTGATTATATGTGTAAATTGAAGAAATCAATCTATGGCCTTAAACAAGCCCCATGGGCTTGGTTTCATAGACTCAGTTCTTATCTTCTAACCATTGGTTTTGCAAGCTCTCATAATGACTCCTCGATCTTTATTGAACACCAAAATAGTGATGTTCTTTATATCCTCATCTATGTCGATGATATTATCATAACAAGGAGTAACTCAAATACAGTTCAAACTTGTATAACTCAATTGTCCAAAGAATTCAAGTTGCGAGATCTCAAAAAACTTCATTACTTCCTAGGAATCAAAGTTAGATATCTCAACAATGGTATTATTCTTTCTCAACAAAAATACCTTCAGGATATTCTCACCACTACTCAAATGGAACATGACATATCTGTCAAGTCTCCTATGGCTAGCACATGCAACCTGCAACATTATGAAGGCGAAATGCTGGTCAATCCCAAGATTTATAGGAGAATAGTAGGCGCATTACAAAATGCTTGTCTAACTCGTCTAGACTTAGCATTTGTTGTGAACAAATTATGCCAATTTTTATTTGCACCAACAACCACTTATTGGACAGCCTGCAAACGTGTTCTTTGGTATGTCAAAGCCACCTTGCATTAAGGACTGCTTATAACTCACTCAACCAGCTTCCAACTTTAGGCCTTTTGTGATGTTCACTGTGTGGGCAACACAAATTATAGGAGATCCACAAGAGGTTTTTGTCACAACCCAGGACTAGGCCCTGGATATAACAGGCATTCCAAACCAATGAAGACTTAAAAGAACCTCTTAGCATATCATCATGAGCATTTTAAAAACATTTGCGGAAGAAAGACCAAATAGAAGAAATCCATTTAAAATATAATAGAAATTTATCCAAGTTTGAAACAAAATATTTAGACAATATCTACGTAAATCAATAGAGCCTCTAACATAAGAGTGAATAATCTAAGTCGGGACATGCCCCAATAGTACCGTAAAACCAAAACCATAGTCTGACATAGGATTAAATTACCTTCCGAAAGATGAAAGGCTCACCACTTGCTTAAGTTGTTCCAATGAATCCTACTGTTGTACAGAACCACAAGAGAATGCCTCCGAACCTACATCATGAAATAATTTTGCATCCGGGGACGGTCAGTACGACGAGTACTGGTATGCAACCCAGGGGAAGGGACAAAATAGTTTATAAAGTAAGCCATATAAGTAAAACATAGTCATGAGGAAGGTACGTAAATAGTGACAAAATAAATGAGACACAAGCATTTAAAACTTTATATTCTAAGTTAGGTGGTGTCACCGACATATAGTAACCCGGGCTATATGGGTCCGGTCCGTACCCAACTGGTGGGGCTTCAATCCATGTTTGCCGCACGAATTGAGATAATATTATTTTGGCCACATTTTATCCTCATAGAGGGAAAACATTTAGTCGTCCAATTAAGGAACTATCATCCCTATATCGGCAAACTTAGATTTTGAATAGTAGGACCCCTTCCGAACCTACACCTTCTCAGTTAACCACTTTTCTCTCTTTGAGCCCAATTAAAACATTGTTTATAACATTTATCCATAGAGTCATCATAAAGGCATTTACATTTTGGTATCGTAATACCAAGACTTGCAAGTCATCCATATCGTGCAAAAATTATTCTCATAAAACGTTATTGACTATTAACCCCGTATTTAGAATCATAAATATAGTCATAGTTGAGTTTCCATAAAAGTCTTAAAGCATCTCATCAATTCCATACGTTCAATAGTTCAAAAGGACGGGGAAAGATGTTTGTATTTCTTATTCAAACTCAATGCTTTTAAAAGACTTGGTAATCATGGTTTCAATATTCATAACATTTAATATTCAAATTTGAGATATGAAGATTCACAATTTCAAATAGTCATTCCAAGTCTCAAAACCCTCAAATAAAGGTTAGAAAAAAACCATTTGTAAAGATAGGAAAAATCAATATCAAGCTTTTCATAAAATAACTCTCAACCCTAGTTTCAAACCATCAACATAATATACGTGAATACTTAATAAATCATCACTTTGTAGTAGTAGTTGAAATGGGGGGTGTTCAACATACCTTAGATAAGAATTTGGGAATAACTCTTTGAATTGGGAACCCTAGCTTGAAATATATAGAACCCATTGAAGACTTACTTGACTAGGGTTTGTTCCACATACCCTTGATGACGAATTTGATGAGAAAACATTGAGAAGAAACCTTAACCTTTGATATTTCTTAAAACTTTATGTTTGGGAGTTTGAGGTTTTTAGAAGAGAAAAGAAAGTGTTTGGATCTGGGGATTAGGGTAAATAATCATGTAGGGAATTTTTTAAGTAAGGAGGGGACGGTTTATATAAGGACTAAAATGTCCCTAAAGATGCACTTTAAAAAAATTTCTCGAAATCAGGTTTCACGACTTGGTCCACGGGTCTTGGAAACTTTCACGGTTTGTGAACTAGAGTCGTGGAAATCAGATGGATTTTGTAAACTTTTAGGATTAGGTCCATGAATTGGTCTACAAGTCATGGAACGTTTTCACAGTTCGTGAACCTGACTCGTGGAAATCAGATAGATTTTCACTGATCGTGGAAACTTGTCCACTCGTAGTGGAAACTAACTTTTCCACTGATCATGGAAACCTGGAAACCAAAATTTTTAGTCAAAATTTATACCGAGTGTTTGATACATGGAGATTTACAAAAACATTCGGGGTGATACATTTATCTAACTAGAAATCATTGGGTTCGGGCCAAAATGCATATGAAGAATGGTTCAAATTCTAGCCCGGAAGTGCGGGATGTTACAATATCTCCCCCTTGGGATCATTCATCCTCGAATGATGGATATAGAATTATTTAAGTTCTATACGAATGGGTATAAGGGCTGAAACTTCACAGCAAAACTTTACTTCTAACTCACATACATCAAGAAGAGCTTTATTACAACACCGAGCAATTTGTCCTAAGCACGAATCATAGGATACCTAAAACTTGACATATACATGCTTTAGGAAATGAGATCTACGTAACATGATCATAACGACGAAAGGAATGAGTTCCAGGGAATCATAAACATAGATTAAGATGGATACATAGCAAGAAATACTATCATGCTGAATGTAGGAACAAGAGTATTTATACCTCAAATGGTATGACTAAAACCCCCAAAGCTTGGCAACACTTCTCAACTATGTTTCATACTATTAGTACCACACTTCATTATTTCAAACTTAGAATTTCCCTACGAAAAAAATAACCACAAAAGCCTGAGTCTAACTGGTAAGTGCTTCCATGCTCAAGCCCAACCCGGAGTTAAAAGGTGCTACACCTAGTGCGATAGTGATAGCCTATGCTACAGGACTCTATACTTTACATCCCTCCAAGAACACTACACTCCGTCTTATCACTATAATCAAACAACCTCAAGTTCTAATCAAGGAGTACTAGCCATATAGTACAATGGCCCGTATATCTATCAATCACAACATTCAAGCCTATTATTACTATACCCCCTTTATGGATTTCCACACCTAAAATCAGCAGCTTCAATCACTTTCACAAAGATTTACACCATATATCCCCTTTCTAACTATTTCACATAATTTTTCACAACAAGGAACATCTACTCTCTTATCTAACTCATTACTCCGCTGCCATCACCACTATCACCACAACAAAAGGAATATCACTAAAGGACTAGAGTACGAGCTTCAGGAACAGGAGTGCTACTACTCAATTAAAACTCATATTTGTCGCATGCTCAAGATGGGGACTGTGAAGTAAGATACAGTGCAACAAGTACAAAGTGCTTTATTTATCAAACACATAGATCATGAATAGAGGGTCGTTCTGGCATAAACATAACATAGCATGAGTTCTTAGGACTAGGCACACTGAGAAACATGAGTGCATATATCATGAATTGTATAACATAAATCTGGAATTCATAAATTCAAAGGAAAATAGACTAAGATAGCTACTTGATCTATTGCTTCTTATTTCGGGATTTGAGAATGGTCATGAGTTTGCAGAGAGAGTGTGGTTTTGGGCTTAGACATGACATATTATGAGCTGGTAACATAGATAGGTATAGTTTCTTAGAACTGAGAATAATGTGAGATATGGGCTCACGAATTATGAGCATTGTAAGTGTCCCTAGAGTCTTAGAGAAAATTCGGATCACTGAGGGACACCACTGCTTCTAGTTCAAGGGATAGAGTCTGGACATGATTTTACATAGAGAGTGTGGACCTTAGGCACTGACATGAATACATAAGACATGGGGGAGCATACGTTTGGAAAAAGGATGAAAAATATGCTAGAAAGAACAATTTCTATGGCACACACCATAAATCTTTTTTGAACTCATCACCACTAGAAACTTAAGAATTGGCTTTAGTTCTACACCTCATCATCTCCAACTTAGCTCAAAGGTCGCTATCCTAAGTTTGCAGACCTATTATCTAAACAAAGTTATATACACAACACTCGGTATGGTGGGTATCACTATACATGTGAATACTAAACTCAACTTGCTAAACTATAATAGGAATATACTAACTTTTTCCTAGGACAACCCTTTCAGGGATACTGCTCTTAACTTTCCCTAGCCTCTATTATCATTACCCTAACTTACACTCTCATTGGCATACATATCTACTCCCTCTAACACTTAACAATCTGACCTTCTTTTCATAGTCTACTAGCATCACACCTCTAACATCATATCTAATTAGCTCAAAGGAATTTAAATCTATATTAAGAAGTTCAACCTGATCTATCTAAAATACCCTCAATTAAGATTTATAATGCATCATACAGTATTTACCTAGCTTTCTTCATACGAAAAAAACCTCAAGAACACTTACTAGGAACACATAGCACTTGTAAACTTAAAACCTTATCTAACAACATACTACCCGGGGTACAAATTATTCTTATAAACTTAAGGCTCTTATTCATATAATGACTTAGCCACAATTCACATGCTTCAACACTAGTCCTCATGTATATATCACAATTAGACATTCAGATTTTTCCATAAGTTATCAACCTAAACTCTTCCACACATCATATCAAGCCTACTAAATCCATTTTCCAACATAGTTCTATCACACTCATATTGTCATTCTTTTCACCACGGTAATCATCTAAAGCTCATGATTAGTGTCTACTACTTAATATGGATATCCAATGAAACATCTCACCTACTCTACTAGCTCATACCTATCAGATAAAATCAGGAAATACTAATTCATTAAAACTTTGACAGAGTGGTCGATCTTAATTTTTTCTTCCCCAGAATTGTGGCTTGCAAGAACAATCTCCTTCACAACATTGCTACTGCACCTTAATATTCATTACACATCTTCTCACATACTATACTGCCTTACAACTACTAGAAAAAAATCAATAAACTGTGGGTCTACAAAAACCACATGATAAGGATAGTCGATCTTAATCTTACAATATAACCCATTACAGTCCATTAGCACATTTTCCTTCTCACATCACATCTACTTACCCATGCATACATTTAAACTACCCTCAAGGTTCTATAAACATCACCAAGTCTCTTTCTCCAAGATCCCTAAATTGAAGCTTAAGTCTATAAATTCTTAATCATCTATTCTTTGATAAATAACTAACAATTGTTCTTTACTACCATAATAACAAGCCATCATAAGCTCCTTCCCTAATTCAAATATATTTTAACCCATCATAACTAGTCACATTTTTCTCTCCTAACCACCATAAAATCTACAAATCTTACTACACCTTAGCTAATCACCCTAAGGGCATACCACCCTCTTCAATCAAGGTCACACGACTACAACAACGTTCTTTACTCAAAAATTACCCTCACTCTAACATCTAAACTTATGACTTTATATTTCTGGCTCTGGGATCATTCTACATGCTCATAGCTTATAACACTCTAATTAACACTATCTCATAGGGTAGCAACAATACCCCCAACATTTAGCTACCTACCTTCCCCCTTAAGCATGACATCTGTAATAAAGTTTTTGAAAGGGGTTTGAATACACATCTCACCTGACTCAACCGCATAATTCATGAAGATAGGGGTATACACTTAAAATCAACAGACTTTGACGCACTAATAGACTTTTCTCAAGTCCTTATGTAGTTTCGCAACTTTTTAACGACTCAATTTAAAAGGATCACATCATTAGGAATATGAGCTTTTGTACTGGTATCACCTCAATAATGAGGCATAGCTAGCGGAATTAGAGATAGGCAGGATTTTAGATAGCTTTCTTTTGGACAACACTACTGCACGATCTGGAGTATGAATGATGGGAAACATTTTCTAAATGCCCTATAGCCTCCTGATTATAAGTGCGGTCCACAACACGCACATAAGCAAGACTCTACTAGACAGAGCTTTGTAAACACCCTAGGACACTTGAATCGTGCTCTGATACTAAGTTTGTCACAACCCAGGACTAGGCCTTGGATATAACGGGCATTCCAAACTAATGAAGACTTGAGAGAACCTCTTAGCATATCATCATGAGCATTTTAAAAACATTTGTGGAAGAAAGACCAAACAGAATAAATCCATTTAAAATATAATAGAAATTTATCCAAGTTTGAAAAAAAAACATTTAGACAATATCTACGTAAATCAATAAAGCCTCTAATATGAGAGTGAATAATCTAAGCTGGGACATGGCCCCAATATTATCGTAAAGCCAAAACCATAGTCTAACATAAGATCAAATTGCCTTCCGAAAGATGGAGGCCTCACCACTTGCTTAAGCTATCTCGAGGAATCCTACTGCTGCACAGAACCACAAGAGAATGCCTCCAAACCAACATCATGAAATGATGTATCATCCGGGGTAGTCAGCACGACAAGTACTAGTATGAAGCCCAGGGGAAGGGACAAAACAGTTTATAAAGCAAGTCATATAAGTAAAACACAATCATGAGAAAAAATAGTGACTCAAAATAAATGAGACATAAGAATTTAAAACTTTACATTCTAATTTAGGTGGTGTCACTGACATATAGTAACCCACAGGCTATATGGGTATGGTCCGTACCCAACCGATGGGGCCTCAATCCGTGTTTGATGCTTGAATTGAGATAACATTATTTTGGCCACATTTCATCCTCATAAAGGAATACATTTAGTCCTCCAATTAAGGAATGATCATCCCTTTATCGACAAACATAGGTTTCGAGTAGTAGGCCCCCTTCCAAACCTACACCTTCTTGATTAACCAGCTTCTTCTCTTTGAGCCCAATTAAAAAATTGTTCATAACATTTATCCATAGAGTCATCATAAAGGAATTTACATTTTGATATCGTCATACCAAGACTTACAAGTCATCCATATCGTGCCAAAATCATTATCATAAAAAGTGATTGACTATTAACCCCATATTTAGAATTATAAGCATAGTCATAGTTGAGTTTCCATAAAAGTCTTAAAGCATCTCGTCAACTCCATATGTTTAATAGTTCAAAAGGACGTGGAAAGATGTTTGTATTTCTTATTCAAACTCAAAGCTTTTAAAAGACTTGGTAATCATGGTTTCAATATTCATAACATTTAACATTCAAATTTGAGATATGAAGATTCACAATTTCAAATAGTCATTCCAAGTCTTAAAACCGTCAAATAAAGGTTAGAAAAAATCATTCATAAAGAGAGGGAAAATCAATATCAAGCTTTTCATAAAATAACTCTCAACCCTAGTTTCAAACCATCAACATAATATACGTGAATACTTAATAAATAATCACTTTGTAGTAGTAGTTGAAATGGGGGTGTTCAAAATGCCATAGATAAGAATTTGGGAATAATTCTTTGAATTGGGAACCCTAGCTTGAAATATATAGAACCCATTGAAGACTTACTTGACTAGGGTTTGTTCCACATACCCTTGATGACGAATTTGATGAGAAAACATTGAGAAGAAACCTTAACCTTTGATATTTCTTAAAACTTTATGTTTGGGAGTTTGAGGTTTTTAGATGAGAAAAGAAAGTGTTTGGATCTGGGGATTAGGGTAAATAATCATGTAGGAATGTTTTAAGTAAGGAGAGGACGGTTTATATAAGGACTAAAATATCCCCAAAGATGCATATTAAAAAGATTTCCCGGAATCAAGTTTAACGACTTGGTCCACGGGTCATGGAAACTTTCATGGTTTGTGAACTAGAGTCGTGGAAATCAGATGGATTTTGTAAACTTTCAGGATCAGGTACACGACTTGGTCTATGAGTCGTGGAACCTTTTCACCATTCGTGAACCTAACTCATGGAAATTAGATAGATTTCCACTGATCGTGGAAACTTCCACTGGTTGGGAACCAGACCTGTGGAAACCTGGAAACCAAAATTTTCAGCCAAAATTTATACCAAGTGTTCACAAAAACATTCGGGGTGATACATTTATCTAATTAGAAATCATTGGGTTTGAGCCAAAATGCGTATGAAGAATGATTCAAATTCTAGCTCAGAAGTGTGGGATTTTACAGTTTTGTTGTGTATAAGGGATGAAATTTAATATCTTGGTCAGCTAAGAAGAAACCAACAGTCGCTCGATCATCAATCAAGGCTAAATATCGATCTGTCGTTGTGTCACGACCCAAATGTTGAGGTCATAATGGCTTCTACCCCGGTATAACCTTGGTAGATAATCCAAACATCCAAAGAGGAAAGGAGATCAAAATCATACACAAATTAAGACAAAACGAGACTTCTAGAATGAAGTTTGGTCAACACATATACAAATATATCGGAAGTTTGAAATAACTACCATAAAAGCCCCAACATCTGGTGTCATAAGTACAAGAGCATCTTAAATATAACTGAATCTAAAAGTACATAGTCTGTCTCTGAATATGAAATAAAGACATAAAAGGGATAGGATGAGGTTTGAAAATCAACTCTGAACTCTAGAGCGTGCCAGTACCTCGAATCAACTACTAAATAGCATGATCAGCTACCGCGTCTCGCACTCGAACTAGGATCTGCACTAAAAGGGCACATTAGGAGTGAATACGGTCCACTTGTACTCAGTAGGTATCATAGGCCAACTGAGCAAAGTAAAAAATAATACAAGTAAAGAAAGTACTATGAGCACGTCACATGCAAACAGAAAAGTTCCCAAAGGGTAGCTCACACCGTCTCCACTAACAGTTCTAATATATATACGAAAATCAAATAGAAGAAGGTATTCACGAAGGTACATACGAACTGGTTACACGTCAAGAAAACATATAAATGAAACACAGAAGATAAATATGCAAATGCAATGCAATGAATGATGAAGTGAATAGTTTTGAAAGCCATCACATGACTTTCTGTATACAGCTATCAAGCCTCACTGCTCCCAAAATAGGACCCATAGGGAGTTCACAACTGGTATACTATCTCAAAATCTCAAGCAACCTCTCTGGCTTATGTTCACAGATCAAGGTTTTTACGAAAATATCTCATTTTCCTTCCAAAACATTATTCCTCAATGGTACCGATATCTCATGAATATGTATGTATGAAATGAAGATATAATGCTCAAAATCAAATCAGTATGAAGATAACAAATCAATTCAATACCTGTATAGGTGAGCTCAGAAATAAACTCAATATATCAACATTTCATGATATCAGTTCTAGTTTGGAACCATTAGAATAAATATGCATGTAAGAAATTATTAATATCATATTAACCCATAACTCGGGTATTTTTATCATGATAAAGGTAAACAATCCTCAATAAGGCCTATAATATTTATTCAAGCCCCCGTAGAGGTATCACATTAAGAATAAAGCATATAAATGCACAAAAAGGCCAATAATGTCAACTAAATCCCCCGCACGGGAAACACGCAATATATGATATTTTCAGTCAACAACAACAAGAATATAAGACCCCACACGGGAACACAATAATAATAATAATCTCAAAATACAATATCCATTGTTATTTTCCCAAACCCATAGCATGCTTTACTTATCTATTAACTATCCAACCCAGTCTGAAGAAAGTCAAGCCACAACCTACCTCGAAGCATCGAAATCCATGCCTAAAGTCCTTCAACACCGAGCCTTACCCTATCAAATAGTCTCGAAATCAACTAAAACATACAAATATCACATTTATGTGTTAAAAGAAAGCTAATAATACTCATATCGATTATATTAAGATGAGTCCAAAGCAGATTCAAAAAATGGGTTCAAAAATAATGGCGTATAACCGGAATTTTATTTTAGAAATACATTCTCCAAGGTTATCAGAGTCTACAATTGAAAACTCACGCAAAAATGCTGTGGTGATTTACTGAAAAACTGAGATTAGAAATTTTTTTTATACCCTATTGGCTATAACTGAGTCACCAACAGGAGTAAAGACTGAGAAGGGTTTTGAAAGGTTTTTGAGACTTACACCAAAATCTACTACAATATATGGAGTCACGAAGGAAAGTATGGCTTCTGGATCTATCAATGCATATACATTAATACGAAAGACTTATAATGTAACAGTGACTGTCTGACGAGCTCTCCTGATCTTAACGAAAAGACACGAGTTAAAAATGAGGTCCAAATCTAAGAAAAATTATTTTCAAGTTCTACTAGCACAAACCCCAAAAATCCATTTCTAAATCGAGGTTAAAGGGTGTTTTCGAAGACATAATCAATAGAAAATAATGAAAAGATGAGTTTAGAGGCAACCCACACTAAAAATGCTGAAGAAACCCTAGAAAATTGCCTTTCCCGAAGCTTAGAAGTTCAAAAATGGAGGAAAATTGCAAAATTGAAGTATTTATATTATTCTGTAACTAGTACCTTGAGAACGCGGTCAACCCTTTGCGTTTGCGAGGGTCAACATTGACCAGGAAGGGCTTCGTATTCATGAAGGTCCATGACCTGGACCCTCGCATTCGCGACAGCCTTGTCACATTCGCAAAGAACGCATTACCCTACCCAGACCCCAATTGTTCATTATGATCGCGGCTCCCTCCTCGTGATCATGACAAAGGAAGATATCCTTTTCCACGTTCGTGGCCAGAGGCCCATGATCACGTAGAAGGAAATGGGCCTAGACCAGATTTAGTAAACCAGCTGATTTTGCCAATTTGAAATATCTGCGAACGGACTTTCGAGATTCATTTGAGACCCCATAGAAATAAACCATATATGCTACTGGGCTATTTTTCGATAATCTGGACGCAATGGCGATGTCAAATTTTTAAAAAAGGATCATTTTCAATAAATTAGCCCCTGAGACCCCCTCAAGGCAATTTCAACTAGTTTTTAAATGGAGGGTCAAAATAAAAATAAAGGTTCTGAACCCTAACCAACCCCGCAACTTACCCAAATTCGACATTCCAGATCTAATGGAACTATCCAAATTGTCATCCGGCACTCAGAACATCAAATGTTGACCGAAGTCAACTATAGGACTTTTAAAGCCTCTAAAAAGCTCAAACTTTCCCAAAATCCTCCCGAAGACATTGGGAACCATGCCAACCATCCCCAAAACCCAAAATCAACATGTAGTAGCAACAGGGAATAGAAAAATAATCAAATCACATAAAAAGTAAAATTTCACAAATCAGTTCATTATAATATCAACCACTAAGACTTTAGTTCATCCTCAAACTAAATGTGTAAGAAATGTGTAAGAAGTACTTGAATCAGTAAAGAGCTGGGGGTAGATTCAACGCATGTCGGACTCGACTTCCCAAGTAGCCTCCTTAATGGGATAGTGTCTCCACTAAATCTTAACTATAGGAATATCTCTAGAATTCAACTGTCTAACATCCCTGGCTAATATGGATACTAGCTCCTCTATAAAGGTCAACCTCTCATCCAACTGATCGAATCCCAAAGAAGTATGTGAGACTCATCCAAAATATAGCACCAAAGCATGAATGCATGAAAAACTGGATGAACGGCTAAAAAGTCTGGGGGAAAGGCTGACTCATAAGATACCTCCCCAACTATCCGAAGAATCTCAAATGGTCCAATGTACCTTGGGCTAAGCTTGCCTCTCTTTCCAAACCTCATCACGCCCTTCATAGGCGCCACATAAAGGAGAACTCAATCACCAATCCCAAACGTCAAAGCATGAATTCTGCGGTCGGTATAACTCTTTTACCTACTCTGGATGCCCCAAGCCTATCCTGGATCACCCGAACTCTGTCCAAAGACTTGTAAAGCAAGTCGGTACCATGGGGTCTAGCCTCAAAAGTCTCGAACCAACCAATCGGAGATCAACAACGCCTACCATACAACGACTCAAAAGGTGTCATCTCAATACTCGAATGGTAGCTATTATTTTAAGCAAACTCTGCTTGGGCTAAATGTTGCTCCTACTAACCTCTAAAGTCCATAACACACGCGCGAAGCATATCCTTCAAAATCTGAACAGTCCGCTCCGATTGACCATCGGTCTGGGGGTGAAAAGCGGTGCTAAGGTTAACTTGAGTACCCAACTCCTCTGAAATATCCTCTAAAAGCTAGAAGTGAACATTGAACCTTTGTCTGAAATAATAAACACAGGTACTCCATGAAGACGAACTATCTCTCGAACATAGAAACGAGCCAACCTCTCGGCACAAAAGAAAATTTGAATAGGGATAAAATGAGTCGATTTGGTCAATCGATCTAAGATAACCCAAATGTTGTCAGAACCATGAGAAGTATGAGGCAACCCACTCACGAGATACCACCTTAGCTTCGCCACTCAACACCATATCTTGAATCACCCTCAAGCTATCATTATCAAACTGGTGAGCTCAAAGATGCTCTATCAAAGAAGATCTAACATCATCAAATGCTAAAACACGTCTGGGTATCAAAATGTCAAGCCTAAACATCTTGATAGCTAAAGACTGAACCTCTTAGGCTAAAGACTACTCCTTAGTCAAGAGGTAAGCTAAACTCCCCATACTAGTCATCTTCCGGCTCAAGGCATCCACTGCCATATTAGCCTTATTCAGATGATAAAAAATAATGAGATCATAATCCTTAAGCAACTATAGCTAACATCGTTATTTCATATTAGCATCTCGTTGGTCGAAGAAGTACTGAAGGCTGCGATGATCAAAGAAAATCTCACAACGGACTCCATACAAGTAATGCCTCCACAACCTCAACACAAACACAACTACGGCCAATGCCAAATCATGGGTAGGGTAATTCTTCTCATGAGGATTCAACTGACGAGATGCATAAGAAATCACCTTACCCTTCTTTATCAACACTGCACCTAAACCCACACTAAAAGTATCACAAAACACGGTAAATCCCACACCCTTCTTGGGCCAAGTCACGATAGGAGCTGAAGTCAACAACTCCTTGAGCTTTTGAAAGCTCCCCTCACAAGCATCCGACCACTGAAAGGTAAATTTCTTCAACTTGGTTAAAGGATCCATAATAAATGAGAAACCCTCTACGAAACGCCAATAATAACCCGCCAAACTAACGAAACTCTGATTATGACCTATGACCTCCTTGGTCACCATATGACCTACGAAAGAGATGGAATCCAACCAAAACTCACACTTGGAAAACTTGGCATACAACTTCTCATTATGCAATCTTTGAAGTATAGTCCTCAAGTGTCTCACATGATTGGCCTTATTTTTTGAATAAATCAAGATGTCATCTATAAATACAATCATAAAAGAGTCGAGATACGGTCGAAACACCCGGTTCATCAACTCTATGAACGCTGCTGGGGCATTGGTCAACCCAAAAATATGACCAAAATTTCATAATGGTCGTATCGAGTAAGAAAAGCCATCTTCAATACATTCGAAGCTCTAATCTTTAACTGGAGATACCTAAATCTCAAATTAATCTTAGAAAGCATGGGAGCACCCCGAAGCTAATCAAATAAATCATTAATGCGAGAAAGAGGATACTTGTTACTAACCATCACTTTGTTCAATTTCCAATAGTCAATACACATGTATATAAAACCGTCCTTCTTCTTCACAAATAAGACAAGAGCACCCCAAGGAGATACACTAGGTCTAATGAACCTACACTAGGTCTAATGAACCCCTTACTCAATAAATCTTGCAAATGCTCCTTCAATTTCTTCAACTCTACTGCAGCCATTCTATAAAGAGAAATGAAAATAGGCTTGGTACCCGACTTTACATCAATAGAAAATCAATATCATGATACGACGGCATACCAGGCAAATTCGTAGGAAACACGACTATAAACTCGCGAACAACTCGAATAAAATTCATAGGAGGCGGTGTGGCAACACTAGTATCACAAACATAAACCAACTATGACAAGCACCCTCTTTTACTATGTGGAGAGAACATAAAAAAGATATAACTCCCTTTAGAACTGAATGAAATGTACCTTTCCAAGCTATCCTTGGCACACCTGGCGTAGCTAAGGTCATGATCTTGGCATAACAATCCAAAATAGCATGATAGGGGACTAACCAATCCATACCCAAGATAACATCAAAGTCAACCATGTTTAGGATAATCAGATCTATCCAAGCCTCACACCCCACAAATGTAACTACGTAAGATCGGTACAACCAATCCACCATTAAAAAATCTCCTATGGGGGTAGATACATGATTAGACCTAGCAAGGGACTCACAAGAAGCATTGAAACCAGAAGTAAAATATGTAGACATATAGGAGAATGTAGACCCAGGGTCAAATATCACAGAAGAAGATCTGTAGCAAACTATGATGATACTTGTAATGACTGCATCAGAGATCTCTACCTCGGGTCTCCCGGGTATGGCATAACACTGTCCACATCTACTCCCGGACTAAGAAACCTCGTAAGCACCACTATAAGCTCCCCTACCTCTACCTCTAGAACCTCTATCACCACCCCTACCACTATGTGAACCACCTCTCACTACAGATATCAAAAAAGGGCAAAGTTGAAGCTGAGAGACCTGCTAAGTAGGTCCATACATACATCATGGATAATCCTTGACTAAATGGAAAAGCTCATCACAAACATAGCATCTTATACGAACTGACTCAATCTGAGGGGGCACAACCAAACGAGGACGATTGCCCTGGCCTGAAGAACTGAGGTTGGAACCTCTACCCATATGACCTGATGCCTAGCTACCTAAAGCCATAGAACCTGAAGGTATACCAGCTAATCCCTATAAAGCATCCTAGACTGGCCTACCATGATAACCATAGGAACCTCTACTCGAGAAATCTCTACCTCAGGGGGCATGACCACTAAACTCACCCTGACGGCAAACTTTCTTGGTGCCTCTCTGAGTAGGCTGGGTAATAGACTCGATCAACTTGGCATGCTCACTAATACTCTAAAAAAAAGCCCCTGAAACAACCATCTGGACAGTATCCAAATGATAAGGACCCTCTAACTCCTTCATAAAATTTTGAATCCTCTCAGACTCGGAGGAGATACTGGTGGTGGAATATCTGGATAGGGCATGGAAATGTGCTTCATACTCGACAATAGACATGGAGCCCTACTCCAAGTCATCAAACTCGTCCCGCATATGGTCCCTCAAGCTGTACGGCATAAGCCTCTCTAAAAAGGCCTCAAAAAATTGAGCCCAAGTAATAGCAGGCAAACCCAAAGGCCTACAACTGGATAGAGACCTCCACCAATCCCTGGCCATACCTGTCTACTGATAGGTGGTATAAAAAACTCCGTGAGACTCAAGATATCCAAGATTATGTAACTTCTCCTGGCAGTTAATCAGAAACTCATAGGCATCCTCGTCGATCGCTCCATTAAACTTGGAAGGAGCCAAGTAAATAAACCTCTCAAACCTTTTCTGATCATCAGAAGACATCAGATTACCCGAAGTAACTGGAAAAATAGTAATTGTGGCAGGTAATGAATCCATACATGGGGGTACCATAGATGATGAAAGTACCCCTCAAGTAGGAATACCATAAGTAGATAGCAGTACAGATTGCAGAACACCACTCGAAGTGTAAAAAATACTAGGAACACAAAAGGGAACACCTCCAAATGACTCAAAAGGCAAATCGACAAATCCTAAAGCACTGGGTTGTCAACTGGACTCTATGGGAATAGAGCTGGCCCCACACTCCTTGTCTGATAGTTATCTCTAGCATACTCAACCTAAGGCTTGGTAGAGGCCTCTCTAGCATGTCCTTTGGCTGGGGCAGCTCCTCATGCCCGTCCTCTAACTCTGGGTCGACCACAAACCCTATCTTTTTCTTAGACCAAGGCTCCCATATCAGGTGTCGGTTCAGCATCCCTAACATCTCTTGATCTAGTTCTCACCATCTATGCAAAAAATAATGGAATATAAGTTTAGATAGTTGGATATGAACAACCGGCATGATAAGGAATCAAATTAGAGAACTCAAATATAGATACATATGTCTACGCACTGATTCGCGAGACTCTACTACACGTCCTGCCCTTAACCTTATGAGATCGATGAACCTGGTTCTCTGATACCAATTTGTTACGACCCAAGAGTTGAGGTCATGATGGCATCTACCTCGACCCAACCTTGGTAGATAAGCCAAACACCCAAAGAGGAAAGAATATCAAAATAATACATAAAGTAAGATAAAACTAGAGTTCTAGAATAAAGTCTGGTCAACACATATACAAATATAGCGAAAGTCTGAAATAAATACCATAAAACCCCCCAACATCTGGTGTCCTAAGTACAAAAGCATCTAAATTATAACTAAATTTGAAAGTACATAGTCTGTCCCTAGATATGAAATAAAGACATAAAAAGGCTATGAGGAGGTCCAAAAATCAGCTGTGAACTCTAGAGTGTGCTTGTACCTCAAATCAGCTACCAAATAGCATGATCAGCTACCGTGTCTTGCACTCAAACTAGGATCTGCATCGAAAGGGCACAGTAGAAGTGAGTATGGTCCACTTGAACTCAATAGATATCATAGGTTTTTATGAAGTAGAAAATAATACAAGTAAAGAAAGTGCTATGAGCACATTACCTGCAAACAAAAAAATTCCCAAATGGTATCTCACACCGTCTCCACTAATAATTCTAATATATATGCGAAAATCAAATATAAGCAGGTATTCACGAAGGTACATAGAAAATAATTACACTTCAAGAAAACATATAAATGAAACATAGAAGATGCATATGCAAATGCAATGCAATAAATGATGAAGTGAATAGTTTTGAAAGCCATTACATGACTTTCTGTCTACACCTATCGAGCCTTACCGCTCCCAAAATAGGACCCCTGAAGGATTTGTAACCCCTTATACTATCTCAAAATCTCAACTCACCTCTCTAGCTTGTGTTCACGGATCAAAGTTTTTACGAAAATATCTCATTTTTTTTCCAAAACATTGTTCCTCAATAGTATCGATATCTCATGAATGTGTATAACTGAAATGAGGATATAATGCTTACAATGAAATCTATATGAAGATAACAAATCCATTCAATATGTGTATAGGTAAGCTCAGAAATTAACTCAATATGCCAACATTTCATGATATCAATTGTAGTTTGGCACAATTGGAATAAATATGCATGTAAGAAATCATTAATATCATGTTAACCCATAACTCAAGCACTGTTATCATGATAAAACTATACAATGATCAATAAGGCCTATAATATCTATTTAACCCCCCGCACAGGCAACACACAATATATGATATTTCCAGTCAACAACAATAAGAATATAAGCACGGGTAAACAATAATAATAATAATCTTAAAATACAATTCTCATAGTTATTTTCCCAAACCCATAGTACGTTTTATTTATTTATTAAATAACCAGCCCAGTCTGAAGAAAGTCATGTCATAACTCACCTCGAAGCGTCGAAATCCAAGCCTAAAGTCCTTCAACACGGAGCCTTTCCCTTTTGAACGGTCTCAGAATCAACTAAAACATACAAATATCATTTTACGCATTAAAAGAAATCTAATGATACCCATATCAACTATATTTAAGACGGGTCCAAAACAGGTTTGAAAAATAGGTTCAAAAATGAAGGGGTAAAACTGAAATTTTATTTTAGAAATACATTTTCCAAGGTTATAGGAGTCTACATTTGAAAAACCACGCAAAAATGAGTTAAAAATGAAGTCCAAATTGAAGAAAAACTATTTTCAATTTTTACAGGCAAAAACCCCCAAAACCCGTTTTAAAATCGAGGTTAAAAGGTGTTTTCAAAGACATAATCAATAGGAAATAATGAAAAGATGAGTTTATAGGTTACCAACACAAAAAATTATGAAAAAACTTAGAAAATCCCCTTTCTCGAAGCTTGGAAGTCTAAAAATGAAGGAAAATGGTGAAATTTAAGTATTTATATTGTTCTGTGAATAGTACCTCACAAATGCGGACAACCTTTCGGGTTTATGAGGGTTAACATTGACCAAGAAAAATAAATGGCCTTCATATTTGCAGCCAGAGCTTCGCGTTCATGAAGGTCCATGACCCAGACCCTCGTGTTCGCGACAGCCCTATTATGTTCGCAAAAAAGGCGTGACCTGACCCAAACCCCAATTATTCATCGCGATCACGACTCCCTTCTCTCGATCATAATGAAGGAAGATATCCTTCTCTTCATTCGCAACCATAGGCCCGCGTTTGTACAGAAGGAAATGGGACCGCACTAGATTCAGCAAACCAGCTGATTTTGCAAGTTTGAAATGTCTCCGAACGAACCCTCGAGATTCGTTTGGGACTCCATAGAAATAAACCATACATGCTACTAGGTTGTTTTCGATGTTCTGGACTCAATAGCAATGTCAAAGTTTTGAGAAAAGATCATTTTCAACAAGTTAGCCCCTTGGACCCCTCTAAGGCAATTTCCACTAGTTTTTAAATGGAGGATCGAAATGAAAAATAAAGGTTCCAAACCTGAACCAATCCCTTTACTTACAAAAATTCAACATTTTGTATCTAATGGAACTTTTCAAATCGTCATCCGGTACTTAGAACATCAAATTTTGACTGCAGTCAACTATGGAACTTTTAAAGCCTCTAAAAATCTCAAACTTTCCCAAAGGCATTGGGAACCGTGTCAACCATACCCATACCCCAAAATCAACATGTAGCAGCTATGAGGAAGGGAAAAATGTTCAAATCACATTCAAAGTAAAATTTCACAAATCAGGTCATTACACGCTAATACCACAACAAAAATAATTTGGCTTCGTTCAATTTTTCAAGAGCTTAAACAACCAACCCATCACTCGACAATCATTTGGTGTGATAACATTGAAGCTTCATATCTGGTAATTAATTCATGTTTTAAGGCTCGAACGAAGCATGTTGAAGTTGATTTTCACTTCGCCAGAGAACAAGTCAAGGCTGGTCATATATAAATATAGTTTATATCCTCTATCGATCAATTGAAAGATATATTTACTAAGCCCTTATCAACCAATCAGTTTCAATTCATCAAAGGTAATCTAAGAATCTTGCTCAAACCTTCTTAGCTTGAGATGGATGTTAGAGATAAAGTCCAATCGCTATAAATTAGGATAGTGATCTCTTTTAGTTAGGATAGATAAGTTCAGTTGCCTATATTTTAGAATACATGGCTAAGTGTTATACGTTAGCTATACTAAATTCCTATTCTTCGATAGTTTGTTGTAAACAACTGTGTATATATTTAGCTATCCTACTCAATAGAAAATACACAAAATTCTCTCAATTAACTGATCTTGTTACATATCCCTCCAAGACGTCTATAGTAGTCAAAAGTACCATCAAAACATATATTTGTTAATATCATTGTCAATCTCTAACGACCCTAGGCTTTATAATAAATACTATCTCAGGAAAATATTTCCACCAAGAAATTTTTATTTTGGCCTTGTAGGAATTATTCTGTAGGGAAAAAGTCGTGGCCCAAATCAATTTGGGAAAATTGATCCAGGCCTACTGACCCATCGTGGTAGCGATAGATCTACCGCTGCAGCGACACTTTCGTCACCACAACAGCAGTTAGGCAGTAAGCTGCCCGAGGGTATTTAAACCCTCAATCAGCTGAGGCTTCTTATGTTGTCTCCTTTTTTAAATGCACTCCAACTGAACTCTATACTTAGAGCAATAAGGATTTAGAGGCCAAACTTCGAGAGAGAAATTTTTTAAGCATTCTCGGTGGGATTTCCATGCATTGGACAAGGGCATGGCATTCAAGGAACAACTCTTCACTCTCTGTAGCAGTGGAAACTTGTCCACGAGGTAGGCTATGGTTAAATTATAGTAGACTTGGGCTAGATGCATGTAATAATGGTGGTTATGTTGGGAGATTTCATGTGTAGGCCTATGGGCATGGGGTTTGGATGGATCAAAGGATAATCAAAACTAAGTAAATAAATTGATGATATTGCTTGTTAAGTTATTAAACTATATTTCCCCTTTTATTGTTGAAAGATATGAGGCTTGCATGAACTAGAGGTAGATTGATAAATGGGAGTGTTTTGTGGGATAAATAAAGGGTTAGGTCGACTATGAACATGATGAGCAAGAAGTTAGGGCCTAGAGTGTGCTTTTTGGTGGGTCAAGGAGAGCTGGTAGATTTTAAATTGGTGGTAGTTACTCATAGAATAGGTATAGATGTAGTAGTTAGGAAGGAAAGGGAGAGATAGAGTGAAGTATCCTTGATTTAAGTTGTTAGTCAATATAAGTATAGGCGGTGACCGATGGGTATGGCCATTATTCTGGGTACGTATGAGTCATTCAAGTGTGATGTTGAATTGATTGATATATATATATGGGGGGGGGGGTATAAGTTGAATATTGTGACTAGTCTTTGGGTACTAATTGAGCTATTGAACTATCATCATGCATTGAGCATTGGATTGAGATTATGTATATTGAGTTGAGGTTGTATGGATAGGGTGTCACGCTGGCACTGTTATATGGATCGGGTGTTATGCCGGTACTGTTATATGGATCAGGTACCACGTCGATACTGATACATGGACTGAGCTCATCCCCTGCAAGTCATAGCTGAGAGTCTCTACTGACCCTAGTATGTGTGTACACCTTACATGCATACACTCATATCATTACTTTATTGTGTATGCTTATTATAGTGATTATTATTTAGTCAAATCATTGAGTGTGAGAAATGGACCGAGTACGTGGGTATACGGTAAGTCTTGGTTTGAGTATAGATCTTAACTTTAGTGTGCTGGATTTATATATCTATATATAGACATATATATTCTAGAGAGTAAGACTAGTTATCTTGTCGGTAGGACTTCAGGAGTGAATTAGTGGGTCTTAATTCTGTGGGCGTAGGATCATAGGTGTTGTTAGAAAATGAGTAAGGTGAGAGTTAATAAACTTATAAAAAGGGACTTTGGAGGTCTTAGTGATCCAAAAATATTATTTTACTGCCATGATTTCCTCCCTATTTTCTTTTGCTATTATTTGTTTCTAACCATGGTCAACCAATGTGTAATGACCTGATTTGTGAAATTTTAATTTTTATGTGATTTAACCATTTTGCCATTCCCCGTAGCTACTATATTTTAATTTTGGGGTGTGGGGATGGTTGACATAGTTTCCAATGCCTTTGAGAGGGTTTTGAGAGAGTTTGAGGTTTTTCAAGGCTTTGATGTTCTGGGTGTCGGGTGATGATTTGGACAGTTTCATTAGATCCAAAATGTCTATTTTGGGTTAGTAGCAAGGTTGGTTCGAGTTCAAAACATTTATTTTACATTTTGACCCTTCGTTTGAAAACTAGTGGAAATTGCCTTAAGGGGGTCTCGGGGGTTAATTTGTTAAAAATGATGCTTTTTCATAAATCTGACATTTCCATTGAGTCCAGAATATCAAAAATATCCTAGTAGTGTCCCAAAAAAATCTCAAGGGTCCATTCAGAGACATTTCAAACTAACAAATTTAGGTGGTTTGCTAAATCTGGTGCAGGCCCATTTCCTTTTTCATGAATGCCTCTAGCCGCAAATGCAGAGAAGGATATCTTCATTCATCGCAGTCGTGAGAAGGCCGTGATTTTGATGAACAATTAGGGTTTGGGTAGGGTCATGCCTTCTTTATGAATGCGGCAGGGTTGTCGCGAATGCGAGGGTCCTGGTCATGGACCTTCGCAAAAGCAAAGCTCTGACAGTGAATGCGAAGACCATTTATTTGGCCTGGTTATTGTTGACCATTACAAATGTGAATATTTGACCGCATTAGCGAGGTACAGTTCACAGAACAATATAAATACTTTAAATTTGTAATTTTCCTCTATTTTTTGACCTCTAAGCTTCGGAAAAGGCAATTTTCTAGGGTTTCTACATCATTTTTTGTGTGGCTAACCTCTATACTCATCTTTTCATTATTTTTGTGTTGAAGGACTTTAGGTTTGAATTTCTACGCTTCGAGGTAGGTTATGGCTTAACTTTCTTTGGACTGGCTTGGTATTTAATAAATAAGTAAAGCCTGCTATGGGTTTGGGAAAATAACTATGGAAATTGTATTTTGAGATTGTTATTATTATTGTGTGCCCGTGTTGGGGCTTATATTCTTCTTGTTGTTGACTGGAAATATTATATATTACATGTTGTCGTGCGGGGACTTTACTTAACATCATTGGCCTTATTTGTGTATCTATATGCTTTATTCTTAAAGTGATGCTTGTGTGGGGGCTTGAATAGATATTATAGGACTTATTGAGCATTGTTTGTCTTTGTCATGATAAAAATGCATGAGTTATGGGTTAATATGATATTAATGATGTCTTACATGCATATTTATTCCAATGGCATCAAACAAGAACTGATACCATGAAATGTTGACATATTGAGTTGATTTCTAAGCTCACCTATACACGTATTGAATGAATTTGTTATCTTCATACTGATTTGATTATTAGCATTATATCCTAATTTTATTCTTACACATTTATGAGATATCGGTACCATTGAGGAATAATGATTTGGAAAGAAAATGAAATATTTTCATAAAAACCTTGATCCGTAAACACAAGCCGGAGAGGTGGGTTGATATTTTGAGATAATATACGGGTTGTGAACCCCCCATGGGTCCTATTTTAGGAGCAGTGAGGCTCGATAGATGTATACAGAATGTCATGCAATGACTTTCAAACTATTCACTTCATCATTCTTTGTATTGCATTTGCATAAGCATCTTCAGTGTTACTTTTATGTTTTCCTGACGTGTAATCATTTTCTATATACCTATGTGAAACATCTGCTTCTATTTGATTTTGTATATATATTAGAACTGCTAGTGGAGACAGTGTGAGCTACCATTTGAAAACTTTTTGTTTGTAGGCGACGTGCTCATAGTGTTTCTTTACTTATATTATTTTCTGATTTGTTCAGTCTGCCTATGATACCTACTGAGTACAAGTGAACCATACTAACTCCTATTGTGCCCTTTTGGTGTAGATTCTAGTATGAGTATGAGGTGCGGTAGCTAAGTTCGTGCTTGACAGAGTTGGTGATTCAAGGTACTAGCATGCTCTAGGGCCTTCAGAGTTGACTCCAGACCTCCTCTTATTTATCTAGATGTATTTATTTATTTTCGGAGATAGAAATTTGTAATTTTAGTATTTTGGATGTTATCATTAGATGCTCTACACTTATGACACCAAATTTTTGGGATTTTATGTATTTATTTCAAACTTTCGTTATATTTGCTTATATGTTGACCAGACTTCATTTTAGAAGTCTCATTTTGTCTTAATTTGTGTATTAATTTGATCTTCTTTTCTCTTTGGGTGTTTGGCTTATCTACCAAGGTTGGGTCGGGGTAGATGTCATCATGACCTCAACTTTTGGGTCATGGAAAATAGGTATTAGAGCACCAGGTTTACCAGTCTAATAAGTGAAAGGGCAGGATGTCTAGTATAGTATCAGGAGGCATGACCGACCTAAAGGTAGAGGAAAAACACAAGGATCTGCCCCAGTCAGAGGATGTGCTAGGGAGGCCTCTCCCGAGCCTGAGGTTAAATATGCTAGAGATGACTATCAGACAGGTGATGCAAGGCTAGCTTAGGTCCCACAGAGTTCAGTCGACACCCTAGAGCTTCAAGATCTGTTGATTCACCTCTTGGGTCATTTGGATGGTGTTCCCTTGAGTGTATCGGGTATTCATCAGACTTTGAGTAGTGTTTTGCCGTCTCTATCGGCATATGCTTATGGTATTCCTACTTTAGGGTTACAACTATCATTTATGGTACCCCCAAGTATGGATTCATTTCCTGCCAGACTTACTATTCCCCCAGTTGCTTTGGGTACTGTGATGTCTTCTTATGATTAGAAAATGTTTGAGAGGTTCATTCACTTGGCTTCTCCCAAGTTTAGTGGAGCTATTGGAGAGGATGCCTATTAGTTTCTGATTGACTGCCAGGAGAAGTTACATAATCTTGGATCCCTTGAGTCTCATGGAGTTGCTTATACTACCTATTAGCTGACAGATATGGTCAGAGATTGGTGGAGGTCTCTATCTAGTTGTAGACCTTTGGGTTTAGCTGCTATAACTTGGGCTTAATTTTTTTAGGCCTTTTTGGAGAGTTTTGTGCCATTCAGCTTGAGAGATAAGATGAGGAACGAGTTTGATCAATTGGAGAGGGATCCATGTCTATTGCTGAGTATGAGTCATATTTCCTTACTCTATCCAGATATTCAACCGCCGGTATCTCTACTAAGTTTGAGAGGATTCAAAAGTTTGTGAAGGGGTTAGAGGGTCCTTATCAGTTGGCTACTTCCCAAATAATTATTTCAGGGACTTCATTTCAAAGCATTATTGATCATGCAAAGTTGACCGAGTCTATTACCTAGGCTACTCAGGGAGGCACAAAGAAGGTACACCATCAGGGCGAGTTTAGTGGTTGTTCCCCCCGAAGTAGAGATTTATCGAGTAGAGGTTCCCGTGGTTATCATGGTAGGCTCGTTCAGACCACATTGCAAGGATCAGGTGGTAGACCTTTAGGTTCTGCAGCTTTAGGTAGCCAGGTATCAGGTCATGTTAGTAGAAGTTTTAACCTCAGTTCTTTGGGTCAGGGCGGTTGTCCTTGTTCATCTATGCCCCCTCAGATTGAGTCAGGACATACAGGATGCTATGTTTGTGATGTGGTTGGCTATTTGGCCAAGGATTTTCCCCAACATATGTATGGACCTATTCAATAGGGATCTCAGGTTTAGCTTTTCCCTACTCCTATATCTTCTGTGAGAAGTAGTTCATAGAGTAGCAGGGGTGGTGCTAGAGGTGCTAGAAGTAGAGGTAGAGGAGCTCGTGGTAGTAGTCATAGGGTTACTCAGTCTGGGAGTAGACGTGGATAGTGTTATGCTATACCTGGGAGACCCTAGGCAAAGGCCTCTAATTAAGTCATTACAGGTATCGTCCTAATTTTCTACAGATTTATTTTTGTGTTATTTTACCCTGGGTCTACATTCTCCTATGTGTCTACATATTTTACTTCTGGTTTTGATGCTTCTTATGAGCCCCTTGCTAGGCCCCTTCATGTTTCTACCCCTATAGGATATTTCTTTAGTGGTGGATCGGGTGTACCAATCTTGTGTAGTTACCTTTGCGGGGTGTGAGGCTTGGGTAGATCTGATTATCCTTGATATGGTTGACTTTAATGTTATCTTGGGTATGGATTGGTTAGTTCCCTATCATGCTATTTTGGATTGTTATGCCATGATCGTGACCTTAGCTATGTCAAGTGTGCCAAGGATAGCTTAGAAGGGTATGCTTAATTCGGGTCTAAAGGGAGTTATATCTTTTCTACGTGCTTGCCACATGGTAGAAATAGGGTTCTTGTCTTATTTAGCTTTATTCATAATACTAGTGTTGCCTTACCGCCTCCTCTGGATTGTATTCGAGTTGTTCACGAGTTCATAGACGTGTTTCCTATGGATTTGCCTGGTATGCCTCCGGATTGTGATATTAATTTGCTATTGATATGGAGCCGGGCACCAAGCCCATCTCTATTACTCCTTATAGGATGGCCCCAACAGAATTAAAGAAATTAAAGGAGCAATTATAGGATTTATTGAGTGAGTGGTTTATTAGATCTAGTGTAACTTCTTGGGGTACTCCCATTTTTTTTTATGAAGAAGAAGGATGGTTCTATGCGCATGTGTATTGACTATCAATAATTGAACAAAGTGATGATTAAGAACAAGTATCCTCTTCCTTGCATTGATGATCTTTTAGACAAGCTTCAGGGTGCTTCAGTGTTTTCCAAGATTGATTTGAGATTCAGGTATCACCAGTTGAAGATTAGAGCTTTAGATGTTCCAAAGATGGCTTTTTGGACTCGATACGATTATTATGAATTTTTGGTCATGTATTTTGGGAGATTAGAGCTTCAGAGATTGTGTGATAAGAAGTTGTATTCTAAGTTCCCTAAGTGTAAATTTTGGTTGGATTCTATCTCTTTCTTAGGACATGTGGTGACCAAGGATGGCATTATGGTTGATCTATCCAAAATAGCGATGATTCGTGATTGGGCTAGGCCTACTTCTCCTATCAAGATTTAATGTTTTGTTAGTTTGGTGGGTTATTATCGGCATTTTGTAGAGGGTTTCTCATCTATTACGGCTCACTTAACCAAGTTGACTCAGAAGAAGGTTACTTTTCAATGGTTGGATATTTGTAAGGTGAGCTTTCAAAAGCTTAAGGATTTGTTGACTTCGGATCCTATCTTGACTTTGCCCAAGGAGGGCGTGGTCTTTATCATGTTTTGTTATGCTCCTGGTATGGGTTTGGGTGCAGTGTTGATGCAGAAGAGTAAGGTGATTGCTTATGCTTTTCATCAGTTGAAGCCTCATGAGAAAAATTACCTACCCATCATTTGGAGTTGGCAGTGATTGTGCTTGTGTTGAAGTTGTGGAGGCATTACTTGAATGGATTCCATTGTGAGATCTTCTTGGATCACCGTAGCCTTCAGTACTTCTTTGACTAACGAGATCTTAATATAAGACAACAACGTTAGCTAGAGTTGCTTAAGGATTATGATCTCATTATTTTTTATCATCCGGGTAAGGCTAATGTGGTAGCAAATGCCTTGAGTCGGAAGACGACGGTTATAGGGAGTTTAGCTCACCTTTTGACTCAGAAGAGGCCTTTAGCCAAAGAGGTTTAGTTTTTAGCTAACCAGATGGTTAGGCTTGAAATTTTGACACCCGAATGTATTTTAGCCTTTATTGAGGCTAGATCTTCTTTGATGTAGCAGATTCAAGCTCACAAGTTTGATGATGATAGCTTGAGGGTGATTCAAGATAAGTTGTTGAGTGGCGAAGCTAAGGCGGCATCTCTTAATTTCGATGGGGTTTTGAGGATTAGTGGCCTAGTTTGTGTGCCAAGAGTTGGTGGATGGGTGAGATTGATTTTGGAGGAGTCTAATCATCCAGAGGTGACCAATATGTACCGTGATTTAAAGCAGCATTACTGGTGGGGTGGTATGAAGAAGGATATGGCAGACTTTGTAGCTCATTGGTGATGTTGTCAGCAGGTGAAGGTCGAGCATCTGAGACCAGGTGGTTTACTTCAGATATTACTCATTCCTAAATGGAAGTGGGGGTAAATCACTATGAATTTCATGAGTGAGTTGCCTTGTACTTCTTATGGTTGTGACAACATTTGGGTCATTATAGATCGATTGACCAAATCGGCTCATTTTATATCTATTCAGGTTTCCTTTAGAGCTGAAAGGTTGGATCGTATCTATGCTCGAGAGATATTTCATCTTAATAGAGTACCCATGTCCATTATTTCAGACAGAGGTTCAGTGTTCACTTCTAGCTTCTAGTGGACGTTTCAGGAGGTGTTGGGTACTCAAGTTGACCTTAGCACTGCTTTCCATCCCCAGACCGATGGTCAGTCGGAGTGGACTATTTAGATTTTGAAGGATATACTTTGCGCGTGTGTTATGGACTTCATAGGTCAGTGGGAGCAGCATTTAGCCCTAGAGGAATTTTCTTATAATAATAGCTACCATTCCAGTGTTGAGATAGCATCTTTTCAGACATTTTATGATAGGCATTGTCTATCTCTGATTGGTTGGTTTAAGACTTTTGAAGTTAGACCTCGTGGTACAAACTTGCTTTGTGAGACTTTGGATAGAGTTCAGGTGATCCAAGATAGGCTTCGGGCAACCTAGAGTAGGCAAAAGAGTTATGCCAACCACAGGCTTTATGCCTTGAAGTTTGGGATTGGTGATCGGGTTTTTCTTCGTATGTCGCCCATGAAGGGCGTGATGAGGTTTGAAATGAGGGGCAAGCTTAGCCCGAGGTACATTGGACCTTGTGAGATATTTCTAACAGTTGGGGAGGTTGCTTATGAGTTGGTCTTACCTCCAGACTTTTCAATCGTTCATCTAGTTTTTCATGTATCCATGCTTTGGCTCTATGTTTTGGATGAGTCTCACGTGATTCATTGGGATTCGATTCAGTTAGATGAGAGGTTGACCTTTGTAGAGGAGCCAGTTTCCATATTAGCCAAGGATGTTAGACGGTTGTGTTCTAGCTATATTCCTGTGGTTAAGGTTCAGTAGAGACACCGTCCCATCGAGGAGGCTACTTGGGAGGTCGAGTATGACATGCGTAGTAGGTATCCCCAGCTCTTTACCGATTTAGGTACTTCTTACACCTTTAGTTCGAGGACGAACAAGAGTTTTAGTGGTGGATACTGTAAAGAACTAATTTGTGAAATTTTATTTTTATGTAATTTGACCATTTTTCCCTACCTAGTAGTTGTTACATGTTTATTTTGGGGTGTGGGAATGGTTGGCATGGTTCCCAAAGCCTTCGGGAGGATTTTGGGAGAGTTTGAGGTTTTTAGAGGCTTTAAAAGTCCTACAGTTGACTTCGGTCAACATTTGATGTTCAGAGTGCCGGGTGGCAATTTGGATAGTACCATTAGATCTGGAACATCGATTTTGGGCAAGTATCGGGATTGGTTCTAGTTTGAAATCTTTATTTTACATTTCGATCCTTCGTTTGAAAACTAGTGAAAATTATCTTTAGGGGTCCCAGGGGCTAATTTGTTGAAAATGATCCTTTTTTGAAAATTCGATGTTGCCATTGAGTTTGGAACGTCGAAAATAGCCTAGTAGTGTATACGGTCTATTTTTGTGGGATCCCGAACGAATCTCGAAGGTTCATTCTGAGACATTTCAAACTTACAAAATCAGCTAGTTTGCTAAATCTGGTGCAGGCCCATTTCCTTCTTTGTGAACGCGGAGAAGGATATCTTCCTTCATTATGATGGCAAGGAGGGCGACGCAATCGCGAAAAACAATTGGGGTCCGGGACGGGTCATGCTTTCTTCGCAAATGGGACAAGGCTATCGAGAATGCGAGGGTCCCGATCATGGACATTCACAAACACGAAGGACATTTATTTGGCCTGGTCAATGATTTCCCTCGCGAACGCAAGGGTTGACTGCGTTCACGATGTACTCTTCACAAAATAGTATAAATACTTCAATTTCGCGATTTTCCTCTATTTTTGGACCTCCAAGCTTTGGGAAAGGCGGGGTTTCTTCATCATTTTTCATGTGGGTAAACTCTAAATTCATCTTTTCATTATTTCCTATTGATTATGTCTTTAAAAACACCTTTAAACCTCAATTTTGAAATGGATTTTTGGAGTTTTTGTTGCTAAAACTTGAAAATGATTTTTCTTCAATGTGGACCTCGTTTATAACTCATTTTCGCGTGGGTTTTCAAATTTAGACTCCTATAATCTAAAATAAAATTCTGGTTTTACCTCTTTCATTTTCGAATCCATTTTTTGAAAACGTTTTTGACCCGTCTTAGATATAGTCGATATGGATATCATTAGGTTTCTTTTAACGCGTAGATGTGATATTTGTATGTTTTAGTTGATTTTGAGACCATTCAAAAGGGAAAGGCTCCGTGTTGAAAGACTTTAGGCTTGGATTTCGACACTTCGAGGTAGGTTATGGCTTAATTTTCTTCGGACTGGGGTGGGCAGCTAATAAATAAGTAAAGCATGCTATGGATTTGAAAAAATAACTATGAAATTGTATTTTGAGATTATTATTATTAATGTGTACCGGTGTGGGACCTTATATTCTTGTTGTTGTTAACTGAAAATATCATATATTTTGTGTTGCTGTGTGGGGACTTTCCTTGACATTATTGGCCTTATTTGTACATTTATATGCTTTATTCTTAATGTGATGCCCGTGCGGGGGTTTGAACATATATTATAGGCCTCAGTGAGTGTTGCTTACCTTTATCATGATAAAAATACTCGAGTTATGGGATTAATATGATATTAATGATGTCTTACATGCATAATTATTCCAATGGTCCCAAACTAGAACTGATATCATGAAATATTGACATATTGAGTTGATTTTTGAGCTCACCTATACACATATTAAATGGATTTGTTATCTTCATATTGATTTGATTGTGAGAATTATATCCTCATTTCATACATACACATTCATGAGATATCGGTACCATTGAGGAACAATGTTTTCGAAAGAAAGTGAGATATTTTTGTAAAAACCTTCATCCGCGAACACAAGTCGGAGAGGTGGGTTGAGATTTTGAGACAGTGTACAGGTTGCGAACCCCCTATGGGTCCTATTTTGGGAGCAGCAAGTAGGTATACACAGAAAGTCATGCAATTACTTTCAAACTATTCACTTCATCATTCATTGCATTGCATTTGCATATGCATCTTCAATGTTACCTTTATGTTTTCCTGAAAGTGTAATCATTTTCTATGTACCGTCATGAAACACCTGCTTCTATTTGATTTTGTATATATATTAGAACTGTTAGTGAAACCGGTGTGAGCTACCGTTTGGGAACTTTTCTATTTGCGTGTGACGTGCTTATAGTGTTTCTTTACTTGTATTATTTTCTGCTTTGCTCAGTCGACCTATGATATCTACTGAGTACAAGTGGACCGTACTCACTCCTACTGTGCCCTTTCGGTGCAGATCCTAGTACTAGTACGAGGTGCGGTATCTGAGTTCGTGCTTGATAGAGTTGGAGATTCGAGGTACTGGCATGCTCTAGGGCCTTCAGAGTTGACTCCAGACCTCCTCTTATCTATCTGGATGTCTTTATTTGTTTTCTGAGACAGAAATTTGTATTTTTAGTATTTTGGATGTTATCATTAGATGTTCTACACTTATGACACCAGATGTTGAAGATTTTATGTATTTAGATCAGACTTCCGCTATATTTCTATATGCATTGACCAGAATTCATTCTAGAAGTCTCGTTTTGTGTATTAATTTGATCTTCTTTCCTCTTTGGGTGTTTGGCTTATCTTCCAAGGTTGGGTCGGGGTAGATGCTATTATGAGCTCAACTTTTAGGTCGTGACACAATGATACCTACCAGTACGTGTGGTTGTACTGACACTACACTTACTATATCTCCATTTTGGGATATAGCCATGTTGCAGGTCAGTTGGAGTTTCTATAGGTAAAATAATGGTTATTCTTCAGCGGCTCCTGTCATCTTACTCTTATATGGATGTTGTATCTCGGGTCGTGTTTTCTCTAGCTTAGTGCTCTTGTACAGGTTTAGATTGGGTTCTGGGAACTGTTATTTATTTTTGCAATGTAATTATGTAATAATTGAATTTAAACAAAAGATTTTCTTTCATTTAGAGGGTTGCTCATTTTCCAAAGTATTTAATATATCTCCCACACTTAATTGAATGGTTGGGTGGTAAGTATTCTCCTATTGAGGTTAGAGTCAGGTAGGTGCCCGCATGATCCGTGAATTGGGTCATGACACAATCTTTAACAAATGTTCTTCTCTAAAAATTATTCTCACTTCCTATCAAATATCTAAAACTGTATTTTTCTATATTTTCCAGAAATAAATCATTATCCGAGGAGAAACCGTTGGAGCCTTCCCCTAAACAAATGAAATAATAAAATAATATTATTATTCAAACTCCATTTCCATTTAGTTATAGACCAATTCGAAAGTCAGCTATCTGACAACTTTCTCCAAATGCATCTCCTAGGAAAAGCCATATCAGTTTTCAAGATTTGTCATGTTCACCACCATAATAGCTTAGTATTCATCCGGGGAAGGTCTTCATGTCCACCAAAATTAATTTCTGCGGTAGATCAAAATAATTGAAGTATAGTATCTCAAAAGGACAATTCAGAATTGAATTCATTAGTGGAGGTGCATTAATTTGGAATATTCAGTCCTCTCTACAATTGGGAGGGACAATGAATTAAGGGTGATACAAAAGTTTCAAAATAAAATTTTTGTGACTCAAGTTTTAATTATTGAGTAGAGGTGACAAAAATTAGATAAAGGATTAAGGAGTTTGACACGTGTAGGAGTTGCCCATAAAGATTTTTATTTTATACTTTAGCCCATCTTATAAAATCCTAATTGTAACTAAAAAGGAGGGGAAAAAAAACATCAACGACGCAACTTTTCTCCATCGCTTCTCTCTTGCAAACTTTTGTGTCATTATTGTTGTTTTCACTGTTGCTACTTCTTGTTCTTCTCTTCTTCTTCTTTTTATTCTTGTTGTTGTTCTTCTTCTTCTTCTCGCCATTGTTGTTGATATTGTTGCTACTAGTGCTTCTTCTTCGTGTAATCTTTGGACCAAATTTTGTTCATATATCACTGGGCATTACTTCATAGGTGATTTTGGTAAGTAAAATAATGATTTTTGATTCAATTTCTCGTCTGGGTATATCTGCTAATTTTCCAAAAATTTACAGTAGTGTATCCAACAGTTATTGTATTTATTTATAACAGTTGTTGGATAGTTTCTACTACTGTTAAAAGTAGTTCCAATAGGTAAGTCATCTGTTGCAACAGATGACTTATCTGCTGCAACATATATCTTAAGTGAATCCAACAGTTTGCAACAGATCACTTAGTTGTTAGATAACTTATATCAAAGCTGAGATAAAACCAAAAGCTAAATCCAACAGATTAGTCATCTGCTGCAATAGGTAGGTTATCCGTTGCAGTAGATGACTCATCTGTTACAATAGATGACTTAACTGTTGGATACATGTTCAGAACTAGAAGATGAATCCAATAGGTAAGTCATCTGTTGGAACAGATGAGTCATTTGTTGCAATAGATAAGTCATATATTACAGCAAATGACTTACATATTGGATACATATTACAACAGCTGGCAAAGCTGGGACAGAATCAGAAGCTGAATACAACATATAAGTCACCTGCTGCAATAGATGACTTACCTGTTGTATTCATATTACAAAAATATATCCCTCAGATTTTAAAATACTATGGTGGACAACCGTTAAATGGAGGGGTATTTTTGTTAAGTTTCTTAACGGAAGGGGTATATTTGGCCCTATAGTATAACTAAGGGTAAATTTGACTAATAGATAAAAGTAAAGGGGTATTTTTTAACCCTTTTCCCAATAATCAATTGTGTTGCAACGGATGAATAATCAGTTGGAAATAATCAAACAGATATAGACATCTGTTCCAGCAGATGTTTAATAAATAAAGTTATTTAATAATAATTAGTTATCAATTAATAGCTTTTATTGCATTCTTAATGAATTAGATAGTAATTACATGATCAACTAAATATATTCGTCCTAAATGGAGTGATCAACTGACTAATTTGATGTGAATTGCTTCATTAAACTATGGTTAGTAATAAACAAAGTTATTTAACTATAATTAGTGATCAATTAATAACTTCACTTGCATTTTTAATGAATTAGATAGTAATTACATGATCAATTAAGTGTATTCGTCCTGAATGGAGTGATCAACTGACTAATTTGATATGAATTGCTTCATTAAATCATAATTAGTAATAAATAAAGTTATTTAAATATAATTAGTTATCAATTAATAACTTCTATTGCAATTTTAATGAATTAGATAGTAATTACATGATCAACTAAGTGTATTCATCCTGAATGGAGTGATCAACTGACTAATTTGATGTGAATTACTTCATTAAATCATGATTAGTAATAAATAAAGTTATTTAACTATAGTTAGTCATGAATTAATAACTTCAATTGCATTCTAAATGAATAAGATGGTAATTACATGATCAACTAAGTTTATTCGTCCTGAATGGATTGATCAATTGACTAATCTGATGTGATCTACTTCATCCAACCATGTTTAGTTAAATATAGATAAATAACATTGTTATTACTAAATATAACTGAATGAAGCTATTTTCACTTAAATATTTGATTATTTTCAACGATTGTCCACCAAGGCCTACAACAGATTCCATATCTGTTGCAATAAGTGTACATATTTGTTTGATCATTTTCAACAGATTATTAATCTGTTGCAACAAATATAGAATATGTTTGATCATTTCCAAAAATTATTGGTCTAATTGATGTGAGTTGCCTCATTTAATTATATTTAATAATAAATAATGTTATTTAATTGTATACAGTGACCAATTAATAAGTTTCATTACATTCTCGATGAATTAGATAGTGATTTCATTGTGATAGATGATCAACTAAGTGTATTCGTACTAAATTGAGTGATCAATTGGACTAATTGATGTTAATTGCATCATTCAATCATATTTAGTAATAAATAATATTATTTAACTATATATAGTGATAAATTAATAAGTTTCATTACATTCTTGATGAATTAGATAGTGATTTCATTGTGATAGATGATCAACTAAGTGTATTCGTCCTAAATTGAGTGATCAATTGGCCTAATTGATGTGAATTGTTTCATTCAACCATATTTAGTAATAAACAATATTATTTAACTATATATATAGTGATCAATTAATAAGTTTCATTACATTCTCGATGAATTAGATAGTGATTTCATTGTGATAGATGATCAACTAAGTGTATGCGTCCCAAATTGAGTGATCAATTGGACTAATTGATGTGAATTGCCTCATTCAACCATATTTAGTAATAAATAATGTTATTTAACTATATATATAGTGATTAATTAATAAGTTCCATTACATTCTCAATGAATTAGTTAGTGATTTTATTGTGATAGATAATCAACTAAGTGTATGCGTCCTAAATTGAGTAATCAATTGGTCTAATTGATGTGAATTGACTCCAATAAGTATTCTCGATGAATTAGATTCATATTAGCATAATTATTTCTAAAAATATATTGAATAAGTTGCAAAAAATGTGTAATATGTTGCAACAGATATTGAATATGTTGGAAACAATCAAATAGATATAAACATATATTGCAACATACTGCATATCTGTTGGAACAAATGAAGAATATGTTGAAAATAATCAAAAAAATAATAGATCTATTGCAACAGATGACACATCGGTTGCAATAGATAGCTATATCTATTTGATTATATCCAACAGATATACATCTGTTGCAACATATTCCATATCTGTTTGATTGAATGTAGAGTATATTGGATATAATTAAGCAAATATAGACATTTGTTGCAACAGATTCCACATTTGTTGCAATAGATGTCTATATCCGCTTGATTATTTCCAACAGATATACATTTGTTGAAGCAGAATACACATCTATTAGAAAAAATGTAGTGTCTGCAGGAAATAATGCTCTAAATTTATACATCTAAAAAATTCATTCATAACAAAACAAAATTTATAACAAAAAAATTAAACATGTGTTTAACATAAAATATTTTCATCACCAATTACATAAAATAATTCAATAAAAATATAAAAATATAAAAATTATTATGTTGTCAGAACCACCAATTACATAGATATTCAAGTCATCACAAATTATAAATTATTTGATTAGGGCTCTATCTTTGAAGCCATCACAAACCTTTGATCCCGAAGAATTATCCTGAAGGTGTCAAAAGTTTTTTTCATGGCTAACTTTACCTCACAATCACCAGTTAATTTTGTGGCAACATCAGACTGCATTTTCACAAAAAAACTATCAATACAAAACGTTTTGATTAACTCTTGAGTTAATGGACTGTTAGGATCAATATTAGCATTTAGATCATGTCGACTTTTTGATCTAAATTCAGGATCCTTTGTCAACTTTTCCTCTTCCTCATCTTCTTTTTCTTCTCCTTCCTTTCCTTCATCTTCTTCTCCACCCTCTCCTTCATCATTTTTATCATCTTCTTCTACTTCATCGTTTTCTCCATTCCCTCATATATCTACATTTTCTTCCTCTACTTTCTTTTCATCTTTTTCATCTTCCTCGTTTTTCTTATCTCCTTGTTTATCTTTATCTAAATCTCCAGATACTTCACTTTTTTCTACTTCTTTCTCATCTTCTCTTTACTTCTCTTTTTCTATATTTAGAGCTGATTGAGAAGGGACATCTGCTTCTAATTGAGATATTTCTTGTACAATAAGCTCATCTATTAGCGAATGTAGCTTAGCTACTTTACTTCTTCCTTTCCTTGGAGTTGATTTTCTTTTTTTTTTTCTTTTGGTTAGAGGTATTTTATCTATAAATAGGAGGTGAACAAAACAAGATTACAATTGATTTGTGCATTATTAAAAAAAAGGTAGCAGTGAATTTAACAAATACAACAAAGTAAAATAATATTCTCAACAGATAAATCATCTGTTACAACAGATGAGTCATCTGTTGCAACAGATCACTCATCTGTTGGAAGAAATGACAACCATTTCAATATTGTTTTGATTTCTTCCAACAGATGAGTAGTTTGTTGCAACAGATGACTCATCTGTTGAAAGAAATCAAAACAGTAACTTTGTTGTTTGATTTCTTCCAACAGATGACTTATCTGCTGTAATAGATCACTCATTTATTAAAAGAAATCAAAACAATAAATCTGCTATAATATTTCATCGAATAGATGGATAATATGTTCCCAACAAATGGCTCATATGTTGCAATATATTATCCATCTGTTGGATGAAATAACTTATTTGTTGCAACAAGTAACTCATCTGTTGGGAAAATAATGAAGTCTTTACAATATTGCTTTGATTTCTCCCAATAGATTAGTCATCTGTTGCAACAGATCACCTATCTGTTGGATGAAATCAAAATAACAAAGAATTGTAATATGTAATACGAGTCATATTAATTCCAACGGGTGACTAATTTGTTCTAACAGATGATTCATCTGTTGCAACAGATTAGTCATATGTTGCAGCAGGTGATTAAATATCAAAATATTTTTAAAAATCACCAGCAACAACAGAGGACAATAATAAAAAATCAAGACCCTTTCAGCTATGTCAAGCCACAAATCTCACCAGTTGTACAACAATGTTCAAGAACAATTACAACAATAACAACAAATTCATATTTCACTTATGAAGATACAAAAATTATTTACAATACAACAACCATATCAAGTGTTAAGAGAACAAATACCATAAATTTATTCATTAACAATAAGAGGTGTTTGGTTTTTTTCATAATTGTAAAATGTTGAAAATTTTAACCTTTTATTAACCAAAACAATCTATTTAAAAATCATAATTTTTTAAACATATTTCATAAGATAATAATATTCAAGAACAAGAATACAAGAGGTGTTTGATTTATTTTTTTTCAACAACTATGTCAACTGTTACAACAGATTCTCAGTAAAAATTTAATTTTCACAACAATACTACTAAGAACAACAAGAACAAGAACAAGAATATCAACAAAAAAAAAACCCTCATATTTCTCAAAAGATACATACATCTCCACACTATTTACAAATATACAATAAAATTTTTTGAAGTTAAACAAATACCAAAGTTAGGGTTTCATATTTCATCTTTCCTACTTATGAAACAGCAAAACCCTAACTTTGAAGAAGAAAACTCAGTTAAGATTCTTCTTCTTTATTAACCCCAATTTTTTTTTTTCAAAATCCTAACTTTTTGAACCAAATAAAGAACAAACATTACCTTAGAAAAGAGAAAAATCGACTGTAGAAATGAAGAAGGCTTCAAAATTGAGGTTGTCAAAGGTTGAATTTGCTGGTGATCCTTTCTCTAGTGTTTTTACCTGACCTCTTATTGATTGTAGTTTATGCTGACAATTACCTTTAATTGCTAAAGTAACACTCCTAAAAGATCACTTCTTATTTTTTGTAAAAACATTCACTTTCTTATATATTTTCATTCATCTAAGCCAAAAAAATGTAGAATGCATTACGTATTTAAAAAATAAAATATTTTATTCCACTTATTCCAAAGCATACAATTAAAAAAGAAACTTAAATTTATCCTTAATAGGCAAAGTCAGACAGATTCAACCATCCTAATTAACATCTGAATGGAATGTGATGCAATTCCTTCTTTTCAAATTAAAATTTATTAACTTCTATTTCGAGAAACAAAGGTGAAGCGTTACGACCCAAAGCTCGAGTTGTGATGGCACTTATAACACCCTCCGCGATAAGTAAGCCAATCCAACACACAAGCAATAGAAATCAAATAAATATGCGGAAGAAGTAACTAAAATGACGATAAGTCTCAAAACTGAATCTCATAATCAAGCGAATACAGGAGCATGAAAGACAACAATCTTTCCAAAACCTAGTAGTCACAACTCACAAGGTACAAGCCTCTAAGAAAAAGAGATAGTAAACAAAAAATCTGGAATATTTCCAAACAACGAAAACAAAAAGAAAATAAATAGGATAAAGCAGATCTGGTAGGCACTGGACTAATCAGCTGCTACCTCTGAATGTCGATGAGGTAATCCCAAGCACACTCTCAAAATCAACGCCCAGAAATGGATGGCTCAACATCTGCACTTAAAGTTCAGAAAATAACAAGCGTGAGTACTAAATCACATGTACTCAAAAACATCTTCGATCGACTGCAGTTCAAAGTGATGGCGAGAACCACCCAACTAGCCCCCATCCAATACAACCCAATAAACCTGTAACAGAAAAGTTACACCTAATCTATCAAGTATATTTCAACAATATGAACTAGAACACGATACAAGTCGACAATATATTCCTCAAAACAAAAGGAAAGTAACCACTCCACAATCACAAAACACAACAATATCAATACAATCAGATGTAATATAATGCTACATTATACATCTGCTGCTCTGTATAGTTAGTTGGAATCCATGGGGGACTCGTGAGGTCCATATACCAATCCAAAACTATTTTCCATTAGGGACATAATCAATAATCCATTCGGAATCATTTTCCATCGGGTCACAAATTAATAATCCTCCAAAATACTTTTCCATCAGGCATGCAAGTCAAAATCAATAAAAATATGCTGAAACACTTTGCCATCGGGCATGCAAGTCAGTTTTGAAATCCCTCTATTCAAAATATTTCTTTAATAATGTTATGGTACGAATATGTGAGTATGCTTAATTTACAATAACAACAAGACCACAATTATCTCAATCCAAGCACAAAAGGCAATTTTATATGATCGAGTATTCTTCTTCATCTAATTTTATGAAGTGGTTTATTGTTGTTTTTATTTTCTTCTTACTTTGTAAGGGGAGAGTCTCCCTTATTTATGTTTACTTAGATACTATTGTACGGAGAGGAGTCCTCTCTTCTAGGTGCATAGATCTAGGTTTCCATTCTAGTAATGGGGATAAGTCGACCGGCCTTAGTAGGCTAGTTAACTTTGAACCACCATAAGTCGGAGGTAAGGTTTATGTCCCCCTCTGTGTATTTATTTTGTTTTATTTATGTTAAGGCTTGGGGGTGTGTGGCTCAACCCCTGACCGCCACGGGGGGTGAGATCCCTGGGTAAGGTCTGTTTGCTAAAAAAAAAAAAAAAAAAAAAAAAAAAAAAAAAAAAAAAAAAACACAAAAGGCTAAACTCAACTCAAAAATATCAGCTACAAGCCCCAATATCACCAATTTCTCCCAATCTTACCCAATTAAGTTTAACAAAAGAGGTATAGTCAATATCAAACACTAACAAGAGTGACAGAATCACTATCCCACTTTTCACATAACAAATCATATGCCAGTAACAGGGAGAAAAAGTACAATCAAATCAATTATTCATTTTAACCTTTACAAATACATCGGTACCCACATAGTTCCTCGTTATTTCACCTATACGGGAACCCCATATCTCCATTATTCTCTAAACATGCCATTAATACACAAAGACTCCAAAAAGGAGTTTAGGAAAGACTCAATTTGCCTTAAAGAAATCTCAAAAGGTCAAACCGATGCTTTACCCTTTCGAAGAGCCTTCGAATGAATCCAATTTGGTCAAGTACGTATTTTACATAAGAAAACAAAATTATATACACCTATATTGCTGTACTTATATTACGGGTCTAAAAAAAAACCAACCCCAAGCCCACAAAGACAAAATTAGAATTTTATTTAAAAATTTCAGTACCCATAACTTAAGGAGTTTAAATATGAAATTTCATTAAAAATAAAGTTAAAATAGACCTCAAAATCATCAACTCATCATTCTTTAATTTTATCCAAAAATCCCCAAATTTTCAAGTTGAAAAATCAAGATTTGAAGATGAAATTATGAAATAATTATTGGGAAGTGTGTAAAATTAGTATAGAAATCTTACCCAAGAAAGAATTATTGAAAATCAAAACACCTTTTGAATCTCTCAAAATTGAGTCCCTAAGCTCCAAAACCGAGATATGAAAAATGGAGTGAAAAAGGAAAACCCCCACTGTTAACTACAACGATCTCCACAACTATGGAGCACTGACCGCAAGTTCTGCATTGTAGGGGCTGACAAGACCACACAGGGGCAGAAACCAATTAAATGGAGTGACTCCACCAAAGAAGGCCTCATCCCGCAAGCGCGAGTACGCAAAAGAGGAAATGAGCCGCTCCAGCACTTCGCGGGTATGGACGAGGAGTGACGAGCCCCATGGTGAACTAGCTCCGTCAAAGTTGAACTCCCTTCACTGCTACGTCTTCTCAGGCGCGACGAAGGTACCGCAGTAGCGACGACACCAGATGATTGCAACAACAAGAAACACCCAAACTCAGAATAGACCCTCAAAACTCTCTCGAAACCCCATGAACATAATTTGACTAAGCTACTAGACTATAATCAACAATCCGGACTTAATGAAATCATCAAAATACCGAACTGATGTTGTTATCAATGGATGTTGATCGAAGTCAACTCTATACCACAAACTTAATTCTAACTTTCTAAACAACTACTTAAAATTCATCTGAACGCCTAGGGACCCAAGTCAAAGGTGCTACTAATCCAAAATGACACTCTTAAGCTAACGGAATTGACTGAATTCTCATATGAACTCAAAATTTCAAAATATTGATCAAAGTCAATCAAACCAACTTCAAAACCTTTCAAAATAAAAATCTCGCATAATTCTCAATCAACCACCTCGAAAACTGAGCCATCCACACCCGTAAATCATAAATACCATAATATAACTATGAGGAGGGATAAAATGATTAAAATGCTCCAAAATTTAAAAATTACTATAATGGTTGTTATATGAAGTCACGCCCAAAACTCGTCCTAAAGAATAAGCGATTGCTACAAATATAATCAAGTCTAAAAGTCCAGAGTCAAAATCTCACTGAAAACTAACGTTATTTATAACTGTCCAATATCACTAAGAAGACAAGTTCGAATAATTTTCTGAGGTACAATGTGTTTGAATGTTTGTATTAACTAACAGGAATAAATAATGAAAATAATAATATTCAATTAATTAAGTGCTTGATGACGTCCTTTCAAGAGTAAGAGGTCTAGGATGCTGACTTCACCAAATGTTGGGATAAACTCTGAATGCGTCAATGATAATCTCGCCGATTTACTCTCCATCGATCATGAATCTTTTCTTACCGCAGATATCTCTCGATCAAGTGTTGCAATTTTCTAGCATTATTTTCTTGAATGAACCCTAGTTAACCAATTAATCTTTTACTTAGATCGCGTCAAAGCTTTGTGATCTCTAACCTTCAATTTTAAATCTCAATCTTTAATCTCTAGACGTCGGGGTCGTTTGGTTGGGAAGGACTTATCCCGGGATAAATTATTCCGGGATAAATTATCCCGGGATAAGTTATCCCACCATGTAGGTGGGATAACTTATCCCATCACTAAGGAACAAAAGGTGGGATAAATAAACCCAAGGCAACCTAATACCCCCAACCAAACATGGGATAAAATTATCAAGTATTTTATCCCGGGATTATTTATCCCAATCCCTCACACCAAACGACCCCTTTAATGCATTGACGTGACGTTGCTCAACTACACTTAATCTCACAGTCTTTCTCAAGAACAATAAGAATATAGCGGCACCATTGACCGAGGACCCTTCAATTAACTACATCTATGAGTAGTTGAACAAATAGAGTTAAAAAGAATCTACGAATTTTAGCCTGCGCGACACGGGTCGCGTAGCGTGGCCGCATCACGCACGACATGATTTCCAGCAACCAAATTCTGATCCAACTTCCTTCATTCCAAAGCAGGGGTAACATGGGCCGCATAATGTGCACGCTTTGTTGCTGCATGTTCTGAGTATTCTCCCTTTTTACATGGCCAACTGGTCCTTGAACCCCACTCTCGATCTTGATTGTTTTTTTAGACTTTTTATTTAGATTTTGAATACCTGTGGATTCAGAAGTTTTATATCATGGGTACCCAACTATTTTTAGTTTGAAAATTACTACATGAAGTAGGTGCTCAATCAATATATTTAAATGAATTACTATATTTTATACATAACTAATAATGTTTATTAAAAAAGCAATGGGGTGCTTAAGCACCCATAGTATATACCATAGGTCCGCCACTGATTTTGAAGGCCGAAGCAGTCATTTTAGTTCCAATGACGCTCATTAGCTGATACATCGTTCCTGCATAGAAATAAATGTAATAAGCATGGAATGATTATAATTATAATCAAATAACGACAAAAGAACACATATGAGGGCTAAATGTATGTATTTTATGAGGAATATCAACACCCCACAGTTGAACTTTTGCTCTTCCCCGAGCATGCTGATGAGTACTTTCTTTCTTGGTCCACTTAAAAGGAATATCACTTTTTTGGCAACTATTTAATTTCAATTTTTCGCATGAAATGTATAAAATTACAAGATCAAAGAATATTTTGTTATTTGATTCGTATCTTTAATTTAAGGTTACATGATCCAAAGGTGTCTTTTTTATTTTCTTAAACTCCATATAAAGTTAAAATCAAATAAGTAAATTGAAACGGAGTAAGTACCATTGAATTGGCCTGAGAATCTAAACGGCGTAGAAGCCAATTATTACTTGTTACTCATAAGGTCCTTAAGATAAGGAGATAACCGTATTAGATAATCCTTGGGCATCAATATAATTCTTGACTAAGTAATATATTAGAAAATAAGTTAATTATTTCATCTAGGCTTGAGAGCTTCTCACGTTTCAAGATTTGAATAATGAATTACTTAATTTGTTTTTTTTTTTATTCTGGCTGCTGAAGACAACTTGTGTAAATTACGTTCTTCATATTATATATGAAAAGCTCACAGATAGAATAAACATTTAATATAAACTTGCAAGTGGTGTCATCACTCATTATATTAATAAAATGTTTATCACGCGCGCGCCTTAGTAGTACACACTCCTACACTGACAAGTTCTTGAAATTTTTCTTTTAATTTTTATTTACGTGATTACAACTACTCTTCCATATCATATTTTATATTGTTAACCTACTCTCCCATGTTATTTATGTAAAGGAATAAGTGTAAATGAAGAATATGTTATAAATATATTGTATAATTGATGTCCATATAGATATACAATTTATTGAAGAAGCTTACAAAATCAGATAAGTTTGCAATCGGATAGACTTGCATTAGATAAATTTATAATCAAGCAGATAACTAGTAAGTAGCTTATACAGTAGCTTTTGTTCTTCTATAAATAGGAAACCAATTCAATTCATTTAGCTCTTGTTCTTCTATAAATAGGAAACCAATTCAATTCATTGAGCTCTTGTTCTTCTATAAATAGAAAATCAATTCAATTCATTTGTACATTAGTCCAAAGAGAAATAAAATATCTTTATCTCTCCTGATTCTTTAGCTATATCTCTTGTTATATTGATATTTAATTATCATTTCATAAAACATTATCAGTATAATGTTCTAGCCAATTGAGATAATAAGACGTTGATATATTGTAGCTTTAGATGAGTGTTCCAAGTAAGTCGTGTTCTTTGAGATGATACGCACGGTTAAGTGGCATATTGAATTTTGAAACACATATATATACGTCGCTTAAATTTGTCCGAAAATTCTATTTACACCCTTGAACTTAGCCTTTTTCCAATTAAATACAATATTATATATAATTTTATTCCTATTGAAAACAACAAGCTGAAATATTACTTTATAAATAAAATGTGTGTAGTTAATCATCTGACGTAGAAAATAATATGCCACATATTAAAAATAATAGGCCACATATTAAAAATAATATGACACGTTATAAATTAGATTTTTTATGTATATAATATGCCACATAGTTGAAAAGTATTACTCCTTTCGTCTCTCCGTAAAATTATATTTTTCATATATATATTTTTTTAAATTGGTATACTATTAGTTGTAGGCACCTATGCTATGTGATGGTTAAATGATTTGCTTGGTTGAAGATTGAGCTCTTTATCTAGATGTCTAAGATCAATTCTCACTTAAAACAGTTTTTCTTATTTTTTTAGTGGTGCACCCATGAATCAAATTATTCAGAATTTATAAATTAAAAATATATACATAAAAATTTAATTTAATTATATGGCGTATTATTTTTAATATTGTAATGACCCTCTCAGTTGTTATGGAGGGTTAGGGCCTAAGTACCCTACTAGAGTTTTCCTACAGCGAGCTGAGTTATTTAAATCTCAAGGTGGAGTGGCTTAAGTTGGAAAACTTGTGTTGTATTTATGCGTAGTGGATCTTGATTCACGGTGTTGTGTTTTGTGGTGTTGTGTTCTGTTAGGGGGTGACTTAGTGATCTAGACCTACGTAGGAAATTTTGAGACTAGAAAATGAAGTCGAACTATGTGGTTTTAGTGGCTGCCACGTTGAGAGAGCTTTGTGATGTACTAAGTCTATTATTTGTATTATGAAATAGGGGTAGAATGCAATTCTTTCCAAGCTACTAGTTAAGAGCCATTGCAGTGGTGGAATTTTTGTTGCAGCGAAACCGTCGTAGCAGTCGGAGCTTCGTCGTAGAGGGACTAGGGAAATTCATCAGGACCACCATAGCGAATCCAATTTTGCCACAAGAGGTTCGGTACAGTGAGAAAAGAGCCACCACAGTGGATGACGCAAGGTAGAATGCCTGTTTAAGTGACTTAATTCCAAGTTGCACCTCATAAACTCTAAAACCTCATTCCAGAGCTTCAGAGAGGTGATTTTCCCAAGGGTAGGGTGAAATTCTTTCATTGAGGTAAGTTCTTCCATCAACTCTCTCGCCTATTAATCCTTTACCACCTTAGAATCGTTAGGAAGATTGTAATGGTGGAATTGTTGGTTAGAACCCTAGGTTCATGAAAAGTGTGAAAAAGTCTACGGGTAGCTGTAATATCATCTAAAATTGATTCTAGGGTGTAAATTAACACTTCTTAGCAAGAATTGGTTGTTCTTAATCATGAATTTTGGTAATTGGAAATCTTGAGTTCAATAAATATGAGATCTTTAGCATAAAACTGCTTAAAAGGGGGTAATTGGAGTAAAAACTCCATCAATTGAGATACTGTAAGTATTGTGAAACTAGTGGATGGTTAATTGGCCCTTGGATAATGTTATACACCATAATTAAATATTGAATTAGTGGGTTTGATTCTCAAAGCATTTATTTAAAGAGTAAGTGATTAATTACTCTTATAATTATTTATTTTAGACAGTGAGCGTTCTGAGGCATTGAGAAAAGGAAAAGCTTCTGTGATTTAGCTTGCTTATTCTAGATTCTTTGGTTGAGGTAGGTTACGACTTACATGGATTTAGACTTGAAATATCTCTTGTATGTGTTTTGAATTTATAATCATGTTGATTGGTCTTTGGACATAATTTATGGTTGATTGTTCATTTGGCTTGACATTACATGTATGAATAAGCTTATAGTTGTTGAAGCCTAACTTTAAATGACTTGTGAGAATTGTGTACACTTGTTATATTTTGCATACTTATTGTACTATCCTAAGAGATAACTGATTATGAGAACATAGTGAGATATGTTGAAGAGTTTGACAATATATATACTATTCTGATTATTGAGTTGCTCTAGTCCGATGTGAGCTTACGGACGAGTGGTAATTATATGGTGTGGATACCACATCGGTACGGTACATGGACTCTAGGTTGTCCCCTGTAGATCATGACTAATTGACAGAAATAAGATCCCCTTTAACATGTGTGTACAAATTTATAATTCTAATGATATCTGATTTGATATAAAGTGAGACTGATGAGATATAAAAGATATAAAGCAGTAAGATCAGTATGGATACAAATCCATAATTGTGATGTGACTAACTATAATTGTAGGGTTTTTGGAAAGCCTTGATATGTCTTTTGTTGTTGACAGTGACATGCCTATTTGGTGACTATAGGCCCTTTGTATTGTTGGTACTGATGTGTCTGGAAATTGAGTGATTTATCTGGCAGATGTAATTACCTGATTATGTGTTGATGTATCTTTCTACTTGTTTACTTGATTCGTGAGATATACTTGCTATTATTTTGAGTCGGTCTATGATATCTATCAGTACATAGTGTTTATACTGATACTACTCATGAAATCTTTTTCAAAGTGCAGACTGTTTTTCAAATATTTTGACGAGACCACACAACTAGCGTTTCCAGTAGATCAATTCTAGAGTAAGCTACTCCTATTCAGGTTGCCACAGATCTTCATAGTTGCATTTTTCCTTCTTCAAACAATGTTATTAATTAGTAATTTTTGAATTATTTTAGACATTATTTACTTAGCGTCCTTTGTACGATGACTTTCAAAGTTTGGAGATGTAATAGTTAGACTTTTGTATTTTATTTATTTACGTTTGAGACTTACTATTTATTGTTCTATTGTGTTAAATAAATTTATTAAGGCTTGGGTTACCTGATTCTCCCATCGGAGGGTTAGTGTGAGTGCCCCTCACGGCTATTTGGGTTGTGACAAATATGTGGCATATTATTTTTTATGTTAGACAATCAACTACACATTATTTATGGAATGAGTTTTCAACTTGTTGTATCTGATGAAAATACTAAGTGTATCTAGTATTGTGTTCAGTTGTAACAAGGTTAAGTTTAAGTGTCTAAATGAAATTTTTTAGCTAAAGGGATGTATATGTGTTTGACCTTTTTCATAAGAATCACATGTGTCATGTCTAAAAGTCAGACACCATTCAATCATTTTCTATGTTAATTATGTATGATTTGAACCTTATCTTTGAATTCTTCAAGTTCTGTAGTTTGTTTTTAAATGTGAATAGAATCAATAAATTCGCTTGCATTCCGATAGGGTTCGAAAAGAATATTTATCATACAAGTGGTTATATTTTGTGTTTCATTGTTATTAAACTTGTTGACTATTGGAAGTGGTTATATTATTATAGATTTGTTGTGATTATAACTGAAAATATGTCAAAATGAAATTATTATTATGAATACATTCAATTGTGTGGATGTTTATTTCAATGTACTCTTTAGCATACATGTACCTTATTAATGCATTACTTAATATTGGTATAGAACCGATGCCTTGTATATTCCATAAAAGTGTAATAACCCTGGTTTTGAATTTTAGCTTTTTCTATATTTTCACTATTTTATCCTTCCCTGTATTTGTTATGTGCCTTATATGAGTTGTGGGGTGGGTTGGCACAGTCTCCAAAGCATTTGGGAGTGGTTTGAGATTTTGAGTGGCCTTGAGAATAATTAGTTTGACTTCGATTAACATTTTGTGATTCAAGTGGCGGATAGTGATTCTGTCTGTTCCATTAGATCTGGAACATTGATTTTGGGTTAGTAGCGTGGTTGCTTCGGATTCTGAGCCTTTATTTAAAATCTTGACCTCTTAGATGAGAATCTTGTTAAAATAGCCTAAAAGGGGTCTCCGGAGGCTAACTTGTTGATATCGACCTTTTTTGGTAAATATGATAGTTTCATTGAGTTCAGAACATCAAAATTAGCCTAGTAGCATTATTAGATTATTTTTATGGACTCTCGATCGAATCTCGAGGGTCCATTCGGAGTCATTTTAGTCCCGTATGTTTCATATGTATATGGTTTCTGGTGCAACCGCCTAAGCGGCCTTTTGGTTGCCTTAGCGGTAGCGAAAGCCAGCCAAACCAACAACATTGCCTTAGCGATGGGTTTGTCACTTTAACGAGACCGCCTTAGCGGTTAATGAGCTACCTAAGCGATCACCTGTGTGGCAAGTGATTACCGCCTTAGCGGTAGTCTGGCCTCTCAGACAACGTTGTTTAGGCGACCATTTTACCACCTAGGCAATGTCGCTAAATTAAAATATCCTTTTTCTTCTCTTTTATTCCATTCTTCTATTTTCAAACTTTGAGAGCTCGGTTCTTGCCGATTTCAAAGAGAAATTTCATCAACCTTGCGTGGGTAAACTCTAAACTCATATATTCATCATTTTCCATTGATTCTATCTTCAAAACAACTTTAAAACTGTAATTTCAAACTTGAATTTTGGGAATTTTACCCTGTAAAGTACAAAATTTAGTTTTTCTTTGATTTTAAGTTTGATTTAAGGTATTTTCAATGGTTTTTCATATTTTGATCCCTTAGAATACGGGAAACATGATTCTTAAATAAAATTTCAATTTTACTCTTTTTCTTAGGGGTTGATTTTCAAACTCTTTTGGACCCAAAATGAAAGCAGCTAATATAGGTATCATTAGACTCCATTTGATGTGTATATTATATTTTTGATAGATTTGGCCCATTTTGAAGCCACTCGCAAAGGAAAGACTCCGTGTTGAAGGGTCCAGGCTCATGTTTTGGCTATTTGAGGTAGTTATGGCTTAACTTTCTTCAAACTAAGCTAGATAGTTAACTATTCATGTAAAGTATGCTATGGGTTGGGGATTTCATCATGAAGTTTATATTTTGAATTAGTTATTTTATCGTGTTGCCCGTGTGGGGGCCTATATGAGTATTATTATTGACTTGAGATATTATTATTATTGACTTGAGATATTATTATTATTGTGATTTCCTTGTGGGGGATTATGTGCATATTATATTTCACTTGAGAGATAATTATTATTGCATACCCGAGTAGGAGTTGGTATTGGTCTTATTTGAGCATTAATTTCTTTCATTATATTGTGATGCCCGAGTGGGGACTTGACTTGATATATATTTAGTGTCTTACATGACTATTCATTATTGTGGTGTCATGCAAAGGTTTATATCATGTTTTACTGAACTATTGAGGGGATTTGAGCTCATTTAATACCATCATTGGATTGATTCATTATATAATATTGTTTTGGTTATGAGCATGTATCCTCATTTCAATTATCTATATACATGGAATGCAAACACAGATATGTCGATTTAAAAGAAAATAAGACACTTTATGAAACCCTTGACCAACAAATGTACCGGCAAGGTGAACGTATATGGATTGTGAACCCCCCATGGTGTCCTATCCTAGAAGCTTTCACTCGAAAGGTATATACGAGGTGACTTTGAGACATTACATCATGGTCATTGCATTACAGTGCATCACTTGCATTTCTTTTATGTGTTTGATATCGTGTATTTAGCCTTCTTTATTATTTATGCTCATATGTAGACTTATACTAATATTATAATTGTAGAACTATTAGGAGATACAGTTTGACCCACCCTTGGGAACTTTTTTGTATGCAGGCTGAAGCGTGCTCATAGTATTCTTTTCTTATTTAGTTTTCTACTTTGCTCAGTTGGCCTATGATACCTACTGAGTGCAAGTGGACCATACTCACTCCTACTTCTGTGCCCTTTTGATGCAAATCCCAGTACAAGTGTGACCCATGATAGCTGAGTTGTGTTGTTAAGAGCCAATTTGTAGTTCTGGTGAGCTCCCCGTTCGGAGCCTTGTTTCAGCCTTCATCTATATTTTATGTCTTTACTTGTATTTGGAGACAGTGATGTATTATTAGATTCAGTATTATATTAGATGTTCTTATTACTTATGACACCAGATTTTGAGATTCGGTTGTATTTCATTTCAAATAATTTGGATTTCTAATTATTATGGTCTGACTTCATTCTAGAAGTCTCATATTTGCTTCATTTCTTTCTTTTTCGTATTTCATATTTGTTGTGGGTTTCCGACTTACCTACCAAGGTTGGATCGGGATAGATGTCATCAGGACCTTGAGTTTTGGGTCGTAATAAAAAAGATATTCTTCATAGTTGGTGAAATACACTACAACACAGAACAAAGAAATAAGAAAGCATTCTCTCTCATATCTTTTCTCTTCACTTTTTGCTTTATATTATTCTATATATTTCTCATATTTTGCAACATGTTATAAGCAGAGACTCTAACTAGTTGAGTTATTTACATCTACAAATTTGTTCTACATCAATATGCTATGTTTTTCTATATTTGTGCTACCAACATCAAGCAAGAAATAAAATCTTAAATGGTGGACGAAAGAAAGTCCTGCGGTTATTAGATACTTCTGTAAAGTTGCAATTAATGGAAGTCAATTACTATCCTAACGAGTCAATGAAAAAAGTTGAATGCTCCAAGATAAATTTTTCTCCTCCTAATTAAGGTCATTCATTATCATACATTTACTTATCTCAAAATTTCTCTATTTATCGTGATAATTGTCAATAAGTTTCAGATATATTATTTTTATGTTGTTTAACTTGAAAGTGTGCATGATTGAGAATATATGTAAATTAAATAAGAAAAATGACATAAAAATTTCATCGTGAGATCTTATAAAGTCATAAAATAGTAGATCTGGATAAGCCTTTTCAGATCACTGAATGCATACAAACTAGCAATAATTTACAGTATTGATGTTCTTTCGGCGGTATTTTGGTATGTTGCCTAATCAATATGAGATATTTATTTTTCTACAGATCCAGGATGGTAAAATAAAATTTATAAAATTATAATTTGTATATCCATTTGATGCCCTCATATCTTTTTTATGTTGTATTTTGTTTTCTTTAATAAAAACATACTAATTTGTTACTTTTGTAACTCATGTGGAAACATTTTCAGCTGACCTATTGGAATATCCTTTTAGCGGATTTATAAATAATAATATAAATGTTAGTTTATAAAGACAAGAAGATGATTAAGCTAATAATTATCTTATTTTTGCATTTCCATGAACATAGTTAACATTTTCAAATATATTATACTTAAAAGTTTCAATCTGAAAAAGTAATAAACAAATTCATAGTACTTTGTATCATATGAATACATTATAGGTGTTTCTTATTACTAGAAATTTAATACCGATCTATAAGTGTAACAATCCTTTCTGTCATTATGGGTGAGTCTAGCGTAAAAAAAATTGGGTTAAGGTTTTTCCTGAATTGGGAGTTAAAAATTTCAGGTAGGCTAATCTTGGACGAAATTCGAACGAGGTATGGTCTAGGGTAATCCATAAATGGATTGGGTAAATGTGAAAGAATTTATTATGTTTTTATGTTATCCAAGACGATAAGGAATCTGTAGGATCTTTCGGAAGTGAATTCGAGTAAGTAGAATTCCCCACATAGAACATGACGTAAAGGGGTTAGTCCGAAATGTCAAGGTTGAGGGGTGCATTGTGAAAAAGGCAAAAATAGAGAAATCTCAAGTTTTTGCCTCGCCACACCTGCTATAGCAGGTGGAAGACCGCTATGACTGCGTCGCTATAGCGGGGAGTCAACATTGGTCAATTAGGCCATAGCGGGCGGATTTCGTTATAGCGAGGTTGCTATAGCGGGATATACGCGGATTTATATAGAAAAATACCACAAAACATTTCATTATTTTAAAACTCATTTGGGAAAGGCTTAGGCAATTTTGGGCAAATTCCACTCAATTTTTATCCAAACTCTTCGTAAAAGTAAGTTATTCCTTTCATTAACTCGTAGTTTAATTGTTAACTACTAGAATCACTAGTTCTTGGGGATGATTTGACTTAACCTAGCTAATTTTCTTGTGTAATTAAGTGAATTGGGTAGAAAACCCTTGAGTTTTGGTTAAAGATTTCTAATTTACTCTTGCATAATGATAATTCGCTATTGTAACCATGAAATTGGTAGAATTAAGGTGGAATTATCGTAGAAAAACCCTAGAGTAAAGGAATGATCATGAATTTGGCCTTGGAGTTTCGGGATTAGGTTAAAATCCTTGATATTGTAGGCCATTTGGTTGGTTATGTGTTATATTCATGTTTTTAGACCACAATCAAGTTGAGGTTTCAAGAAAAGGCAAAGCTCAAGTTCATTAGAGCATTTTGGGCTTGAATTGAGGTAGGTGATGGTTTAATGTAGTTGAAATCCAACTTGTTTTATGTGTGCATGATAACTAATCCTTCGTATTGCCTGTTACAATGCATGTTCAAAGAAAGTGAATGACTATTTGATATCCTAAGTGTTAATCGCATACAATGAACTTATATGAAAAGCTTGCTATTTTTTACAAGTGTTGTTTCTGTTATCATTGTGGTTGTGATTTTTGTTATATCTGTCATTATTATGAGATGTGTCGGTATTTTAACATCTTCATAGGATTTGGTTGATATAATGTTGGCAAACACTTAAGTGTTAGCATGTATGTATAAGGTGCAGGTGAGTGTGACAGTTTCTTGAGTGAACTGGGTTTATGTGATTACTTGTTGTATTGGTTCCTTGAGTGAATTGGGCTTAAGTGTTGACTTGTTATATTGGTTCCTTGAGTGAATTGAGTTTAGGTGCTTACTTGTTGTATTTGGTTTCTTGATGTAAACTAGGATTCATGATTGTTGCCATAGTTATTAGTGGAATGGATCCTTGAGTGGTCCAGGTTTAATTGCAAGATTGGCATAACTCTATATACTCTATTTACTTGTGTAATTGAGACATGATTGATATAATTGTTTGATTCATGGTTGTTGAGTTGGATTCTTGTTGGTAGTCATGGTCTTGACCTGACTTGTTATCCATGTTGCCTTGCATTGACTAAACTCTATAATGTTGTTAAATAAGGTTAAGTGTTATAAACTTGAGGTAAGGTTACATGGTAGGTGTTCATGGTTGTCTTGCTTTACTAAGTTATGGTTATGTAATGACCCCCCAGGTCACTTTCTACATTTTTGCACTATTTTGGCATTTAGAGCTTTTTCATAGCTACCCCAAGTCATTTATCACTTGTTGGAGCTGACAGTTCGGTTATCGAACAGTTCGTTTGATTTTTAGAGCCAATTTCCTATTTTGAAGTCTTCGTTGTTACAAATTGGGCATCGTGCCCAAACGTTTGGTAAATGGCATTGTATACCAATTTCGACAGTTTAATCAGCTCCAAAACGTTGATTTTAGGCTAGGGGGATCCTTGGTTTAGGTCTCGAGGCTTCCAGATTCATTTTAGGCTATTGGTTGGAAATTGGTTAAAATGGCTCTTTGGGTATGGGACCCATATTTGATCGATACGACCTCGGAAGGAAATTTTGATGGCGCCATTGAGTCTGGAATGTCGAATTTGGTGTGGTAGCATAGTTTATTTGTGATCATGGGATTTCGAACGAGTCTCGAGGGGTCAACCGGAGTCTTAGCATCTTGGCCAAGTGTTGGTGCATGCTGATGTTAGTGTCATCGCCTTGGTGATGCCTTGGCCGCCTAGGCGATGTCGCCTTGGTTATGCCTTGGGCACCTTGGCGAGTTGGCTACCTTGGCATACCATCGCCCAAGCGAGACCCTTGGTTGCTGATGAGCCATGGTTACATGGAACTTTTGATGCTTAAAATAAGGAAAATGTGCAATAACTTGGGTGTATTTGGTTGGTATGATGTGTTTTCTGTCCTATATTGCAGGAAAACAGGTTTTGAAGCAAAATGATCAAAAAGGAAGAATCACACCCGAGAACGAAGTATCGGAAGACAAAATAACAAGGAGCTGCACCAGAAGAGTGACCCACGACAGCACTCACGTGCCGTGAGTCCACTCAGGTGACGTGAGTGGCTGCCGTGAGTCATCTCCAGAGATGCTGAATATTATCTGATTCCCACGACAGGCAGTCACGTGGTATGACTGTACTCACATGGCGTGACTGGGTGGCGTGAGTTAACTTCTGAAGATGTCTATTTGAGCTTGATTTCCACGACACTCACCTACGTGGCGAGACTTGGTTCCACGACACCAAGTCACGATACCGTGGAACATTGCCAACTCTGTTCTCCTATTTTGATTAGGATAGGATTAGCCTTGTATCTATAAATACCCATGTATTGTCCTATGTTCAGGAGTTAGCCATTAAAAAAACATTGTTTTGAGATAGTTTTTCATTATTTTGAGTTCAGAAACATATTATTCTTTTGTAATCTTGGAACACCGATTCTAGGTTTTATTCATCATTGAGATTTCAGTTTTTCTTCATTGTTGTGAGTTTACAATTATGTTTTCATCCTTGAATTCTTATTGTGCTCTTGCGAACATGAGTAGCTAAACTCATTAGCTAGGGTTGTGTGAACCATGAGGAGTTAACGAAAAAGGTTAAGTGCAAAGCAATTCTGAACCGATGTGAATGCATGTATTGTTATTTCCTTCGTTGTGATTGCTCTTCTAACGGTTGCAAACGTTAGAAACTCACTTGTATTCTAGACTTGCTCGAGAGAGAGGTAGATATTAGGAAAAGGAAATAGCAACAGAGATTTGAAGCTATCAACCTTCATCTAATAACTTGAGCCTTAGCAGGAATAGTTAACTGAGATCCAGGACAAGGGTTAGTAGTGCGACACTCGGAGACCGAGAGGAGAAGAGTGAAATTCATCTAACTAAGGTCGAGAGACATTTAGATGAACATATCTTGTCAGATTTTGCATGCAACATAGCGGGACAGTTTTGTTAGCACAAGTAACCGGTGGAGTTAAGGAATCATTGGGGATCACAGTCCTAGTGTATTTCTCATATTGACAACAAACTCTATAATCAGCATTTGTTACCGTATTTACTCACTTACAAAAACCCCCCAGTTTTACTTATTTACCAGTTACTCAGACTAGTATTCGACATAACTTCGACCTATTCCCTGTGGGATCAACCCCAACCTAGTTGGGTTCTATATTTTACACAGCGGCCGCTTTATACTTCTTAGGAGGCATATTTTGGGCGATATCAAATTTTGGTGCCGTTGTCGGGGAATACGGTTACAGAGTTGATTAGTTAACTTGTTGGAGTTGATTGGGTTTGCTTTTTTATACTTTTAAGGGTGTACGCCGGTGTATGCCAAATACTAGGAGTCAAGGCAATCCCCTGATTCCACTTGATCTTGAGATAGAAAGAACACTGAGAGCTAAACAAAGAATGGTGAATACCGATGGAGTTCAGGATCCCGCAGCTGCGGGAGATATCCATGACCAGCCAATTCAGCTGGTTGGTCATGAAACAGCGGATCAAACTACTGCTCGATTGACATGAGAAGAGCATGATAGACAAGCTGCTCTTAGACAAGCAGAGAGAGATAATCGAGCTATGCAAGAGGCAACTTAGCGACTGGCTGAGGCTGAAGAGAGACAAAGAAGATTGAGAGTTCAACAACCACTTTAAAGACCATATGTTCCAGTTTATGCTGATCCTGAGGAAGAAGACGTCGCCTACTTCGAGTCAATAGAGACTGGTGCCATTATTCCACCTGAGTTACGTCCGGGCGCTAAGTTTGGCATTACCAGTGCCATGATTCACCTGCTAAACTTAAAGGGTGTGTTTTTCGGTCTTCCTACTGATGATCCAAACATGCACATGATGAATTTTATGAGGGTCTGCACCTCATATAATTTGCCTGGAGTTGACCAAGAGGCTATTCGATTGATATTGTTTCCATTCTCTCTAACATGAGAAGTGACTTTGTGGTAGGCAGAATTACCACGAGGATCCATCACTACTTGGAAAGAATTGAGAAATCTATTTTAGGAGAGGTTTTTCCCACCTTCCAAGATGCTACAATTGAAGGATGAGATCTACAACTTCAGAAAACTACATTCTGAAGCACTTTATGAGACATGGATAAGGTTCAAGAAGAAGCTGCAGAATGTGCCAAATCATAGGATGAGTGGTAGAAACTTACTTGAAATCTTCTACAGGGATTTAAACGCCAATACTAAGGCTGTAGTAGATACTATCACTGGTGGAGCATTTATGATTCTGAGGTGGGAACAAGCCTTAGAAATATTAGACTGTATCACTAAGACCAACCGAGGATGGCATACTCGGGAAGCAGATACGTCGGATGGTACATATGCTATTGGAGCCTCAACATCACAATGGGCTTTGGACGAATCTGTAGCTCAAGAGGTCGCTCAGTTGAGGATAAAAATTGGTCTTCTGGACAAACAGATAGCGACTAGAGATGCTGAAAAGTTGCATGTTGTAGGTGCATAAGGTAAAACGTCTAGACATGAAGATTATGAATCTGATGAAGAGGCGAAGTATTTGGATCGAGAAGTGGTGGGTTTTTGAGCCAAGAGCGAAGGGTCTAACCAAGACTCCTAGAACTTGAGGCAAGGGAATCAAGTTCGGAACTACTATGGGGATAGTTACAACAAGTCGGGATATAGAGATAGAGAACGAGATCGTGACAGTGATTGGAGGAGGAAGGATGATTATAGAGAGAAGATTGGCGTATATGTTCCACCTGGGAACCGCGATGCTGACTCTGGAAATTCAAGAATGGAATCCCTTTTCAATAAACTGGTGAAAGGGTCAGAGAGTCAAAAACAATGCCTGAAGGAGATTAGGTCATACATCTCAGGAATAAGTCAGAAAGTAGAATCCCATTCGACTGCTATCAAACAGTTGGAGCAACAATTCGGGTAGATATCGGTGGCATTGAACCAACGTCAGTCAGAAACCCTTCCAAGAAACACCGTCCAGAATCCGAAGAATGATAGCCATTGTCTGGCCATTACTACTAGAAGCGAAAAATGCGCCACAGATCCATCTATACCTGTGGATAGTGGTAAGACCAATAAGCTAATGGTTGTTGATGTAGAAACTAAGATAGAGTCGGATAATTTGAAGGTCGAAACAATTCTAAATCCTCAGGATACTAGCAAAAAGGCAAATTCTGAGAAGAGGCAGAAAAAGGAAGTCCTACAAAAGATGAAGACTATCCCACGACATCCTCCTCACTTTCCTCAAAGATTGAAGAAGAAGGCTGAGGAAGGCAAATATCAAAAGTTTATTACAATGTTGAAAGAGCTGTCGGTAAACATCATTCTTGTTGAAGCATTAGAGCAGATGCCAGGTTATGCAAAGTTCATGAAAGACTTGATGACAAAGAAGAGAACTGTCAGTTTTGAGCTGACAGATAACTTACATCATTGTAGTCCAGTTGTTTCCCGTTCTCTAGTTGAAAAGAAGGAGGATCCAGGAGCTTTCATAATTCCTTGTACTATCGGATCCTACAACTTTGCTAAAGCACTTTGTGATTTAGGTGTTAGCATTAACTTAATACCGTTAGCCGTTTTCAAGCAGTTGGGGTTGGGAGCACCAAAACCAACCTCTATGAGACTTCTCATGGTGGATAGGACTGTGAAAAAGTCGGTGGGCATTTTGTATGATGTTTTGGTAAAAGTTGCATCTTTCATATTTTTGGCTGACTTTGTGATCCTAAATTGTGAAGTTGATTTCCAGGTGCCCATCATATTGGGAAGACCATTCCTTGCCACTGGGCATGCATTGGTTGATATGGAAACAGGGCAGATGAAATTTAGATTAAATAATGAACATGTCACTTTCAACATTTGTCATTTTATGAAGCAACCGAGAGATATGAAGGTGATTTCCATGATAGATGAAGTTGATGAGAATGACATAGTTATTTCTATTGAAGAAAGGTTGGGGGTAGAAGCTCTTGCGACCGTGGTCATGAACTTTGATAGCAATGGTATTGAGGAATATGATGAGATGGTTGGTGTGCTTGCTGGTAGGGGATCATTCACTTATTCTCCAAAGAAACTTGATCTCGATTTGAAGAATAGGGTGACCCCACTAGCTTGTCCTTTTATCATAGAGCCCCCAGTATTGGAACTTAAGGCTCTTCCGGCTCACCTTCGCTACCAATTTTTGGGAGCCAACAACACCTTACCAGTGATTATCTCTGCTAAATTGGTGAAGTGGAAAGTACAGGCTCTGGTTTTGGTATTGAGGAAATTTAAGAGGGCCATTGGGTGGTCCATTTCTGATATTATAGGAATTCCACCCGATATTTGCACTCACAAAATTCAACTTACTCCTGAGTGCATACCGAGAATTGAGCACCAACATCGTCTAAACCCACCTATGCAAGAGGTTGTGAAGAAAGAGATCATCAAGTGGTTTACCCTATTGCTGATAGCAAATGGGTGAGCCCAGTTCAGTGTGTACCAAAGAAGGGAGGAATCACAGTGGTTCCAAACGATAAAAATGAGTTAATTCCAATGAGGTCGATTACTGGATGGAGAGTTTACATGGATTATCGAAAGTTGAATTCTTGGACAGAAAAAGATCATTTTCCTATGCCCTTTATGGATCAGATGTTAGACCGTCTTGCTGGTAGAGGATGGTATTGTTTTCTCGATAGCTATTCCGGATATAATCAGATTTTCATTGCGCCTGAAGACCAAGAGAAGACCACTTTCACTTGTCCATATGGGACATTCGCATTTAAAAGGATGCCTTTTGGTTTATGTAATGCACCGGCCACTTTCCAACGTTGCATGATGTCTATCTTCTCTGACATGGTGGAAGACACTATTGAGGTGTTTATGTATGATTTTTCGGTTTTGGGAGACTCATTTGATGATTGCTTAGCACACCTTACTAATGTCCTGCAAAGATGCGAGGAGCGAAACTTAGTGCTAAATTAGGAAAAATGCCATTTTATGGTAAATGAGGGTATCGTATTAGGGCATCAAATTTCAAAGAAAGGTATTGAAGTTGATAAGGCAAAGATTGAGGTGATTGAAAAGTTACCTCCACCGATCTCCGTGAAGGGAATTCAAAGTTTCTTGGGACATGCTGGATTTTATAGAAGATTCATCAAAGACTTCTCAAAAATTGCTAATCCGTTATGCAAGCTTTTAGAGAAGGAGGTAAAGTTTGTGTTCGATGAGGCATGTCTTAAAGCATTTGAGTGTCTGAAGGAGAAGTTGATTTCATCCCCTATCATTGTTTCACCAGATTGGACGATGCCTTTTGAGGTTATGTGTGATGCTAGCGGGGTGGCTTTGGGTGTTGTCTTTGGCCAAAGACGAGAGAAGATTTTAAGTCCAATTTACTACGCTAGCAAAGCACTTAATCCAGCTCAGAAGAATTACACTATAACTGAACAGGAATTGTTGGTAGTGGTCTTTGCTTTTGAGAAATTTCTCTCTTATTTGATTGGCACAAAGGTGATTGTACATACGGATCATGCTGCACTTCGATATCTTATGTCAAAGAAGGATACTAAGCCATGGTTGATTCGGTGGGTACTTTTATTACAAGTATTTGACTTTGAAGTCAAGGACCGAAAGGGAATCGAGAATCAAGTTGCTGACCATCTTTCACGCCTTGAGGAGGGGACCATGCTTAAATTAAGGGATGATCTTGAGATTGATGATACTTTTCCAGATGAGCAAGTACTAGCAGCATCACATGACTTAATCCCTTGGTTTACTGATTTTGCCAACTTTTTGGCAAGTGATTTAGTTCCAGAAGATATGTCGTATCAGCAAAGAAAGAAATTCATGCATGAGGTGAGAAAATTATTCTGGGATGAGCCGTATTTATTTTGGGTATGTGCAGATGGAATGATTCAGAGATGTATTCCAGAGGTCGAGATGATGAGTATTTTGGAAGCATGTCACTCATCTCCAGTTGGGGGTCATCATGGAGGTGCGCGGACTGCCCATAAAATCTTGCAATGTGGGTACTACTGGCCCAGTATTTACAAAGATGCTCATGATTATGCTCGCGCTTGTGACCAATGTCAAAGGCAAGGGAATATCTCACGCAGACACAAACTTCCCATGACAACTATACTTGAGCTTGAATTGTTTGACATGTGGGGAATTGACTTTATGGGCCCTTTTGTGAGCTCACATGGGATGAAATACATTTTGGTTGCTGTCGACTATGTTTCTAAGTGGGTGGAGGCAATTGCGCTTCCTAATAACGAAGGAAGAAGTGTCACGGCATTCTTGAAAAAGAATATATTTTCACGATTTGGTACACCCCGAGTTATCATTAGTGATGGAGGATCCCACTTCTGCAATCGTCTTTTCAAGACCCTACTTGAAAAATATGGTGTTAAACATAACGTGGCAACACCTTACCATCCTCAGACAAGCGGGAAAGTTGAGGTGTCAAATTGTGAGATCAAGTCTATTTTGGCAAAAACGGTGAATGCAAATAGGACTGATTGGGCTCGAAGATTGGATGATGCATTATGGGCATATCGAACTGCTTTCAAGACTCTAATCGGTGCATCACCATATCAGTTGGTTTTTGGAAAATCTTTCCATTTGCCTGTCGAACTTGAACATAAGGCTTTATGGGCATTGAAAAGGTTGAATTTAGACTGGAGTGAAGCGGCTAAATTGAGACTTGAGCATATGAATAAGATGGATGAATTTCATCTCTGGGCTTATGAAAGTTCAGCAATATATAAAGAGAAGATGAAATTGTATCATGATCGACTAATTGAGAAATGAGAGTTTCAACCGGTAGATTTGGTATTACTGTATAACTCCAAGCTTTGCCTGTTTGCTGAAAAGTTAAAATCCAAATGGTCCGGACCATTCATGGTAGTTAGGGTATTCCCACATGTAGCAATTGAACTAAAAAGGGCTGATGATGTTCTATTTAAGGTCAATGGGCAGCGTGTAAAGCATTATGTGGGAATCTCAGAAGAAATAAGGACATGTGAGGAGCTTGAGCTCGATGAAGTCTGAGTATTCAAGCTAGTTATGTCATGCCACGATGTTAAATCAGGTGCTTCATGGGAGGCAAACCAAGGGCTAGTTGGTGAAGTCTGAGTATCTAAGGTAGTCGTATCGTGCCGCGACGTTAAATCAGGCACTGATTGGGAGGCAACCCAAGATTTTATTATGTTGTGATCTGAGCATTAGAGGATCAGTTAGCTGATATTCGCAAGATTTACCTGAATAGGTTCAGTACTACCCACGATAGGGGACCCACGTGACGTAGGTCCACACACGCCACGTGGGGTGTGCCGCAAAAATCAGAGCAAAAATTTCATGTTTCAAATTCTCACCCATGACAAGTGACCCACGTGACGTAGGTCAATCCACGTCACGTGGTTAGTGTCGTGAAAATTAGAAAAGAAGTTATATTTCAGAACCTCACCTACGGCAGAGAACCCACATGATGTAGGTCAACCCACATCATGTGGGTGGTGCCGTGAATGGAGAAAACCCAGGAACCCAAGACCCAAACCGACCCGATCCAAGGTTTTATAAATTTTGGTATATCCCTCAAAACCGATCCAAAGTCATTCACATATCATCTTTCTTAAACTCCAAATCCTAATTATAAACCCTAATCCTAAACTTTCACCAAATCCCTCTACCTTCCAAACATAATTCTTCAACATTCCCAAAAATCTAACATCCTATTACTCCAAATCCCCAAAACTCGATCAGCCCTAACCTAAAGACCCAAAATCCAACCCTCCCAACTACAAAACCCAACCCCAACACCCAAATTTTGGCCAACCCAAACCTGATACCATGCCACCCAAACCTAATCCCAAACGTGACCATCTTGATTCTTTGACATGAATAAGAATAAAAAATCCTGAATTTCCATCTAAATTGCGTGATAAATCGTCCCGGTCAAATTCGAGTGGGTACATAGAGGAGTTTGAGATTGGACATGATGATACTGCATTAGTTCCTCGTACCATGAAGTTATAGACTCGGGCATGAGCTACTTCCTGGGTTGTACTTCAGCCCATTCCACAGCCTGTCGAGCTGGTTGTTCCTGCTCAATCCTCTGAGTCCGCCCCTAGTCTAAAGAGCGGGAGGATGATTCAGTTTCAAGCTCTGCGGATAATGCGACAGGACAGGGTACTTCAGCGGCAGAGGTTACAACATCTGATTTGGGCCCTGATGAACAGAGTGCCCCGACTCCCTCACAAAGAAGGGATATCCAGCACTGGTGTGTTCAGGGCATGTGGGATTTTTATGACAAAGATGCTGAACTGACAGAGCGGGGTGTGTGTCGGTGAGCTATTATGGAGGAGCCCAGATATCGACTGGAGGAGTTGAAGGTATTTCTTGATATTTGGCCTGTGTTTGAGCAGTATGGGTTTAGATGGATAGCCGAGCCTTCTAGTCGCTATAGCCCAAAATTGGTCCGCGAGTTTTATGCATCATATGTTGCATCTGTTGATAGGACCACACCTGTTGGGGAGCGATTCTGAGACCAACTATTATTGGCTCACACTTTGGTTTGAGGGACTAAAGTCAATATATCTGAGCAGACCATCCACCAATTCCTTTTTGGTGCAGACCTTCCAGTTCCAGCTACGACTGCTAAGTTTGACTATCGTATAGGGACTGTCATAGATAGGGTTAAGATACGAGATGCTGATCAGCGGTTGGAGAACCTGAGGTGGATTGTTGGTTACATAGCGAAGGATGGTGTTAATGCTAGCTGGGTGATTAGGAAGCTGGATATCAAAAAGTCCACGCTCTATTTTGCTGGCAAATTCTGGTGGTCGGTTGTTAGGCATCGATTGGGACCCACTAATGCGGATAATTCACTCACCTTGGACCAAGCTGTTATGATTGCTAGCATCATTGTTGATTATGACATTCATATTGCGAGGTATATTGTTAGAGAGATCCATGAGCGTGCTTTTCGTGACTATACCAGTATCCCTTTCCCCTGCTTAATTCAGGGCCTGTGTGATAGTGCTGGTGTGGTTGCACTACCTACCATCGATCACTTTATCAAGGTGACACGCATAGCAGACATTAGTTTGATGCAGCAGTGGGGATCTATCCCCAGTGTTCCACGGAGGTCTCAGCCTTCCGGGTCGTCAGGAGCAGCCCTTTTTGAAGGGCATGGAGATAGAGACGAGCCAGTGAGCACCCCTATGACGATTTCTATACCGGTGCCCATTCCTGATATTGTTCATGCACCTGCTGTGGGCACATGCCCAAGTGACGATGGGGTACCCGACACTACAGCACCACCGCCTCCCTCTGGTATGGTTTCAGTTTCTAGGGATTTCCTGCAGCAGCTGGTTGATCGGCAGACAGAGATGTTTGAGCGGCAGGCTCACACTGAGGCCCAGATGGCTAAGTTGGTATCCCAACTTAAGCCATGGGTTCGGACCACCGTAGAGGATTCAGAAACTAGAGTAGAGGCCCATATGACTGCAGCTATGGATCGGTTTATGCGAGAGCTGCATGGGAGGATTGATAGTTTTGAGTCACGGATGGCCACTCGGATGGGTTCCGCACAGGTTCCTGGTATGGAAGCTTTGACACAGGAGGTAGCTGCGTTAAGAGATGAGGTTTGAGCTTTGGCACCGAGCGGTGCCCCTGTTATTCCACCTATGCTTGTTCCGTCCCCGATGATAGAGGCAAGAGACCACGCAGTCTGGAGGAGCAGGTGGATAGTGGTGATGAGTTTGAGGGTGATCTCCGGAGAGCGGTTAAGGCCTCTAGGATGGAGTACCATACTAGCTAGATAGCGGAGAAGCAGAGGTAACACGGTGCATCCTCCAGTCAGGCTCCCCCTCCACCGGATGCACCTAGCAGAGAGACCAGAGGGCAGACTGATGATCCCGCAATGGGCGAACCCACTTTCGGTGCTTAGGGCACTATAGATATGTCTTCACTCCCTTGCATTAATTATATTGATAGCTGTGCAATGAGGGCAGTGAACCATTATTGGTAGGGGGTGGGGGTGTACCACCACTTGGGCATTTTTGCTGCCATGTTTCTTTTCCCCCGAGTGTGCTATCATAATAGAACCGACATGTTTGGGTTGTTATTTATATTATTATATGTTTTTGTGTTTAATTAGGAGAAAAATAGGGGAACCTTAGTGCAGTCCAATTTTGAACGTATTTTGAATATTAAGGCTGCTTTGCAATTGTCTAAAGAATACCCCTCTTGAAATTTTTTGTTTTGAATTATGTGTGTAGACTGTTAGTTTATGATAGTTGTTGGATCTTGTTATGGCATGAGAATTATAGATAAACGAACTGTAGCTAGCATTGCATGAACTCAGATAGGTAGTAGTTGATAATGTAACCCTGTGTTGTGTGTGTGAGGTCATTACTTAGTTTACTTTGTGTGTGCGATCCAGAACTTGCCTGGTTAGTCTTGCCTAGGTTAGAGGATAGTGATTAGGAAAGGATCATAGGCCGTTTTTGAATAAGTCCACATTTAGCCTAAAATGCCTGACCAACTGAATTAAGTATCCCTTGATCTCGATTTAGAGCCTTAATTGACCTATTTCTTTCTTTAGCCTATTCACCTTCCCTTTTTGATTTATAATGAACCTATATTGGCCCTGGTCCCTCCTTGGACATTGTGTACCTCAACTCAGGTAAATCGCCTGAGTTGAGGATGGTTATTATAGGGGTGCGTAGATTGATTTGGGTATGAAGAAGGGGTTAGTAAAAGAAAAGAGACAAAACAGATTTGGGTGTGAAAAAAAAAAAAATATTTTGAAAATATGAAGAAAATCACACCCAAAATCTGAAAATAAATAAAGGAGAATAAGGGAGGATAAAAATAAGAATGGTTGGAAATTGGAGTCAAAAAAATAGTGTAATGTCAAGGAGGGTTGAGTCACCATACCCATATGTACCATACCCGTCCCCAAGCCTACATTACAAGCTGATGAAAGTCCTATAGTGATCCTAGTCCAACTGTCCGTAAAGCTAAGGCATAGAAAATAAGGGCAAGCCTATGGTATTTCATGCACACTATTTGAACTTCTTTATGAGAGAGAGTGTTTTGACCGAGTCCCTAGTTTGAGATTCATTAGTATACTGTGAGTGTATAGGACTTCTTTGCTGTGAGAGTACATGGGTTGTACTGTTAGCTGCTATTTGTTTGGATAATGTCATTTGCATATATGCTTATTTGTTTGTTCATAATCTCATGCCATCACTTGATCCCTTCTATGTCATGATAATATATTGCAAAGATACACACTGTGGTTTTTAATTTGAAAGAAGGAGGGGTTAGAAAAGTTTTGCCAAAAGCAATGAGTTGACTGCCGTAAGTCCCTTAGGTTTCTCTTAATTAAGCATTGTATATGTTTGTGTTGTTTTGTTCGCCTGAGGACATGCAAACGTTCTAAGTTGAGGGTTTTTATAAGCCATGGTTACATGGCACTTTCGATGCTTAAAACAAGGAAAATATACAATAACTTGGGTGTATTTGGTTGGTATGATGTGTTTTCTGTCCTACATTGCAGGAAAACAGGTTTTGAAGCAAAATAATCAAAAAGGAAGAATCACGCCCGAGAACGAAGTATCGGAAGACAAAAGAATAAGGAGTTGCACCAGAAAAGTGACCCACGACAACACTCACGTGACGTGAGTGGCTGCCGTGAGTCATCTCCAGAGATACTGAATATTGTCTGATTCCCACGACAGGCAGTCACTTGGTGTGACTGGGTAGCGTGAGTTAACTTTTGAAGATGTCTATTTGAGCCTGATTTCCACGACACTCACCTACGTGGCGTGACTTGGTTCCACGACACCAAGTCACGATACCGTGGAACATTGCCGACTCTGTTCTCCTATTTTAATTAGGATAGAATTAGCCTTGTATCTATAAATACCCCTGTATTGTCCTATGTTCAGGAGTTAGCCATTACATTGTTTTGAGATAGTTTTTCATTATTTTGAGTTTAGAAACATATTCTTCTTTTGTAATCTTGGAACACCGATTCTAGGGTTTTATTCGTCATTGAGATTTCAGTTTTTCTTCGTTGTTGTGAGTTTATAATTATGTTTTCATCCTTGAATTCTTATTGTGCTCTTGTGAATATGAGTAGCTAAACTCATTAGCTAGGGTTGTATGAACCATGAGGAGTTAATGAAACGAGTTAAGTGCAAAGCAATTCTGAATCGGTATGAATGTATGTATTGTTATTTCCTTCGTTGTGATTGCTCTTCTAACGGTTGCAAATGTTAGAAACTCACCTGTATTCTAGACTTGCTTGAGAGAGAGGTAGAGATTAGGAAAAGGAAATAGCAACTGAGATTTGAAGCTATCAACCTTCATCTAATAACTTGAGCCTTAGCGAGAATAGTTATCTGAGATCCAGGACAAGGGTTATAGTGCGACACTCGGAGAGCGAGAGGAGAAGAGTGAAATTCGTCTAACCAAGGTCAAGAGACGATTAGATGAACATATCTTGTCAGATTTTGCATGCAACATAGAGGGACAGTTTTGTTAGCACAAGTAACAGGTGGAGTTAAGGAATCATTGGGGATCACAGTCCTAGTGTATTTCTCATATTGATAACAAACTCTATAATTAGCATTTGTTACTGTATTTACTCACTTACAAAAAAACCCCAGTTTTAGTTATTTACCAGTTACTCAGACTAGTATTCGACATAACTTCGACCTATTCCCTGTGGGATCGACCCCAACCTAGTTGGGTACTATATTTGATACAACGACCGCTTTATACTTCTTAAAAGGCATATTTTGGGTGACATCATCTGCTTAGGTGAGGCCGCCTTGGAGATGCCTTGCGCACCTCGGCGATAGGCTGTCTTGGCGTGCCATCACCCTAGCGAGGCCCGAGGCCGCCATGGTGAAGCCTAGTGCTACCTAAGCGATGGGGCTGGTCTTTTTAACACTTAAAGCCCCCTGATTTTTAGGGAATTCTCATGATAGAAAGACCCCATTAAAGGCCTTGGGAGCTCATTTATTGTTAGTGTTTGGTTGACTAGTGTCGGAAGCGTTCTAGGGGCAAGGTTGTGACCGTTTCCTTGACTTTATTTTTGTAAGTTTCCATCGATTTCTTGGTTAATTTTCCAATTTAAACCTGAATTCCTAGTTTACTTTACAGGCTGATCTAGGGTTTGTTTGTGCTCGAATTTCACCCATTTTTTAGGATAAATGATCCTTGAGCTTAGAGGGACATGTTGACGGTTTCAAAGTTATGATTCTTCAAGTGGGTTCCACATGGGATTTTTAGCTTAATTTTGGACCCAGAGCATTTATATGCAATATGGGTATTGTTATTCTCGTATTGATGCATAGATTATTTTGATAGTGTGGCATCATGTGGAGGCTTCTCGAAAGGGAAAAGCTCCGATCTAGTGGACTTTATCGAGCTTTCTATGGCGTCAGGTATGCTAGGCTTGCTTCTCTCTTAGATTGAGCTTTATTGTGGTATTTGTGTAGTATTGTGCTAGCAATGGGTAGGGTTTCATGATTTGGCTATTATTTTAGTATTTCACGGGTTAAAGTTAGCCATTTTGGGGTCCTTTTTGTGGAATTTGACCTCGTCACTTCTCTTGATGATTAAAATAACCTTTTAGGGCTAGTTTTTACTTACCTCACACCTTAGGGTAATATTGTAAGGTTTTAGTCTAGGTTTGGGTAGGTGTTTTCCTTAGTATGGGTTTTCAAGACTAGTAGCTGGCCCCACCGGTCCTCCTTATAGGTCGAGTAATTAAATTAGCTCCTTGTAGACGTAGGAGACCTTCTTGGACTTTCTTAGGAAATCCTTGAACCTTAAGGTTACTTAGGCTTCACATCGGCTTCCAATTAGTTGAAATACCCGAACTAGAATGTGGTTGCCTTTAAGCTTATTTATTTGACTTATTGATTAGACCTTGCTACTCTTGTAAACTTTTCGTTGAAGTTGGTAAATTGATATTAAAATAAGCTTTAAGGAGGTTATGGCTTCAGATTATTATTATTTGAGATTTACTTACTAGCTCCGGTTCAAGTTCAACAATTATGATTTGTTTGTGGCATTATTATGGTGATAGCATTCTTCAGTTTCGGTTCAAGTCCTACATTATGGTTTAAAGGAAATCTAAGGTATGGCCTCACTGTTGGACATTTAAAATTATGGTTATCTACACACTTTTCATTGTTTGCATTAACCTGGCTTATGGGGGCTTGGTTGGGTTATTTCCTCGTTTGCTTTTACCTTCTGTGCTTATAATGGTCCAGTTAGGTTATATTAGACTGTCTTTATCATAATTTATTTATTCTTGCACATTTATCATTTTATCCGAAATGGAGTATTTATTATGGATTTAGACTTATCCATGAGTTAGTCTACTTTCTCGCATTTTATGAACTTACAATAAGAATAGAACTCCAAAATCTCAACTTGAATTAAAATCCTAGAAATGATGTTCGTGAAATTCCAAGAATATTCCTTAGATTCTCACAATATAAGTTGTAAAATATGAAAGAGTGTCCACTCGTACAATAAACCCTATAAGAGTAGTTATAGACAAAATAAATCCTATCCCAAATAAAACAGGAAATCTGGGTCGCTTGGCTCGGACGATAGGAAGGTACGATTGTGGTTAGATACCATGATCATCCTTTGATGCTCGTGGTTTGGCTCATGGGATTTCATCTTTAGATTTTCAATGGTACGGCTCTCAGTACGGACCCGTAGTTTCATCCTACGATCATGACATGTGGTCATCAGATTGATCATTCACTAGAACTTCTGAAACTTTCATATCTAGGCCTCTTTCCTACGATCTCATTGTACAATCGTCATATCAAGTTACGACCATGGCTTGTTCTCGTCTGATAATCTCTAACTTAGGCTTTACAGCCTTTTTTTCAAGACTTCCTCCTACGATAGCATGGTACGGTTGTGACTTCATGGTACAGTCGTGAGAGGGTCTTGTCTGGTCATCTCCTGAGGATGCTTTTCTGGTTCAAGGCACAATAGCCTTGGTACAACCGTGGTCAGATCCCACGGTCGTCAATCCTTTTGTCTGATCCTCTAAAAGTTCATATTCAACAGTTTCTTCTCCCGAGCCTGTTTACCCTGCAATCATACCAAAAACCCATCATATCCACAAAAAAGTACCTTTGTACTTACAATTATTCACCATTTTAAGTGTCTCAAGTGTCGTAAGTTCACGGAACATCAACACCCTCAACTTAGAATGGTTGCATGTCCTCAGGCAAATAAAATAAACTAGACTCTCTATGACGCTTTACTTAGAGCAAAAACAAGATCACTATGGCAGTCACTTTTAGAAAACTAATTCATACAAACACGATAAATAGTTTCAACACCCTCCAAGTTAGCAAAATTAATCAATGCAGTGAATGTGCATGACAAGTACTTTAACACAACAGGATCAGGACATGGCATTACATTATCACAAACAACCTAACATTCAGACCCATACCCTTACCCAAACAGGCAATAATTAGACTACAGCCCTTATGCCCTCACATCAAAGATATCCCACACTCAGTATAAGCAATGTATAGCAAAAACTGGTATGGAATAAAAGCTTTCACTCTCACAAAGAAATCAGGTCGTGCGTGTTTGATACCATAGGATTGCCCATATTTTCTATGCCTTAGCTTTTGGATAGTTGGGTTAGGATCACTATAGGACTTCATTGGCTTTTAATGTAGGCACGGGGGTAGGTATGATACATATGGATATAGTGTCTAACTCTTCTTGACACTACAACACTTTTCGCTCCTCTTTTCTATAACAACAACAACAATATACCCAGTGTATTCCCACCAGGTGGGGTATGGGGAGGGTAGAGTTTACGCAGTCCATACTACTACCTTAGATGAAGTAGAGAGTCTATTTATAATAGACCCCCAGCTTAGAACAGATAACAATAACAAACAAAAATCACAAAAACAAACAACAAAGAGAGATAACACATCGCTAGATAATAAAAGAAGCAAGACACCCACAAAATAACACTATAAACTATTTATTCAAAATCAAAAACATCACCAAAACACCACGAACACGAATCTGCCCAAGAAACAACAGGCACAGATACAAATAAACACTCCTTCCTACTAATACGGATGCCTTCCTACCCACTAACCCTCTACTCTAATTAGTGTCCTCCACATCTTTCTATCAAGGGTCATGTCCTCTGTAAGTTGTAACTGCTCCATGTCATGCCTAATCACCTCCTTTTAATATTTTTTCGGCCTACCTCTATCCCGCCTAAAACCATCCACAGCCAGATTTCACACCTCTTTACTACAGCATCCGTGCACCTCCTCATCACATGTCTGAACCATCACAACCTCACTTTTCGCATCTTATCTTCCATCGAAGCCACTCCCAACTTCTCTTGAATAATCTTATTTCTAACCCTATCATTCCTGGTAAGTCCACACATCCATCACAACATCCTCATCTCCGCTACATTCAACTTTTGGATGTGCGAGTTTTTAACTGGCCAACACTCAGCACCATATAACATAGCCGAACGGACGGCCACTCTGTAGAACTTACATTTAATCTTTCGAGGCACCTTCTTATCACACAAAACTCCTAAAATGAGCCTCCATTTCTACCACCATACACCAATACGATGCGTGACATCCTCGTCAATCTCTCCATTCCCCTGAATCATAAACCCCAGGCATTTGAAACTCACCCTCTCCTGAATGGCCTAAGAATCCAGCTTCACTACCACATCAGCCTCATGCGTCGAATCACTAAACTTACATTCCATGTACTTTGTCTTAGTCCTTCTCAACCTAAACCCTTTAGACTCAAGGGTCTGTCTCTAAACCTCCAACTTATCATTAACTCTTCCCCAGGTCTCGTCAATCAATACCACATCATCAGCAAATAGCATACACCAAGGCACGTCCCCTTGAATACGCCTTATCAAAACATCCATCACCAAGGCAAATAAAAACCGACTAAGAGTCGATCCTTGGTACAATCATGTCAAAATAGGAAAGTGCTCTGAATCTCCTCCTACCATCCTCACACGCGTCTTTGCACCATCGTACATGTCTTGAATCGACCTAGTGTACGCCATGGGCACATTTTTAGCCTCCAAGCACCTCCACAGAATCTCCCTAGGGACTTTATCGTACGACTTCTCAAGATCGATGAACACCATGTGCAAGTCCTTCTTCCTCTCCCTAACCTGCTCCATTAATCTCCTCACTAGGTGAATGGCCTAAGTAGTTGAGCGAACTGGCATGAAACCGAACTGATTCTCGAAAATAGTCACGATCCTCCTCAGCCTCAACTCTACTACCCTTTCCCAAACCTTCATAGTATGGCTCAATAACTTGATACCCCTATAGTTTTGCAACTCTAAGTGTCCCCATTTTTCATATATAATGGAATCATCGTACTCCATCTCCAAGATTCGGGCATCTTCGCCGCCCCAAAAATGATGTTAAACAACCTTGTCAGCCATTCCATAACTGTCCCGCCAGTTTACTTTCAAAAATCCACTGAAATCTCGTTGGGCCCAGTCGCCCTACCCCTACGCATCCTATGAATAGCACCCTTGACCTCTTCAACCTTGATATGCCTACATTAACCATAATCGTGACACCTCTCTAAGTTTTTTAAGTCCCCCAACACGAAATTTTTGTCCCTTTTGTAGTTCAAAAGTCTATGAAAATAGGACTGTCACCTCTTCCTAATAAGGGCATCCTCCACCAACACTTTTCCATCCTCCCTCTTGATGCATTTCACTTGGTCAAGATCATAAGCCCTCCGCTCTCTAGCCTTGTCCAACCTATACAACTTTTTATCCCCACATTTCTCCTCTAAAGCGGCATACAAGCTCTCGAAAGCTACTGTCTTAGCTGCCATAACCGCTAACTTAGCCTCTTTCCTGGCTAACTTATACTCCTCCCTACTCGTCCATTTCTCCTTGTTATCCTTGCTCTCAACCAACTTGGCATAGGCCACCTTCTTAGTCTCCACCTTCCTTTTCACTTCTGTGTTCCACCACCAGTCCCCCCGGTGCTTGCCAGATCGGCCTCTCGAGACACTCAACACCTCTCTAGCGGTCTCCCTGATACAACTGGCAGTCGTTTTCCACCTACTATCCACATCTTCTCTACTCTCCCAAGCCCCCATATTCGTTAGCTTCTCCCCTATTTTCAAAGCACTAGTCAAAGTCAACCTACCCCACTTAATCCTGGGCCGATCCTCTACACCCTTCTTCTTTCTACCTTTCTTGATTTCCAAGTCCATCACCAGCAGCTTATGTTGGGTCGAAAGATTCTCGCTAGGTATGACTTTATAGTCTTTACATACCGCTCTATCACCCTTCTTAAGGAGCAAAAGTCTATCTGAGTCTTGTCCACCGAACTACAAAAGGTAGCAAGGTGTTCTTCCTTCTTCGAAAAGATCGAATTCGCCACCCACAACCCAAAGGCCCTAGTAAAATCTAAATGTGTAGTTCCTCTTTCATTCCTCTCCCAGAAACCAAAACCTCCATGCACATCATCATAGCCTCTCGATAAATACCCAATATGCCTGTTGAAGTCCCTTCCTACCAAAACCTTCTCAGTACTCAGAACGCCTCTCACTACCTTATCCAGAACCTCCCAAAAGCCCTTCTTCTCCTCCTCGTCCAATCCCGCTTGTGGTGCGTAGGCACTAATAACGTTCAACGTAAACCCTCCAATGACCAACTTAATCTACATCAACCTATCGTTGACCCGCTTAACCTCTACTACTTGTCCCCTAAGCTCATCATCTACTAAAATACCTACCCCATTTCTATGTCTCACACTACCATAGTACCATAACTTATACCCGTCCATATCCCTCGCCTTAGAACCTACCCATTTGGTCTCCTGGACACAAGCTATACTAATCCGCCTCTTTCTAAGAATCTTAACGAGCTCTATGGACTTCCCTTGAAGAGTCCCTATGTTCCACGACCCAACTCAACCCTAGATCAGACCCTAAACTGGCCCCCAATCCCAACCTCATCATAGACCCAGATCCTAACCCCAACCCCGACTTATGACATGACCCTAGTCTACCATCGACCACTACAGCCACTACTCAATAAGATAATAAAATAAGAAGGCAAGAAAAATAGGTAAATCTAAAGACACAACAAAAATAACGAGTGGAATCAGTAAAGAATCTACGGGAAGAAGCACGAATCAACAGTGAATACCAAAAGCAATTAATCTTACAGGAAAGAATCAAGAATCAACAGCGACTGTCGAAGACAATAAACCAATATATTAAAACGCTAGTTTAGTACACACAGTCAATAACAAGAACTAAACTACCCGAGAAAATAGTAAGCCCACAAGAACAGTCAAGACAAGAAACTAAGAGAGGTATGAAATGAGAGATATGAAAGAAATACAAATATCGAACGAGATCGGACGTATCCACCTGTAATAGTTAAGAAACATAGACAAGCTAACTAGAGGTATGAAACGAATGCACCTGGACCGACGAGGATGTGGAGTTCACCTCAACCTGCTGCTGCTACCGCCCCTAACATTAATCGCCAAAAAATATACGCCATGAGCTGTTGGAGAAGATGTGCCAGACTTGTTGTACCGTAAAGGGGTTATAAAGAAAAGAAAAGAAAAGAGAGAAGAGAGAAGAAGGAGAAGTCTAAATCTACTCGCCGGAAAAGACGTCGGAGGATGCTTTTTTGGTGAGATCCGAGCCTTACCGTTCAGATCCGTAAAGATGGTCAAAGAAGATGGTCGAAAAACCCACTGAAAAATACTATTCCAGCAGTTTGCAGGTGACCAGTGCTAGTTACCTGCGCCGAAAAGTAAAAAAGGTCGGAGGAGATAGAAGGTAAACGGTGGCACGAGACATGGCGGGGGAGGTGGAACGGCGGTGATGGGTGTTGATCACTTGGAGACCGGTAATCGAAACCTTGTCGGCGTTTGGCTCCTCTTTTCTATTTTCTCTTATTTTTCTCCCTTTTTCTCACTTTTATTTCTTTTTGGACCCCGGGTGCGATTTTATTTTCACAACAACTCTTCTATCTCTTTTTTTTTTCTTTTTTTTTTTTCTTTTCTTTTCTTCTTTTTGTTCAACTTTTAGTGCACCCGAATCCCTTTCCCTTTTTACTACAAACTCTACATATCCAATTTCTACGCACCCCTATATAATAGCCACCCTCAACTTAGGCGATTTGCCTGAGTTGAGGTACACAGTGTCTAATGAGGGACCAGGGCCAAAGAAGGTTCATTGTAAAAACTAGGAAAGTGAATTTGGTAGTTCAAAAAATAGGTTTATGTAGGCTCAAAATCGTGTTCAAGGGATACATGATCATGTGGCAGGTTATTTAGGCTATAGTGGACTTTTTTTCAAAAAATGGGCTATGATCCTTTCCTAACCTACTATCCTACAGCTTTTAGCGAGACTAACCGGGTAAGTTCTGGATCACACACACACACACTGACTAGGTATAAACTTTTCTCACTCATGGTGCGGGGCTTTTGTCTAAGGTGCCACCTAATGCAAATTCAGCTAGGTTATCGTACCAACAATTCTAATACCGTATCTAGATCCTAACATTGGTTACAAAATATGCAAACACACAAAAGCAAATCTTTCAGAGGGATATCATTCTTAACAGCCTCAAAAACAGGTTTGCATGCTATTATTCTTACTGCACCAAGTTTTTCTCATTTTACTCTAAGTTATACACGAAATGACAAAAACACACAGAATGTAAATAATAAAACAAAAACACCTAAACATGCCAATTCTAACTATGATAGCACAGTTGAGGGAAAAGAAACACGGCAACAAAAACCCTCGGTTGTGGTACACCCCTACCCCCAACTTTGAAATCATGCAATGTCCCCATTGCACGAAATCACAAAAATAAATGTAAAACTAGGGTAAGGGAAATACCTATGGTGCTCTAGGAGCCAGTGAAAATTTGGTCAGTAAGGGTTCGAGATGGGATCCCTCCATCATCTGCTCTAGTGGCCTCGACTATGGCTGGAGCACTCTCGACTGCATAGGCACCGGTGGCAGTCGGTGTACTCTATGAATCGGTAATGGGGGTAGTCACTGTGACCCCCAATCCATGCTCCACCACCTCAACTGCAGGAGGTACACCAACAACCTCTAGTAATCCAACCTCGGAGGTCTTTGCATCATTCGCTCTCTTACTCTTTTTCTTCTTCTTCTTCTCAGAATCATCTCCTATCCTCCTCTTTCGAGGATCCAAATCTCTACTCGTCTCCTCTACATCAGTATTAATCTCCGTGGTCAAAGTGTAGAAGTCAAGAACCAAGGTATCCATGTCCACCGTAAGAGCTGCCAATGAAGGAATAGATAGTGGTGGAAGAGGTGCAGTGTCAACCCTGTCAGTCAATACCCTGACCACTTTCTTAAGCTCAGTTAGGTATCTCATAATATCAGCCAACTCCGGCGCCTGGACATCATCTATCCAAACCTCTTCACTCATATATGGCTTAATCCCACCCTCTAATTTTTTAATGTGGGTGTCATGTAATATCTTGTTCCAAATAATCTCTTCTAACTGTGTAGTCAGAATAAATGTATATTCGACCAAAACCAGTGGTCGACTGTGGGTAGAGGATGGTGGTGCAGAGGAGGCCGAAGCACCGGCATCAAATGGTTGTCTATCACTAGTTAGGACCTCTCCAACTATATTTGGAATCTCTAACCCTCTGGCTGGAGCCTCAGGGTTCCTCATATCCTTTATCAGTGCCATGTCTATAATTTTTTTTGGTTGCATAACTCTGTTCACCGCATCAATAGTCGGGACATGTACGAGCCTCATCAACTGAGTCACCGAACAGGGAAATGGAAATGTAATGTGGCTTTGTAGCACTCTGTCTTGAATCTCCTATGCAATGATCCGCGGGATGTTTAGATCAACTATCGATACAATTTCTGCCACCAAACATGCATTGGCCGCACCCAATGTGTTATCATTGGTTGTGGGTGTGATCCGATGCTGAACAGATGACCACCATGCTTTGGTGGTAAACCTTAGTGTGGTTTTTGTAAATAGTTTCCCCATTGACCCATGGAGCATTTTGTCCATCCTCAATAATGTGGCCTGCCAGCCACCTATAATGCATCACCTCATCATTCGTACCCATCTTCTTAACCATCCACAAGTCATTCATCCAAAAATCATATTTCGGGGTCTCCTTAATAGGTTCAAAAACTTCTCCAAAAAAGGCCCTTGAGATAGCAGTGATAGAGATGTCAACCTCAGTGTCCCAAACTCGAATGGTGTCAAGTTTGGGTTGCTTCTTCATATTTTTCTATTTCCCTGAAGAAGTCATATTCTTTAGCTTTGCCACATAGTTGGCATAAAATTCACGCACCAACTCCAGCCCATAATATCGTAGGGGTCTTTTCATCCACCCCAGCTCATACCTATCAAAACTTTGTGCTTGTGTTGGGACTTTCTGGAGTGACTCGGATAGGACTCGAGGCTCCTTCTAAATTCTTCTCTTTTTTTAGCCCCAATCCATCAGTTTGACTACATCAATATAGTAGTGCCTTAAGTTGGGGACTATCCAGTATCTCATATCGATGCCCCTTTGAGGTGGGGAAGCAGAGCACCCTCAGAGGATTCGGGGTTGGACTCATCCTCCTCCTCCGAGGAACTCTCAACAACTTTTGGCTCACCCTCAACTTGGATACATTAACTTCTCTTTTCAGACTGGAGAAGGTTGATAGGGGTAGATGCTCCGACCAAGCCCATAGATATTGTGGCCTTGTCTTGTTCCTTATCCTTCACCTGCTTTTTCGTGGTCCAAGGAGAGTATTGTTCGTCAGAAGAACTGATAGTGTACTCCTCTTCAGATCTGTTTGCACTCATGGATTCACTCTCCGAGGAGCTTAATGGGGGCCTTTCTTTAGCTATTTTCTCTCGGAGAGCCTTGTCCTGTGCCTGCTTTGATTTAGGAGCTATAGTACCTGCAACGAGAAGGGGAATTAGCTAAAAGTCAAAACTGTGTGCAGGTGCAGGAAAGTTAACAGATGACCCAACCTACAATCGTGTAATAAAGGTACTATTGTGCCTTTCTGTCATAGGAAGGGGTCCCAAAAATTACTGGGAGAAATCTCATCAGATGACCTTGTTCCTACAATTGTGTAATGAAAGTATGAGTGTACCTTCTAATCGTAGGAACACTCCCAAAGTACTGGGAGGATATCACATTAGATGAGTACATACCACGATTGTACCAAGATAAGATGGTCGTGGGGTGCAGTCATATGATGAGCACCTATAACCTTACAACTGGGACCCCACAATGATCCAACCTACGACTATATATAGATACCACGATCGTAAGTTGTGTCGTGTAGTGCACCAACACATAGCAGAAACCAAACTTTGACCTTGACCCCTTTTTTAGACTCTATTGGGACTTAAGATAGACCATTATTGTGCACCAAATGGGTACTCAGACTTCTCTTATGCATAATTCTTATCAATTTTAAGAATTTGTTAGAACACTTACAAGTTTGGGTGTAAATAGTGAAAATACGGGAAGTGTTGCTCCGGATTATAGCTTACTCACTTGATATTTTCCCTTGGGATCGATTTGGGTATATTGAGTGCTTGAAAAACTTTGAAAAGAAGGAAGGGGGAAATCGGGTAGAGTTTTAAGGGTTTTATATATTAAAACCCTAGATGGGTCGGGTCGGGTCGGGTCGCGATTTCATTAAATGGATGGGCTCAATAGACGACTTAATAGTATGATCATGGTTAAGTGCCACGATCGTGTCTTCCTCTCATAGCACATGGATTAAAGAAAACTTACCTGAGAACCTACGAAAATTAAGGATGATCGTGGTCTGTAACCGCGTTTGTTCCTTAAAATCATAAGTTTGATGCCCATGTTGATGATTTACAAGTGTTTGATCAGATGATGGGCACCATGATCGTGCCTATATGGCACGATCGTGATGACCCATTGTAGGATCACTCCTAAATTTTCATCTGGCAGGACTTTTGATCAACGATTCTCAGATGATCGAACCCACGACTGTGGGATCATCCTATGGTCGTCCCATCCTCTCGTGGGTTTGGTGTTGTGTCCAGTTCTTCCTCTCTTTATTATTGCACAATCCATGCACAAATAACACACATTACCCTATAAAATATAAAGTACAAAACATGGGTTGCCTCTCATGAAGCTCTTGATTTAACATAATGGCACGACGTGGCTATGTTGGTTACTCAGACTTCACCAACAAGCCCATGGGTTGCCTCTAATGAAGTGTATGATTTAATATCGCACCATGACTTGGGTTGGCTTGATTTATTAAGCCTCCTTTAAATCCACGTCATAAATCAACCTCATGTCATTACTTTCACCCATGTAGTGTTTCACCCTTTGGCCATTTACCTTAAATTTCTTCTCATGCTTATTCTCAAGTTCAATTGCGCCATAGGGGAACACTGTAACCACTCGATATGGGTCATTCCACTTTGCTTATCTTCCCAGGAAATAGCTTCAACCTTGAATCAAACAACAGATCATATCACCTGCAGTGAATTTTCTCAACTCAATCTTACGATCATGATACTACTTCATCTTCTCTTTATACAAGGCTGAACTCTCATACGTGCAGATATGGAATTCATACATCCCATTCATCTATTCAAGTCTCAACTTTGCTGCATCACTCCATTCCAGATTTAGCTTCTTCAATGCCCATAATGTCTTATGATCAAGTACAACAGGCAAGTGGCATGCTTTGTCATACACAAGATGATATGGAGATGCACCAGTAAGGGTTTTGAATGCTATTCGATATGGCCAAAGTTCATCATCTAACTTTCTCTCCCAATCCGTCCTATTGGCATTCACAGTCTTCACCAAAATGGACTTAATCTCCTGATTGGAGACCTCAACTTGCCCGCTAATTTGAGGATGGAAAGGTGTTGCCACCCTATGTTTCACACCATATTTCTCAAGTAGGGCCTTAAATAGATGATTTCAAAAATGGGAACCTCTATCGCTAATGATAACCCTTGGTGTCCCGAATCTAGAGAATATGCTCTTTTTCAAGAATGCGGTGACACTCTTACCTTCATTGTTAGGAAGTACAGTTGCCTCCACCTATTTTAAAACATAATTGACAGCCACCAATATATACTTCATGCCATGAGAGATTACAAAGGGGCCCATAAAGTCAATACCCCATACATCAAACAACTCAAGCTCAAGGATAGTAGTCATTGGAAGTTCATGTCTCTGCGAGTCTACGAGATGTTCCTTTGCCTTTGACATTGGTCATAAGCCTTTGCATAGTCATGGGCATCTTTGTGAATAGTGGTCCAGTAATATCTGCATCGCAAGATTTTATACACAATCCGTGCACCTCTATGATGGTCCCTAACTAGCAATTAGTGGCATGCCTCTAAGATAATCATCATTTTGACCTCAGGAACACACCTTCAAATCACACCATTTGCACAAACACGATACAAGTATGGTTCATCCCAAAAGAATTTTCTCACCTCATGCATGAACCTCTTTCACTGTTGGAATGACATATCTTCCGGAACTAGATCACTTGCTAAATAATTGGCAAAATCTACAAACCAAGGGATTAAGTCATGTGATGCTGCCAACTCCTTCTCGTCTGGAAAATTATCATTAAGCTCAAAATCATCCCTTAATTTTAGTATGGCCTCCTCCTTAAGGCGTGATAAGTGGTCGGCCACTTGATTCTCAGTCTCTTTTCTATCCTTGACTTCAAAGTCAAATTCCTGTAGTAGAAGTAGCCATCTAATCAGCCTTGGCTTTGCATCCTTCTTTGCCATGAGATATCGAAGAGCTGCATGATCGGTATGTACAATCATTTTTATGCCAAGTAAATACGTCCAAAATTTCTCTAATGCAAACACAACAGCCAGCAACTCTTGTTCAGTCACAGTGTAACTCTTCTGAGTGGGATTAAGTGTTTTGCTAGAATAATAGATGGGATGTAAGAACTTCTCTCACCTTTCTTCTAGGACTGCACCTAGCTCCACGCCACTAGCATCGCACATAACATCAAATGGAAAGGTCTAATTTGGAGATACAATAATGGGGTCTAAAATTAAATTCTCTTTCAGACACTCAAAATCTTTCAGACATCCATCATCAAACATAAATTTCACCTCCTTCTCCAAGAGTTTACACAAAGGGTTAGCAATCTTAGAAAAGTCCTTGATGAATCTTTTATAAAAACCTGCATGCCTCAAAAAGCTACAAATTTCCTTCACAGAAATTGGTGGAGGTAACATTTCAATCACCTCGATCTTCTCCTTGTCAACTTCAATCCCTTTCTTTGAAACTTGGTGACCAAGCACTATTCCTTCTTTTACCATGAAATGGCACTTCTCCCAATTTAGTACCAAGTTACACTCCTCGTATCTCCTTATAACATTGGCAAGATGTGCCAAACAATCATCAAATGAGTCACCCACAATCGAGAATTCATCCAGAAAACCTCAATTATGTCCTCCACCATGTACGAAAAGATGGACATCATGCAACGCTGAAAAGTTACGGGAGCATTACATAACCCAAAAGTCATTCTCTTGAACGCGAACGTCCCATATAGACAAGTGAAAGTGGTCTTCTCTTGATCCTCGAGAGCAATAAAAATCTGATTGTACCCCGAACAACCATCAAGAAAATAATGCCATCCTTTACTAGCAAGACGGCCTAACATCTGGTCCATAAATGGTATAGGAAATTAATCCTTCTTGGTCCATGAATTCAACTTTCTATAGTCGATGCAAACTTTCCATCCCGTGACTGGCCTCATAGGAATCAAATTATTTTTCTCATTTGGAACCACAGTTATGTCACCCTTTCTTGGCACACATTAGACCAGGCTCATCCACTTGCTGTCAGCAATCGAATAAACTACACCTGTATCTAACCACTTGATAATCTCTATATTTAAAACCTTTTGAATGGGTGGATTCAACCTATGTTAGTTCTCAATGCTGGGTATAAAATCCGGCTCGAGTTGGATTTTATGTGTGAAAATTTTGGGTGGGATTCCAATAATGTCAATAATGGACAATCCAATGGCCCTTTTGAACCTTTGCAAGATGGAAACTAAGGCCTCAACTTACCACTCTAATAAATCAGTAGTGATGATTATCGACAAAGTATTATTGGCCCCAAAAAATACATACCGAAGATTAGAGGCGTATCTAGGTGGGGGTCACCATGTTCACGTGAACCCATGCTCCCATCCCTAGATCATATATAAGTAGTGTTATATTTTCTAAAAATATTTAAATTAGATGTGTGAACCCACGGTCAAAGTATTTTTATAATAGTGCACTCATCCTCTCAAAATTCTGGATACGCCTCTGGCGAAAATGAGACAGCAGAGCTTTGAGCACCAAAACTAGAGGCTCCTCAATAGAACATTTGGCTGGCGGGGTCACTCTATTTTTAAATTAAGATCTAGCTTCTTTGGTGAGTAATTGTATAAACCCCTACCAACAAGTGCACTCACCATCTCATCGTACTCATCAATACCATCACTAACAAAATTCATGATTGGTGGGGTGGTATGAAGAAAGACATTGTGGAGTTCATGGCCAAGTGTTTGAATTGCCAGTAAATGAAGTATGAGCATCAGCGACCGGGCAGTACAATGTAGAGGGTGCCTATTCCAAAGTGGAAATAGGAGTAGATCACCATGAATTTTATAGTTGGCCTACCCCCGACTTTAAGGAAGTTTGATGCTATTTGGGTAATTGTGGATTGATTGACCAAATCAGCACATTTTATACCTGTAAGGACGAATTATAATGCAGAGAAGTTGGCCAAGATCTACATTTTAGAGGTTGTTCGATTGCATGGTGTACCCATCTATATTGTTTTTGATAGAGGTACTCAGTTTACCTTGAATTTTTAGAGTTCTATTCAGAATAAGTTGGGTACTCAACTTGATTTGAGCACAGCTTTTCATCCTCGGATAGATGGCCAGTCTGAGAGGACCATTCAGGTATTAGAGGACATGTTTTGAGCATGTGTTATTGATTTTGGTGGCTATTAGGATTACAACATTCAGATGGCACCTTTTGAGGCTTTGTATAGGCGGAGATATAGATCCTCCGTGAGATGGTTTAATTCATTTGAGGTGAGACCTTGGGGAACAGATTTGTTGAGAGACTCGATGGATTGAGTGATAATGATTCAGTAGATGCTTGTGGCTTCCTAGAGTAGACATAATAGTTATATCTATCGACCATTGAGTCTGTGATGTTGCATTCCTGATTGGAGAATGGGTTTTTTGAAGGTTTCACCCATGAAGGGTGTATTGAGATTTGGGAAGAAAGTAAAGCTTAGTTTGAGGTTCATTGGCGCTTTTGAGATTCTTAAGAAGTATGGAGATGTGGACTATAGGCTAGTTTTGCCCCCACATCTGTCAGTTGTCCATCTGGTATTCCATATTTTCATATTGAAGAGATACAATCAAGATGAATCAAATTTAAGCCGGTGGGATACTATTTCACTAGACCATGACTTGTCATTTGATAAGGAGCCCATTGCCATCCTACATAGGCAGACTAGGAAGTTGAGGTCTAAGTATATTGATTCAGTAAAGGTCCAGTGGAGACATTACCCAATTGATAAGTCTACATGAGAGGTTGAGTCTGATATGAGGCGTAGATACCCCCATCTTTTTACCGCTTCAGGTACTTTATTTGCTTTTTTGTTCGAGGATGAACTTGTGTTTTAGTGGTGGATAATGTAACAATCGTAGTTATGATTTTTAGTTTTTACTGTGTTTTGACTATTTTGCCCTTCTCCATAGTTGTTATATGCTATTTATGAATTGTGGGGTTGGTTGGCACGATCCTTAGAATATTCGGGAGTGATTTGAGTGAGTTTGACATCCTTAGAGTCTTTAAAGGTGGTTAATTTGACTTCAGCCAACATTTTATGATCCGATCATCAGATAATGATTTGGTTAGTTCTATTAGATCCGAAATATCGATTTTGGGTTAGTAGCGTAGTTAGTTTGGGTCCGGAGGTTTTATATTGCGTTTTGAGTATTTAGATGAAAACTAGTAAAATAAGCTTAAAATAGGGTCCCGGGGGTTAATTGGTCGTAAACAGTCTCTTTTTAATATTTGATAGTTCCATTGAGTCCGAAACCTCAAAATTAACCTAGTAGCATATTTGGATTATTTCTATGGGGTCCCAAACAAATACCGAGGGTTCAATCGGGACTATTTTTCTAAGTCCCAACTGTTGGTTTGTTGTTTCAGGTGCAGCATAAAATCCTTCTTTGCACTCGCGAGCCCCGCATTTGAGGAGAAGGAATTAATTTTTCATCGTAAATCTGATGGTAGGACCGCATTCATAAAGGTTTGTTTAATTCATTCAATGTGAATGTGTGGTGGTGGTCACGTTCCCGAAAGGTAAATGGGGTTGGGGTCCAGTCGGTCACTCATCGCTTTCACGATAGATCGATCATGATGGTTCCAGTTTGGGTCAGGTTGCAATCTCGACTAATAGCTCGCATTCGTAAAGGGTATTTATACACCTAGACAGTTCAAATCATTTTCTCATCCAAAACTCAATTGTCATCATTATTAGACTTTGGAAGCTCAGTTCTAGACAATTTCAAAGGGTTTTTTCATCAATCTTGCAAGGGTAATCTCTAAACTCCTATTTTCATCATTTTCTATCGATTTCATCTTCAAAACAACTTCAAATTGTTGATTTAAAACTTGGATTTTAGGGTTTTGTCCCGATAAACTTTAAAATTAGTTTTTTTTTATTTAAAGTATGATTTCAACTAATTTTCATATGGGTTTTTAGATTTAGACTCCTCTTAATATGGAGAACATGATTCTTAAATAAAATTATAGATTTGCCCTTTTAGATTTTGAGCTGAATTTTGAACTATTTGTGGACCAAAAATAAATATTGCCACTTCTGGTGATGGACTTGGAGATCAAGAAGTGTAGAAAGAAGAAGGGTGTGGAGGATAGACCTAGGATTAAGTGGGTAGCTTGAAATTGGCCAGTGCTTTGGAGAAGGGGAGAATTTGATGACTATGGGAGCTTGGGAGAGTAGAGGAGATGTGGGTAGTATGTGAGAGATGACTACCAGTTGTATCAGAAAGACAGCTAGAGAGGTGTTGGGTGGATCGAGAGGTAGATCTGGCAAGCACCGTGGGGACTATTGGTGGAACGAAGAAGTTAAAAGGAAGGTGAAGGCTAAGAAGGTGGATTATGCAAAGTTGGTGGAGATCAAGGATGACGAGGAGAAGTATAAGTTAGCCAGAAAGAGGCTAAGTTAGCGGTTACGTCGGCCAAGATAGCAGCCTATGAGATTTTGTATATGGATTTAGAGGAGAAAGGCGGGGATAAAAAGTTGTATAGGCTTGCTAAGTCTAGGGAGCGGAGGGACCGTGACCTTGACCAAGTGAAATACATCAAGGGAGAGGATGGCAATGTGTTGGTAGATGATGCCCTCATTAGGAGGAGGTGGCAGTCTTATTTTCATAGACTTTTGAATGACTAGGGGGACAAATGTGTAGTGCTGGGGGACTTGGAGTAATCAGATAGGTGTCGCAATTACGGTTAGTGTAGTTGTATTAAGGTTGGTGCTATTTGTATGATGCATAGGGGTAGGGCGACTGGGCCAGATGAGATTCTGGTGGATTTTTGGAAGAGCACTGGCGGGGCAGGTATAGAGTGGCTGAGAAGGAAGTTTAACATCATTTTTAGGACGGTGAAGATGCCTGAAGCTTAGACATTGAGTACGATCATTCCATTATATTAGAACAAGGGGAACATTTAGAGTTGCAACAACTATAGGGGTATCAATTTGTTGAGTCACACTATAAAGGTTTAGGAAAGGGTGGTAGAGTTAAGGCTAAGAAGGATCGTGACTATTTCCAAGAATCAGTTTGGTTTCATGACAGGTACCTCAACTACCAAGGTTATTCATCTCGTGAGGAGATTAGTGGATCAGTATAGGGAGAGAAAGAAGGACTTACACATGATGTTCATTGATCTTGAGAAGGCGTATGACAAAGTCCCCAAGGAGGTTCTATGGAGGTGCTTGGAGGATAGAGGTGTTCCTATGGCGTACACTAGGTAAATTCAGGACATGTAGGATAGAGGGAAGACTCATCTGAGGACGATAGGAGGGAATTCATAGAACTTTCCTATTTTGACAGAGTTGCACTAGGGATCGACTCATAGTCCATTTTTATTCGCCTTGGTGATGGATGGATGTTGCGGTATATTCAAGGGTAGGTGCCTTGGTGTATGTTATTTGTTGATGATGTAATGCTTATTGACGAGATCCAGGGAGGAGTTAATGATAAGTTGGTGGTTTGGAGACAGACCCAAGAGTCTAAAGGGTTTAGATTGAGCAGGACTAAGACGGAGTACTTAAAGTGTAAGTTCAGTGATTTGACGTATAAGGCTGACGCGACAGTGGAGATAGATTCTCAGGCCATTCGAAAGAGAGATAGGTTTAAGTATCTTGGGTCTATGATTCAGGAGAATAGAGAGATTGATGAGGAGTTCATGCACCGTATTGGTGTATGGTGGTTGAAATAGAGGCTCACTTTGGGAGTCTTGTATGATAAGAAAGTGCCTCCCAAGCTTAAAGGTAAGTTCTACAGAATGGTAGTTCAACCGGTTATGTTGTATGGAGTAGAGTGTTGTCCTGTTAAGAACTCCCACATCCAAAATTTAAAGGTAGCGGAGATAAGGATGTTGAGATAGATGTGTGGACTTACTAGGAGGGATAAGGTTAGAAATGGGATTATTCGATAGAAAGTGAGAGTGGCTTCGGTGGAAGACAAGATGCAGGAAGTGAGGTTGATATAGTTCGAGCATGTGATGAGGAGGTGTACGGATGCCCCAGTGCTGAGGTGTGAGAGGCTGTCTATGGATGATTTCAGAAGGGGTAGAGGTAGGTTGAAGAAATATTGGAGGGAAGTGATTAGGCATGACATGGAGCAGTTACAGCTTACGGAGGACATGACCCTTGATAGAAAGGTGTGGAGGATGTGGATGAGGGTAGAAGTTTAGTGGGTAGGAGTGCATCCTTACTAGTAAGGAGGAGTGCTTTGTTTGTAGAGGTACCCATAGTCGTAGTGTTATGCATGTGTCTTGTAGTTTCTTATTTGTGGTGTTTTGGTGATGTTTGTGATTTTCGGATAGATAGTTCATAGTATTACTCTATGGGTGTCTTGTCTTTTTATTATCTAGTGGTATATTACCCCATTTTGTTGATTGTTTTTATATTTTTTTCTTGTTATACTATTATTTTTCCTGAGCCGGAGATCTATCAGAAACTGCTTCTCTACTTCATATGAGGTGGTGGTATGGACTGCATACACTTTATCCTCCCCAGACCCCACTTTGTGGGAATACATTGGGTATGTTGTTGTTGTTGTTGTTGTTGTTGTTACATTTTTGATAGATTTAGTCTATTTTGAGACTGCTCATGAAGGAAAGTCTCCGCATTGAAGGGTCCAGGCTAGAGTTTTAGCGATTTGAGGTAGATTATGGCTTAACTTTCTTCAGAATGGGCTGGGTAGTTAACCATTCATGTAAAGCATGTTGTGGGTTGGGGAATTAGTCATGGTATTCGTATTTTGAGATTATTAGCATTATCATATTTCCCGTGTGGGGCCTTATATATATATTATTCTGGACTTGAGAGATTATATTTGTTGTGATGTCCATGTGGGGGCTTGATTTGATATTATAGGCCTAATTTGTTACATTATTTACCTCTATTATTATTGCGATGCTCGAGAGAGGGGCTTGAATTGATATTACTAATGTCTTACAGGACTATTTATTTTGGTGGTGCCATGCTATGGCTTAAATCATGAATTACTGACTTATTGAGTTGATTTTTAAGCTCAATTATACCACTATTGAATTGATTATTATCTTCATATTGATTTGTTTGTGAGCATTACATCCTCATTTCATCCATACATATTTATGAGATTGGTACTACTGAGAAACTCTAATTTTGAAAGAAAAGAAAACACTTTGTAAAGCCCTTGACCGAGGTCTTTGCCGGCAAGGTTGATTGAGACACTTTGTAAAACCCTTGACCGAGGTCTTTAGTGGCAAGGTTGATGGAGATTGTGAAAGTATATGAGTTGTGAACCCCCCATAGATCCTATCCTGGAAGCTTTAGCTCGGAAGGTGTATATGAGGTCATGCGATTGTTGTCATGTGATGGCTTATATCATTATCATCCCATCATTATCCCATTGCATTGTCTCATTTGTATTCTACTTACATGCTAGTTGTCGTGTGTTTTGTTCTTCTTATATTGTGTGTAGTTATTCTTATATAGTACTTGGAGAATTGTCAGATGATACGGTCTGAGCTACCTTTTGGGAATATTTTTGTATGCAGGAGAAAGCGTGCTCATAGTATCCTTTACTTGTTTAGTTTTTTACTTTGCTCAGTCGGTCTATGTACCTACTGAGTACAAGTGACTATACTCACTCCTACTTCTTTGCCTTTTTAGTGAAGATCCAAATATGAGAGCAACCCGCGGTGGCTGATTCATGCAGAAAGAGAGTTGATCCAGAGATCTAGTGAGCTCCCCATCCAGAGCTGTGTTCCAGCCTCCATCTATATATTATTTCTTTACTTATTTCTTGGAGACATTGATGTATTATTCAGATTGTCAGTATTATATTAGATGTTTTTTATACTTATGATACTAGGTCTTGGGATTCGATGTATTTCTTTCAGATATTTCATATTTATGATTATGGCCTGAATTCATTCTAGTAGTCTCATATTTACTTATTTTCTTTCCTATTTTTGTATTTCTTATCTGTTGTGAATTTTAGGCTTACCTACCAAGGTTGGGTCGGGTTAGGTGTCATCATGACCTCGATTTATGGGTCGTGACAGAATGTGGGAGCGATAGATCAAAATTCTAAAACAAGACTCAATGATTATCATGGTCGTATGAATGAATTGGTTTTTCCGGTAAGGTATTTAATGAGGCAGCACTCAAGGAGTATTACAAGATGTGTGTACTCTTTTTCTTTCACGAGAGATTTTTCTCATGGGATGTTTTTTCTAGTAAGCTTTAACGAGGTACATTATCTGTGAACATCCAAGGGGGAGTGTTATGAATACATTCAATTGTGTAGATGTTTAATTCAATGTACTCTTTAGCATACATGTACCGTAATGCATTATTTAATATTGTTATATAAGGAATGATTTGTATATCCTATAAAAGGGTATTCTTCATCTTTGGTGAAATACACTACAACGCAGAAGAAAGAAATAAGAAAGTGTTCTCTCGCATAGCTTTTGTCTTCACTTCTTGCTTTATATTATTCTATATATTTCTCATATTTACAACAATTGTCTAATTATAAGTAAGCCTCAATTTGCTATTAAAGTAGAAATATCTTAAAAGAGGTTTTAAGCTGTCACAATTTAATATGCTTAAGGCACATCAGATGATTATATTTCATTCTTGAAGAATGAGAACTTTTGATAAATATTATAAATATAGATTCATTTTTTGAAGTGAATATGATAATATTTAGTGAAACATTTAAGTATAAACGTACACTTAGTTGTGGAGATATCACAAATCACCTCCCCAAGAGGTAGAATAATTATTATAAAGATATTAGGTGTCACCTTCAGAAGAAGTAGAGTAATTGAATAAGATATTCTGAATATTTTATATTTTACTCTTGAAGTAGTAGGGATTTTTAAATCTACTCCCGAATATGAGAGACTTTTCAACTACTACCTGTATTATACTAGATGAGTGAAGTTGTGTTGCACACAACCCAATGTTTAACTTTGGAGTTATTTTAGTAGTACTTTATTATTTATTACTTCTCCCGTTGAATTTTGTTTGTTTAATATACTAAAAATAGATATTCAAATTTTTAAACTTTGATTGTCAATTCGAATATAGAATTTTTAAGTTTGTAAGTTAAAATTTATATTTTTAAAAATTATGTAAAAAAAATACTATAAATAACAATAATTAATAATTTAAAAATATTAAATAAATTTCAATAAAAAACTATCAAAATTTTAACTATACCACACTAATTGAGACGAAAAAATATTTAATTAATAGTGCATTTCCTATATAAATTTATAGAAGGAGAGATAGAGTTGTCAGCCAAAGTTGTGTAATGAGCCCCATAGAAAATTGCCAGAGCTGATCTGCAGCTTTTCCTGCAGACGCGTCAAACACCAACAAGCACCACCTGACAAAACTTTTTTAAAAGGACTAAATTGCCCTCAGCTCAAGTAGGCATGTTGACTATGTCTTGCCTGCTTGAGCTGCTACCTTTGGCACTTCTTCTATAGGAAAAAATTACAAGTTCATTCTGAAAGTCAATGTAGAAAAAAAGCTAGAGATAAGAGATTTAAAGCTCAAAAATTAATTGAACCTACAAATTTACAAAATAAAGAAAGAATGTATATTTGTTTGAAATAGCTACCATTGATAGCTAAGCTTGAGCTTGAGCTCTAATGGAGGTTAAACATCCAGAGAAAAAGGAACAATAACTTTTACTGGAGAGAAAATAAACATACTAATTTCATTTATCTCAATTTCTATTTATATGTAGTACAATACAAGGAAGGTAAAATATCTAACTAACTAACTAACAGCTCATTGCCATCTAGCATTAGCTCCACTAATTAACTGAGTAAGTATAATTAACTAACTAACTACAATTTAATTAATCACTGAATAATTATAATCAAGGATAATCTCAACACCCCCCTCAAGTTGAAGGTGAGGATTTCACTGACAACTTGCTCAATGTAGTAGAGTGTTTGATTCCAGTGAGAGCCTTAGTAAGTATATTTGCAAGCTGATCAGAGGTCCCAATGTGTTGAAATGAAATTAATCCCTCATTGAGCTTGTCCCTCACAAAATGACAATCTATCTCAATATGTTTGGTTCTCTAATGGAAAATAGGGTTCCTTGCAATGTGGAGAGCAGGCTGACTATCACAAATACAGTGACAAGCTAGTGGAAAAGACACATTCAACTCTGTAAATAGCCTGCACAACTAGGTAAGCTCACCAACCAATTTTTTGAGGGATTTGTATTCAGCCTCTGTTGAAAAAAAGGAGACAGTTTCTTGCTTCTAGATTTCCAGCTAACAGGTCTATTACCTAGTAGAACCAAATAGCCACTAACTGATCTTCTAGAGTCTGGAAAAGAGGCCCAATCTGAGTCACAAAAACCTCTTACAGTGCAATCAGGGCCATTTGACATGAAGATACCAAGAGTGGGATCCATTTTGAGATATCTGAGAAGATGAAATGCAACTTGCAAGTGTAGCTCCTTTGGATATTGCATAAATTGGCTGAGATGTTGTACACTGTAGGCAATATCCAGCCTAGTGTTGGTCAAGAAGTTCAATTTTCCCACCATTTTTTTGTAGTAAGTCGGGTCTGATACAGGCAAACCTTCTTTTGCATGAAGTTTAACAGTGGAATTCAAAGGGGAAGTAAAACCAGGAAGGTCTAAACATTCATACTCTTTCAACAAGTCGTGTAAACTTCCTTTGTGAGATTATGACAGCACCAGGGACATACAAAACCTCCATTCCTAGAAAGAAATGTGATTTTCCAAGATCCTTAATTCTGAAGGTATCATGAAGAAAGTTTTTCAACAGTGTGATCTCAGTGGTATCAGTCCCTGTGATGATGATATCATCAACATAAATTTCTATATATACAGTAAATGAGGAAGTCTTCTTATATAAAAGTGAGTAATCATGCAAAGAATGTGTATACCCTTTTGAGCAAAGTGATTTTATCAACTTTGCATACCATTGTCTATTGGCTTGATTGAGGCCATATAAGGACTTATTTATCTTAAAAACTAAGCCAGAAGGAGGTTGCATGTAAACTTTTTCATGGAGATCTCCATGAATAAAAGCATTGTTTACATCCAGTTGTGAAATACACTATCCATTTTTTACTGCAGTAGGTATAAGTGCTCTAATAATGGTCATTTTGACCATAGAGAAGAAGGTTTCTATATAGTCAATCCCAGCCTATTGTGTATAGCCTTTAACTACCAATCTAGCCTTCAACCTCTCAATGGTTCCATCAGCTTTATGTTTAATTTTATAAACCCATCTACAACCAATATCTTATTTCCCCATGGGGAGAGGTACTACATCCCAAGTATGATTTTCATGAAGAGCATCAAATTCTAATGCCATTGCTTCTTACCATACAGGATCAGTAGCAGCCACTTCATATGAAGATGGCTCACATTTATGACAAATATTTTCAACTAAGTGCTAACTATTAGGAGCCAAGGAGTTCAGGGAAACATGATGATGATTTGAAAAGAAAGCATTCAAAGAAGTAGAATTGGAATCAGTGGTGGATGAAGGTTTTAGGTTTGGCATCTTATACACATAGTCCTGTAAGTGTGAAGGCAAGGTGTGATATCAACTAGATCTTCTAGGCGCTAAAATAGATTGAGTAAAATTAGTGGGAGAAGAAAGAGGTGTAGGTGATTGACCTACTGAAGGATTTGATGGCATGAAATCAGATTGATGCAAATTTTATGTAGGTACTACAGTAGGTAAATGACTGGATGAATTACCAAGAAAATCATACAACATAGACTGCAGTGTATCTGTGGAATCACTATAAGTATGCACAGGTTGTGTAGACTATTGTCTACTAGTAGGAATAGAATAATCAACAAAAGGTAAAAAAATTGAAGACAAAAAAGAAAGAAGATAGAAGGTTTATCGAAAATATGAAAGGGAAACAAATGCTCATGAAATATGACATCTCTAGATATGGAAATCTTTCTGGTAAACAGATTCAAGATTTTTATCCTTTTGTCTCAAAAGGATAACCTATAAAGACATGAGGTGTTGATTTGGGTTCAAACTTGTCTTTATGGACTTTGGGTATGGTAGGAAAATAAAGGAAGCCAAAACTTCTCAAATGAGAGTGGATACGATTTCTTTTGAACAAAACTTCATATGGGCATTTATTGTTAAGAGACGTAATGGGTAGTCTATTGATGATGTATGTTGTTGTCAACACACATTCTCCCCAATATTTGATTGGCAACTTGGATTGGAAAAGAAGTGCTCTAGCTGTTTCAAGAAGGTACTTATGTTTTCTCTCAACTATGCCATTTTGTTGAGATGTGTAAGGGCAAGCCTTTTGATGTAAAATTCCCTTGGATTAAAAGAAAGTAGTTGCCCCAGTGCTAGTAAATTCAAGTCCATTATCTGATTTTATTGCTTTTATGGACACTTGAAATTGATTTTCTACCAAGGAGGAAAAATGCTTAAGTGCTTGGAGAGAATTACTCTTGCAGTTGAATAATTGAGTCCAAGTGGACCTGCTAAAGTCATCCACCAAGGTAAGAAAGTACTTATGGTTGTCTTAGGTAGTCACATGATATAGACCCCATATAGGTCAAAAATTTTGGTACCCATATTAGTTTTCTTGGGAAAGGATAATCTAGGTTGTCTAGCCATAGGACAAATAGTACACAAGAATGGTTGTTTTGGGGCAAAAGATGCTGGTATTGTGGATATTTCCCTAATATTGACAAAAGGTACATGACCTAATCTATTATTCCATAAAATATTTGCATCATTATTCGCAGAATAAGAGAAACCAGTAGGTAAAAGAAAATTAGTAGGTAATGCATTATTTACAATGAATGAGAAGTACATTGTACACCATCTGCATTACAGGATTTAGACAAGGAAAGTAAGCTAGTCTTATTTGAAAATGAAGTAGAACAATATGATTTCTGCAAGCACATGGGGCAAAGAAGGTAGAGACCATTCTAAACTTTATCAATCCCTAGAGGCTTCTTCATTAAAGGGTCCTGCAGAAGACACAGATTATCAGTGAATGATATCATGCCCTTAAATTATGCAGTCAAAACAATGTATAGAAATAAGGTTGTATTTAAAGGAAGGAACATACAGAACCTTATACAAAATAATATGGGATGCAAGATATACACTGCCAATTTCTGTCACTTTCACTTTATAGCCATTAGGTAAGGTGATCAACATGGGATAGACTAAGGGCTTAATATGAAACAAATGGTATCTATTAAAGGACATGTGGTTTGAAGCTCCGGAATCCAGGATTCATATGTCAGCACTAGATTGGAAACATTTACATGAAAGTAACACAAAATCAATTGAAAGTACAGAAGTAGAGCATGCCATGATACCTGAAAAATTCACAGCTCCAGTAGAATAACTAGTTGAACCCTCTCCTTCACCCCTAGAATTAAAATGTCACAACATAGTTACCAACTGTTCATGTTGTTGCCTTGTAAGACCAACAAATTCATCATCATTGTTTCCTTGTTGACCAAGCTGCGTAGGTAAATCATCATCATCCTTACAATCATCATACCAGCAGGGGTTCCATGTTCATTGCCACTATCCTTTTTCCTTTATTGAACCTATTGTATTGTTCTGATTATTGATCCTGAAATTGCGATTATTCTGTCTGAAGGTCTGATTATAGCCATATTGACCTTGATTATTGCAGTGTTGATTTTTTTAATGTCGATTAGGAAAATTTTGGTTGTACGACTTCAGATTCTAAGTGGAAGCTTAAACCTGACTCTGATACCATGTTAGAAATAGCTGTCATTGATGGCTAAGCTTGAGCTTTAGCTCTAATGGAGGTTAAACATCCAGAGAAAAAGGAACAACAACTCTCATTGGAGAGAAAATGAACACACTAATTTCACTAGCTCAATTTCTGTGTATATGTAGTACAATCCAAGGAAGGTAAAATATCTAACTAACTAACTAACAGCTCATTGCAAGCTGTCATTAGCTCCACTAACTAACTGAGTAAGTGCAATTAACTAACTAAGTACAACTTAATTAATCACTGAATAATTATAATCAAGGATAATCTCAATAATATCATTTCCTATCTTTAAACAAGAAAATTTATATTAAAGATTCATTTTTGCTAAAGTTTTTTTTTTATATAGTTTGAGAAGGGATATAATTTTATACGTAACATTCATAGTTTGCATTCAACGATTTCGTAAGATAAAATTTTATTTGTTTTTAATGTTCATATCAAACTAATATATAAGTGCATAAGAGGTGGATTTGTATGTGGATGTCATGATTAATTAATATGTATTTTTACATTATTGAACCACTCAATCATAATATTTCCTTAGTTTCAAATTATTTGTCCATTTCTTTCTTTACATCTCCCTTAAAATTATAAATAGGAAAAATATTTTTACTGATTTATTGGCCCGTTAATTCTTTTTAATCCACTATTTCATGTTGACAATAGGATTGGGCCACACGATATAGGCCCAATTGGAGCGGATACGGATTAGCCTTGGTTTTAATATGTGTCCATTTATATTTTCCTAAAGGTGTAATTGTATATAGATGGATGTAACATTCTAGAAGAAGAGATATAGAAATATCCTTTCTCTTATTCACTCTTTTTCCCTTTTTCAATTAGGGTTCTCAGACGAAGAAATCCATGGCGATTTATTCGTCTAACATGGTATCAAGGTCAGGTTATTCGTAGGGCACGTTGTCCACTATCGATTGATCCTACCCTTGATGATGCAATGATACAAGAATTTAAAGCCCTTGAAGCTAACCACACTTGGGACATTATTTCCCTTCCTCCTCATAAAAAAGCAATTCCTTGAAAATGGGTGTACAAAATCAAACAAAAGTCTAATGGTTCTATAGAGAGATATAAGGCTAGACTTGTCATTAGGGGTGATACTCAAAAGGAAGGGATTGATTAGAATGAGACTTTCTCTCCAGTTGTCAAACTTACTACTGTCAAGTGTCTTCTTACTTTGGCCATTAAAAGAGGTTGGACTGTTTTCCAACTTGATATGAATAATGCTTTTCTTCATGGGAATCTCCATGAAGAGGTCTATATGAAGCTTCCTCCAATCCTTGCAGTTCCTATTTCTTCCTCTTCTCATCCCTCTTTAGTTTCCAAGCTCAAAAAGTCCCTCTATGGCTTGAAACAAGCTTCAAGACAATGGTTTAGTAGACTATTTGAAGCTTTGTTGTCTAAGGGCTTCACTCCTAGTAAAAATGATTACTCTTTGTTCACCAAGGCTTCTGGCACTTCTCTTATTGTAGTGGCTATTTATGTTGATGATATATTGTTGGCTGGGGATAATCCTGCTGAGTTAACTAGTTTAAAGGTGTTTTTGGATGCTGAGTTTAAGATAAAGGATTTAGGGAGTGTTAATTATTTTTTGGGCTTGGAAATTGTACCCATGCCTGCAGGTTTTGTTGTTAGTCAGTGAAAGTACACCTTGGATCTCCTTCATGAGTTTCATTGTGATCACTACAGTCTTGTCTCTACGCCTCTTGATCCCTCCATTAAACTGTTGGTTGATATGGATGCTCCTCCTATTGATGCTAGTCTTTACAGGAGACTTATTGGTAAATTGAATTATCTATAACACACACGACCTGATATATCTTTTGCAGTCCAGCATCTTAGTCAACTTTTGAATGCCCCCCAAACCCCTCATATGATGGTTATTATTCATGTTTTACGTTACCTACTAAATGTTCTTGATTTGGGTATTCTACTGCCCAGTTCCGCTGATTTCTCTTTACTTGCTTATTCCGACTCTGACTGGGCTAGTTGTGCCATTTCACGCAAGTCTATCACTGGGTTTTACATCTCTCTGAGAGGCAGTCCTATCTCTTGGAAAAGCAAGAAACAATCCACCATTTCTTTATCTTCAGCTGAGGCTGAGTATAGGGTATTGCGCAAGGTTGTTGCTGAATTATCTTGGCTTAAACGCCTCATTGGTGATCTTGGTCTCTCTATTCCATCTCCCATCCCGGTTTACTGTGATAGCCAGGCCGATATACATATTTCCAAGAATCTCATCTTCTATGAACGGACTAAATATATCGATGTTGATTGCCATTTTGTTAGAGATTATTTGTCTGATGGTTTAATCTCTCTTCACTTTGTTCGTTCTGCAAACCAATTGTCTGATCTCATGAAAAAATCACTTTCAGGGGTACTTCATCATCACCTTTTGTCCAAGCTATCAGTGTTCCCACCTTCCAGCTTGAGGGGGGGGTGATGACAATAGGATTGGGTCACACGATATAGGCCAAATTGGAGCGAATCCGAATTAGCCTTGGTTTTAATATGTGTCCATTTATATTTTCCTAAAGGTGTAATTGTATATAGACAGATGTAACATTCTAGAAGAAGAGATATAGAAATATCTTTTCTCTTATTCTCTCTCTTTCCCTTTTTCAATTAGGGTTCTCAGACGAAGAAATTCATGGCGATTTCTTCGTCTAACAGTTTCATGCAATTGAGAATTTCGGATTTAGATGTTAATGCACTCTTTTGACTAAATGTGTACATCAAAAAGATTAATAATGAAGGTACGTTTTTGAAACTTACAAATATTTTTGCAAATGACTATACTATTTACATTTGAAAAAAGAATTACCCCTCAATTTCAATTTGTTTGTCAGATTTTGACTTGGCATAGAGTTTAAGAAAATAAATAAGATTTTTAAATTTGTGATCTTAAACTAAAAAGAAGTATAATATATAAAGATGTTTTTTAGTCTTGTTGCCTTAAAATGTCAGGTGAAAATTAAAATTAAAATTAAAAAGATTAAAAAAATTATTTCTTAAAACGATGTGAAAAGAAAATAAGGAAAACAAATCAAATCGAAGAAAATAGTAATATGTATACATGCATTCAGTACTATCAACTTCTTGGGAAACTCCCACATTAACTTCTTTAAAATCACCATTAAAGTTGTCTCAAATTTGCAAGTAGACACTTTAACTTTGCGGGGGTCCTATGTCCCCCCCTAAACTATTTTGAATTGATATTAATACATCCTTTCTGAATCAATCCCAATTTTTAGAAAGTAGGTACTAACCACACACCAATTACTAATTGACACGTATGAATTTAATTTAAAATATTTTTTGTTGTTTTTCTTTATATTTTCCTCTTCTTTTTTTTAATTCTCTTACTTTTGACTTTATTTTCTCTCTCTTACACGAACAAATTCCCGCCACATTTTTTATTATTTTCTTGTTGCCGGAAAGATGGTGGCTAACAGCCATCTCCATCTCCACTTTTTCTTTTAACTATTTTTGTTTAATTTCTTTATCACCATAAATCATGATTGGGTTGTGAATAAGTAACAAAAAATGAGCAGGAATTAGTTTTAATCTTTGTGAAATTGTATAATGAGATTTTTTGACATTGCAAAATTGAATTATTAGGGTTTCAATTCACAATTGCCAGCAAGTAGATTGAAGATGCAATATTTAATCAATCAGTTTAGAGTTCTTGGCCAGGTTTAGAGATTTGGGGGAAGGAGAGTATGTTGAAAGAGATAAAATTTATAAACACAAGCACAAGTTGTAGGGAACTGATTTTTAGAGAAAATTAACGATTTTGTTATTCTGCACAAATTGTAGGAAACTTATTTCAAGACCATTAACGATGACGAAGAAGAAGGGAGAAAGGAAAGAAAAAAATAGAAAAAAGAAGAAGAAAAAGTAAAATAGAAAGAGCAAAGTAGGAAAATATTTTTAGTAAATAAATAAATGTTGATTATTTGTTTCTCACAACTCTCACTCTCACTCTCCAGTGTCTACTTGCAAATTCGGAACAATTTTAATGGTGATTTTATATCTTTTCTTTTTTAAAATTTTTAATTTTCTCTTCTTTAGAAACAACCTCGATAAAATAAATAAAAGAAAGAGAAGCAATCATTTCATAAAAGCAACACATTATACTCTCTCCGTTTCATATTAGTTGGTCCTTATTAACTTGGCACACTCTTTAAGAAATCTTTAATTAGGGGTGTATTTTACTCCATCCCTCCATCTTTACTTTTCCACTTTTTTATTTTTGGATGTCCAATAATACTTGTCCAGTTTAGAAAATCAATGGATAATTTATCTATTTTTACCCATTTTACTCTTGGTATTAAATACAATACATCACTAATTTCATTTTTTAAAGCAAAAAATTTATTATATTCAAAGGGTGATATAGTAAAATCACCCCTCTATTTATTGTTTCTTAAGGTATGTACCAAGTCAAAAGTGGATAAGTATTTATGGACGGAGAGAGTACTAAATTAACCTTATTAATGATGCTTTAGAATTTTAAATTTGACTATTATTATTTTATATAGTTATTAATGCTAAAAGTAAAATGAAAAAGATATATACAAAATACTCTTGATTTCATAAATAGAACAACTAAATTAAAATAAATATTTTTATTAAGAGCACAAACTAAAATAAAGTGGAGGGTGTATAGTTCATGGGTAGCTAGCGAGTGTTCTAATAAGTTATAACTAGTAGCCAAAGAGAAACAAACAAAAAAGAAGGCTACACCAACTCCCGCCTGTCAAAAACTTGCATACACAAACTCCCGCCTGTCCAAAGCTAAGGAAAAGAAAGAAAGAAAAAAGTTAATACTATTTTATACTATTAAATTACTTTAAAAATAATTACAAATAAATATTCCTAAAATGATATTAATAATTACAAAAACTAAGTTGTGTTATATATACTACAACAAAATTAAGAGCACCGATTAATGAAAAATAAAATTGTATATCATCCGTGTGTATATGTTAAATTACGGCTTCTTCCAATAAAAAAGAAAAAAAAATCTGATTTTTGAACTTCTTAGTTGGCAAACGTTGTTTTATTCGTAAGGACAACTCACACTTATAAAGTAGCGAGCTGAAAATGGATGATGAGGAATAAAATGCAAGTGGCTAAATAGATAACAATTAAGTGTTAAATTAAAGGGAAAAGGGTCAAATTTATCCCTTTATTTTTAAAAAATTGGCTAAATATATCCTTCGTCATACTTTAGGATCAAATTTACCCTCGTTGTCATACTTTGAGGCCAAATTTACCTCTCTACTTTGGAAAATTGGCTAAATATACCCTTTGTCATATTTTGGGACCAAATTTACCCTCAATATCATACTTTGGGGCCAAATTTATCCTCGTTGTTAAGAAACTTTTCACTTGTACCCTTATTTTAACAAAAAGGCCCAGATCAACGTTAAATGACCCATTTTTAAAAAATAAAACACACCCTAATCTAACCCGCCCGATCCAACCCACAAAAAATTCACAAACAAATATACCCCTCTTTCAGTTTTGTTGATCGAATTTTTCCAACGAACAAATATATTTCTCTTTCAACGTGCAGCGCTGATAAGTTGTTTACAAATGAACAAAAAGTAAAATGGAATGAGATAATGCAGAAGCATAGAACTAGAGAAAATGTCTATTACAGACTCTGTACCTATTTCAGTTATGTTCAAATTTCAAAATTTGGTATGCAATTCTATGTACATTTAGATTCTAGAATCAGTGGATAAGTTTTCTGAGCAAATGACATGATGAAAAATTTGTGTAGATCCAAATTGTGTATAAAGACATAAGAATGAAGTCATGATTGACACATAATGCGACCTCTTAACTTAATCATCCAAAGAAATATCCAGTGGGTCTAATCAGTTGCATGTGACCGTTAAATGTCATTTTTCATGAGCTCTGCACTGGTGCAGATCCATGAACTGAGGGATGGGTATATTTGTGTGTGTTTGCACTGATGCAAATTCATTTTTCATGAGCTATGCACTAATAAATATCCAGTGCCTTAATCTCGTTGGAAAAATTTGACCAATAAAACTGAGGGGGGTATATTTGTTTGTGTTATTTTTGTGGCTCGAGTCGGGTCGGAGGGGAGGGGGTTAGATAAGGGTGTATTTTATTTTTTTAAAATGGGGCATTTAATGTTGATTTGATCGGGATTTTCTATTAAAGGAATGGTACATGTGAAAAGTTTTTTAACAATGAAGGTAAATTTAACCCCAAAGTATGACATCGAAGGTAAATTTAACCCCAAAGTATGACGAAGGGTATATTTAACTAATTTTCTAAAGTAAAGGGGTAAATTTGGCCTCAAAGTATGATAACGAAGATAAATTTAACCCCCAATATATGACGAAAAATATATTTAATCAATTTTTCAAAATAGATGGATAAATTTGACCCTTTTCCCTAAATTATAAGTATAAGTAGAGTGACTGCAACTCAATTTTTCTTTTTTACTATAAAAAAAAAAAAAAAGTGGACGTGTGCATAATCATTGGTTCTTTAATTGACTGGCAACAAGCCACAACAAAGAGACAATGATCAAATCCAAAAAGATAAGAAGCTGCAACTTGAATAAAGATGAGGATATTGACCTCAAGCTGTCACTTTTGAATAGGGGACATCAAAATCTGGTAGGTCGGATCGATGTTGAATTCCAATTTCATCATCAAAGTGAAAAGGAAATTGAAAAGCAATTCCTCATAAACTTTGAATACATCAGCTACTTGATTCACGGATTACATTTTCTACTCTTGTGCTTATCACAAAACAGTTGTAGTAATAAGCAGAGTCAAATATCCTAATGTCAGTGCTTATCATCTGGCATCCACTGTATTTTTTTTTATCGTTTTTTATCGGCAACAACTTGTATGATTTTTCTACTCCCCCGTTTATCTTTACTTGTCCACTTTTAACTTGACACATATCTTAAGAAATAATAAATAGAAGAGTGATTTTACTATATCACCCTTTGAATATAATAAATTTTTTGCTTTGAAAATGCAATGAGGGATTAATAGTATTTAATATCAATGGTAAAATGAAAAAAAAAAAAAGTAAATTATGTATTGATTTTTTAAATTGAATAAATATTGTTGGACATCCCAAAATAGAAAACTGGACAAATAAAGATAGACGGAGGGAATAATTACTTTATTTTAAACACTTTCCCAACGTGATTGTGGCGCACGTACCAATGTTGAATACAAGTCTTGAAAACACTACTATAAGCTTTGCCCTAATTAATTTACTTTTATTTGTCTCAATTTATGTGATATTTTTTAAATTTTGAGAGTCAAATAATGCTTTTTAATCATAATTTTCTTATGTCTTATAAAAATTTTGAATTGTCAACTATTGTGACTATAATATATATATATCTTTTATATAGTCTTTATATATGTAATGTATATTTAAAAATTTTGGCCAAATTTAAGTTTAAAATTAAAAAATTTGACTCTCAAAATTCAAATTGTGATACGTGAATTGAGACAGAGGAAGTACTTACTAATTAGAACATTATTTTCTTATGCTAGCAAGAGCTCAAATAACTGAGGATAAATAGAAGGGAAAGACTAGAACTAGAACATCTAGTGTGGATATGACTATAATATAGGGTAAGATGAATTATGATAATACTGACGAGACTCTAAGAAAAGGAAGCCTACAGAATTTCTACATGATGAGCTTTTCTAGTTCAATTACCCTTTTTCAGCTTTACCTGTTGTGCCGCCTATCATCTTTGTTTTGATATTTCAACTAAATAGTGTTTCTTGCCATATTCCATGGATTTCATATGACAATGACTTTTGAAATATTAGCACTTTTGGATTCCTTTTCTTCTTTAACAGTACCCTGCGTAGGGAGTGCGGGGTGGGGGCAAGGAAAAGAAAAACATAAATTAATACAAAACCAATTCTAAGTTATACAAACACGTATCCGTTAAAATGCCAACAAATAGGAGCAGGGTATTTTAACAAATTATAGTGGAGTATTCTATCGTATGGTTGTCGAAAGTAGAGAATTTTAGCTTATGATTATAGATCATCACAAGACATGTAAAATCTTGCGTCTAACGGTTGTTTTCGGAAACAAAATCTGTATTTAACAACAAGAATTTCAACCTTAAAGTTCAAGAATAAGTTCAAGAACAACAAAAAAGTTCAAATAACTTCAAACATAAATTCAACAACTATGAACTATCAAAATGAAGTTTCTACTACTTTTTAAAAAATAGCAAAACCATAAAGAAAAGAAATGAAACAGAAATGTAGAATCAAGTCCACCGAATTCACGGTGTGTCCTTGAGGAATTTATTCCCTTCAAGTACCCGAGGTTAATGGAATATATCCTCCCAGGATGAAATGATTCACTTCAGCAAATAGTGGTACCTCAAATTTTCTGAACTTCGAACGCACTCAACGACTTGATGATCACACTTGAGTTTTTAAGAAGAAGGTATTTTTCTTTCACTAATTTCGTGTCTTTACCTGAGGAAAAATTCAAGTATTTATAGTCAAAAGGTAGTGCTTCAGAAAAGAAGCAATGGTTCTTGAAAAGATGCACATTTCCGAAACGTCACTTGACCTGTGAACCCCATTTGCGTCCACAGGTCTTTAAATGACAATTTCCAGTGTCGTCTGCGGAGGTCACCTACGTCCGCAGGTGACGACCTGCGGCGCAGGTCATTCTTTCTGCTTTGAAACAGTGCCTCGAAGGATCGCGTCGCTTCCAGGTGCGTTACGACATGCGTCCGCACATGTCATGTTGTCCGCAAATGGAGAAAATTTTCGTATCAGATTTTGGATTAAAGCTTCACTAATTCTCAAGTTTCAAATGAATTTTATCCAAAAAGATAGTATCTCGATCGATCATTACCCAAATTCAAATCCAAATCTGAAGCCGAGCCGAGCGAGTGACGAGGACGGTGCGAGGCTTGTCTTGTTCTTGCCTCACTATCCACATGAAGGAATGCTTTTCAATATAAGCATAAGAAAATTTCTTTGTCCCACCAATGTGGGAGAAACACTCTTCTTTAAAGTGAAATCACAATTCACTCATTTTCCCTCCATTTGTTTTCCCTCCATTTTTCATTCACGTTTTCACTTAGCATCCAACAATTCCCCACATGAATGGGGAATAACTATTTCATAAAAAATTTACAGACAAGTGTGTGATCTACAAGCAAAGACTAATTGCATCTGAATAAGTAGGTTTCCCTTTGAACTTTCTGTAGTGAACTTGCATCTGATGCACTTGGTCAATCGGTAGATGTGATATCTTTGAACCGTCGAACTTTAATGTACACCTAGACAACACAAGTCACACAAGCAACCTTTTACCATTTATAGTTCTTACGATTTTGTTCGTTTCAGCCATGAACACAATTTGATTTCGTGAGAGCTTAGAGAATAGGCCTATCTATCATTCTCTTTGAAGCGGTTTCCACTTCACTCTTACATAGGTGATTCCTAAACATTTAATCCTATAGATCAAACAATTTGATCAAACCTGTCAAACTTAAAAACTATTAAAAAGCTTTCAACCATAAGCCTTATCCTTGTTTTCTGAATATTGTCTTCATCATGAAAATGGATTGAGTTAATTGATAATGTTGAACCGTCATTCACAACTTTGTTTGATCTCTTTGAACCTAGCTCTTGGGATCTCCAGTCCACTAGGTAGAGTTACCGCTGTGATGACTTGTCCTAGGCCTTAAACCCATTCCCTTCAATGATCTCTCAACTCCCTCTCTAGATAGGCCTTTTATAAGTAGATCCGACACATTATCCTTTGACTTCACATAGTCAATCGTGATAATTCCACTAGAGAGAAGTTCTCTAATGGGTATTATGTCTCCATCTTATATGACGAGATTTACCGTTATACATCATGCTCCCTTCCCTACCTATTTCCGCTTGACTATCACAGTGTATGCATACTAGTGCCAATAGTTTGGGTTAATAAGAAATATCTTCCAAGAAGTTTCGGAGCCATCCAGCTTCTTCACCGGCTTTACCTAATGTGATAAATTCAGATTTCGTCGTAGAGTGGGCAATACATGTCTGTTTGGATGATTTTCAAGAGACTACTCCTCTACCAAGAGTAAACACATATCCACTCATGTATTTTACTTTATTCGATCCGGTGATCCAATTTGCATCACTATATCCTTCAATTACCACTGGATATTTGTTATAATGCAAAGCAAAGTCTTGAGTATGTTTTAGATACTCCAAAACTCTTTTCATTGCCATCCAATGAGTTTGATTAAGATTACTCGTGTTCCGACTTAATTTACTAATAGTGCATGCTATATCTGGTCGTGTACAATTCATGATATACATCAAACTTTTCAACACTCTTGCATAATTCAATTGTGAGTCACTTTCACCTTCATTCTTTTTGAAGTGCAAAGCTCACGTCTAATGGAGTCTTGGCAATATTGAAATCCAAATACTTGAACTTGTCAAGTACCTTTTCAATATAATGAGACAGTGACAATGCCAACCCTTGTAGACTTATATGAATTCTTATTCCTAAGATCACATCAACAACTCCAAGGTCTTTCATATCTAACTTGCTCTCAAACATTCGTTTAGTCGCATTTATGTCAGAAATGTCTCTACTGATGATCAACATATCATCCACATACAAACAAACAATGACTTTGCGATTTGGAGTGTCTTGAATGTAGACACATTTATCACATTCATTTATTTTGAATCTGTTTGTCAACATGGTTTGGTCAAACTTTGCATACCACTGTTTGGGTGCTTATTTAATCCATAAAGTGACTTAACAAGTTTTCTCACTTTCCTTTCTTTACCAGGAACCACAAAACCCTCAGGCTGTTCCATGTAAATTTCTTCTTCCAATTCTCTATTTAAGAATGCAATTTTCACATCCATTTGATGGATTTCAAGACCATATACCGCAGCTAAAACATGAATAAAAATATCCTACACTGGAACATAGCCTAGACAACATCATAAAAACATTAAACTCAAGGTCTAATGAATGGAAACATATGTCTTTTGGAGGATGGAGGGCTCACCACTTACCAACTGCTCTCCCAAAAGAATTCTAGTGCTGAACAGGGTCACCGAAAAATACTTTGGAACCTACATCATGAAAAGATGTAGCGTCCGGGGATGGTCAGTACAATGAGTACTGGCATGCGACCCAGGAAAAGAAACCAAAACAGTTTATAACATTCATATCATAAGAAGAAATAGAGGAAATATGGAGCAAGCAACTAAAAATGTAAAGACATGACCATTTGACACATTTAGTCTGAACTTTGTAGTTTGGACCGACATTTAGTAATCCACGGGCTATATGGGTCCGGTATTCGCCCAATCGGTGGGCTCCCCAATCCATATTTTCCGTATGAACTGAGATCAACATAATTTGGTCATCATAAAATCCTCATTGAGGACAACATCATAAAGTCGTCCCATTTGGGAGCGAACCACCCCTATGTCAGGAAAACATAGGTTTCGGCATTGGGTTACGAGGACTTATGCCTTCTCGGTGGACTACACAATTCCCTTTAAGCCTAAATTAAAACATTATTCATAAACATTAATTCAAAGAGTCATTTCATAAAGGCATTCACATTTTGGTATCGTCATACCAAGACTTGCAAGCCATACCTATCATGCCAAGATCATTATCATAAAACATTATAGACTCTTTATCCCGTCGTTTGAAAACGTGAGTATAATCATAATTGAATTCTTCATAACAACTTCAAAACGTTTTTCATATATATATATATATAAAACCTTCAATGATACAAAGGATGGGAAACAATGTTATTTCTTGTTAAACTCCAAACTTTCAAGAGACTCAATATTCATGGCTTAAATGATTTATACTTTCAACATTCAATTTCAAAACATAAGGGTTCATTATTTTCAAATAACTATCTTAGTCTCAAAACCCCAAACACATGTTTAAAAATCCACCCATAGAGAAAAGGGAAGAATTGACATAAGCTTTCATTATGGAATCCTTAACCATAATTTCAAATCACCAACACAATATACATATATAATAATTTAAATTCGTAATTTATACAATAATTGAAGTAGGGAGTGTTCAACATTCCTTTTTGACTAAAAGAGATTGAGAAACACTTGAATCCTTAGCCTTGAAGCTTGAACCCTAATTGAATTCTCTCTTGGTATTTTGGGGAAGAGTAAAATGTGTTTTTGGAGAATGAATTTCGTAATTAGGGATTTGGGGTAGTTTAGTATAAGCAGGGGATGGTTTTTAATCAAGGAAAAAGACCAAATATTCCCTTAGAATGCATTTTAAAAGTGTAAAAAATTCTTATCTTACTGTTCAAGTGACGGACCATCAGACCCCTGACGAACCGTCAGAATGTGGCAGAAATTTGGCCTTACTAGTTGAGCCTGATGGATTACCTTGACGGGATTTCACAAGTGCGACGGTTCGTCACTCCGAGCCATCATAAGTGTGATGGTTCGCCACTCCGAGTCGTCACACTTTGGCAGACAAACACCTTTCAGTAAACTGAGAATAACTTTCTACTCCGATATAGGATAAAGCCGAAATTAGATGTGTTAGAAAAGAGACTCAAAGTTCTTTAATTTGGTGGGTCTTGAGATACAAAACTATTTATATTTTAGGAGTTATGCTCCTTTGAAGTTGACCCTAGTAAAATTGTATACGGAAATTCAATCGGTAAGGAAGTTTTCAACTTAACTTTGTGCTAGAAGTTCCTTAGGACCTTAATTCATATCTAAAGCTTTTCACACACTAAGGAATTGATCTTAACACCTATATACCATTAGAAATCATTAGGTTCTGGTCTATACACCTTTGATAAATGGGTTGGATCTTAGCTTAGGAAAATTCGGGCAGTTATAATATCTCCCATTGGGATCATTCATCCTCGAATGATGGCCAGGGACTTTGAATTCTATAAGCATGAGGTAAGGATTTGAATTTAACATTATGACTCATCTTAAGCTCTTAAAGATCAAGGGGAAATTCCATGACAACATCGACCCATCAAAAATAAATTAATTCATGGGACCTTGGGATTTCATCTAGGCACATACGCTAAGGCCTGAATATGAAAAGATTATGGATGGGCATAGGATTGATACCTTTAATACATCATCCGAATATGAAATAGGGAAGGAGATCCAGCCTTCATTTTCTCAATTGAGGTATGTGGAATTATTAAAGCTCTATGCGTATGGACATAAGGGCAGAGTTTCACGTCAAGACTTTACTTCTAACTCACATACATCAAGAGGAGCTTCATGACAACACCGAGCAACTGTGGTAAGCACGAATCATGAAATGTCGAAGACTTAACATAGACATGATCTAGGACATGAGTTCTACAAAACTTGATCATAGTGACGAAAGGCATGAATTCCATGAAATCATAACCATGGATTAAGATGGATACATAATAAGAAATATAGTAGTGCTGCACATAGGAATGAGAGTATTTCCACCTCAAATGATGTAACCAAAGTCCCTAAGCTTAGCAACCCTTCTTGACTATGCTTCTCCTCTGAATACCACACTTCATCAATTTCATCTTATAATATCCACTCCAACACATAATTACCAAAGTCTGAGACTAACTTTATATTGTTTCCATTTTCAAGCCTAACTAGGAGTCACAAGGTCCTACATATAGTGCAATCATACTGATTTAAGTTACGAAAATTTCTTTTACAATCTATATCTCTCTCAAATCTCTTGCCCCCCAAAATACTACTCCACCTTATCACTATAATCAACCAACCTCAAGCTCTAATTAAGGGGTACTAGCCACATAAAATAATGGCTTGCATACCTATAAATCGCAACATTCAAGCCTATTATTACTACAACCCCTTTATGAACTTCCACACCTAAAACAAGCATCCTTAATCACTTTCACAAGTATTTACACTATATATCCCCCTATCTAAACATTTCACTTAACAAAAATTCATCTCCTACTTCCTTTTCCACCTATCACCTTAGCTCGAGTTGTCACACCATAATTTTCACAACACTGAACATCTACTCCCTTATCTTAAAACATTACTATGCTACCATCACCACTATCATCCTAACAAAAGAAAGATCAGTAAGGAACTAGAGTACGAGCATCAGTAATAGGATTGATACTACTCAATTACATCTCTTATTTGTCACACTATTTAAGGTGGGTCCTGCGATGTAAGATATGGTACAATTGGCATGAAGTACTTCATCTATCAAACATATAAATCATGAATAGAGGGTCGTCCCAACATAAACACAATCCTAACATAACATGAGTTCTTAGGACTGGGCATACTGAAAAACATGAGTGCATATATCAAGAGTTGTATAACATAAGGTTGGAATTCATAAATTCAAGGAATATGACTAAGACCGCTGCTTGAAGCTATTGCCTCTCATTCTGGGAACTGAGAATGGTCATAAGTTTGCATAGTGAGTGTCATTTTAGGCTTAGGCATGACATAATATGAGTCGATAATATATAGAAAAGTATAGTTTCTTAGAACTGAGCATAACAAGAGACATGGATTCATAGATCATGAGCATCATAATATAAACCTAGACTCCTAGAATCTTGCAGAAAAGTTTGGATCGCTGAGAGATGCTATTGCTTATTATTCAAGGGACAGAGCATGGTCATGAGTTTATGAGGAGAATTCAGATCTCAGAGATAAGCATGGATAGAAGGCATAAGGTGTAGATAGGGAGTCATCTTATGCTGAAATGCGAGGAATACACAAGATAATAAGGGATCACTAAGGCACACATCATAACTCTTTTTTTAAAACTCATCATCATTAGAAATATCAAGACTTGCCCTAGTTTCAACACCTCATCAGCTCCTACTTATCTCAAAGGCCACTATCCTAGGTCTGCGACCCTATTCTTTAAACAATTATATGTACAAGACTCAGCAAAATGGGGTATCACTAAGCACATAAATAATAACTTGCCCTAATAAACTATTCTAGAAAAAATACTAACTTCTTGCTATAACATTTCTTCCAAGGGTATTACTCTAAACTTTCTCTATCGTCCAACGTCATCATCATATAACTTATATTTTCATTGACATACATATTTATTCCCTCTATCACTTAACAATCTGACATCCTATTCATAGTCTACTAGCTTCACACCTCTAATCTCATATCCACCTAGCTCAAGGAAAGTTAAAACTATATTAAGATATTTAACCTCGTCTATCTGAAATAAACCCCTCAATTCAGTTTTACAAAACACCATACTATATTTACCTAGCCTTCTTCATATGAAACAACTCAAGAACACTTACTAGGAACACATAACACTTATAAACTTAAAATCTCATCTAACAATATACTACCTGGGTACAACTTATTCTTATAAACTTAAAGCTCTTATTCATCTAATTACTTAGCCACAATTCACTGCTTCAACACTAACCCTCATGAATATATCATAATTACACATTCAAATTTTTTTTTTTCCATAAGTTATCAACCTAAGCTCTTGCACACATCATATCTTGCCTACTAAATCCATTTTCTACAAATCTTGTATCACTATCCTTGAGCTACCAATATTTCCTCCACAGTCAGCATCTAAAGTTCAAACTTAGCGTCTAGTACCAATCATGGACAGTCAATGAAACATCTTACATATTATACTAGCCGATCAATTTTTTATTTTTTTTTGATAAATTCATTGACCTAAATTTCCTATTCCACTTAACTGCGGCTCGCAAACACATTCTTCTTCACAACATCACTACTGCACTTTAGTATTTACTACACATCTTCTTACATACTAGGCTGGCCTACCACAACTAGGTAAAATTACGAAGCACTGGGTATATTAAAATATCATGATAAGAATAGTCAATCCTAGTCCCACAACCCATCCAATTAAAGTCCACTAACACATTCCTTTTTTCCATCATATCTATTATTCCATAAATATATTTCAACCACATTCATAGTTCTATAAGCATCAATAAGACTCTCTCTCTAAGAACCACAAATTGAAGCGTAAATTTATAAATTCCTAACTACCCTAGATTTTCATTACCAACCTATAATTGATCCTTGCTGCCATAATAATAGAACATCACGAGCTCCTTCCCTAGATCACGTATATATTCTAAATCATTTTAACTAATCACTCTTTCTCTACTAACCACCATAAATTCTGCAAATTTGCCACACCTTAGCCAACACTATAAGAGCATACCACCCTCAACACTCACTTAATGGGTACAAACTTAGTTACCTTTCTTCGATCAGACAATACCTTCACTCTCATCCTTCTAAGCTTATGTCTCCATGTCTCTGGCTCTGGGATCATCTTACTACTCATATCTTATAAAACTCTAATTAACACTATCTCATCGTGTTGCAACATCACTCTAACATTCACCTACCTACCTTTCCTCTTAAGCGTGACATCTGCAACAAAGTTTTTAAAAGGGTCAAGATACACATCTTACCTTAAAAAATCACACGATTAATATGGGTAGGGGTATACGCTTTGAATCCATGGACTTGAATACACCAATGGACTTATCTTAAGCCCTTTGTGCAGTTTCATAACTTTTTGACGACTCTATTCGAAATATTCACATCGTTAGGGCCCTAGGCTTTAACACTTCTATCTCTTCGAAAATGAGACACAGTTAGCGGAATTAGAGCGATGCAGGAATTTGGATAAGTTTCTTCTAGACAACTCAATTGCACGATCTAGAGTATAAAAGAATGGGAAATATTTCCTAAATGTCTTGTAGCCTCCTCTTTATAAGTGTGGCGTGCTACACACCCATAAAAATGACTCTACTTGACACGACTTCCTAGACACCCTGAGACCCAGAACTGTGCTCTGATACCAAATTTGTCACAACCCGAGCCTAGGCCCTGGACGTGACGGGCATCCCAAACCAATGATGGCTCAAGAAGACCCCTTAGCATTACATCATAAGCATAGTTATAAATGCGAAAATAGCCCCATAATTTATTAAATCTAAGAAAATTTGAAAACTCCAAGTCTGAAAGTATGACATAAAAATATTTAACTTATTCAGTCCACGAAGCCTCTAATAACATGATAATAATATACTGCACCGGAACATGGCCCCGGCAACACCATAAAAACATTATACTCAAGGTCTATTGAATGGAAACGTATGCTTTTCGGAGGATGGAGGGCTCATCACATGCCAACTGTTGTCCCGAAAGAATCCTAGATTAAAATAGGGTCACGGGAAAATACTTTGAAACCTTCATCATGAAAAGATGTAGCGTCCAGGGATGGTCAGTATAATGAGTACTAGCATGTGACCCAGGAAAAAGGACCAAAACAGTTTATAACATCCATATCATAAGAAGAAATAGAGGAAATATAGGGAAAGAAACTAAAAATGTAAAGACATGACCATTTGAAATATTTAATCTGAACTGTGTAGTTTGCACCGATATTTAGTAACCCACGGGCTATATGAGTCCGGTATTCACCCAACCGGTGGGGTCCCCAATCCATGTTTGCCTTATGAACTTAGATCAATATAATTTGGCCATCATAAAATCCTCATTGAGGACAACATCATAAGGTCGTCCCATTTGGGAGTGAACCACCCCCACGTCGGTAAAATATAGGTTTTGGGCGTTAGGCCATGAGGACTTACACCTTCTCGGTGGACTACACAATTTCCTTTAAGCTCAAATTAAAACATCATTCATAAACATTAATTTAAAGAGTCATTTCATAAAGGCATTCACATTTTGGTATCGTCATACCAAGACTTACAAGCTATACCTATCATGCCAAGATCATTATCATAAAATTTTATAGACTCTTTATCCCGTCGTTTGAAAATGTGAGTATAATCATAATTGAATTCATCATAACAACTTCAAAATATTTTTCATATATTTAAAACCTTCAATGATACAAAGGGCGGGAAACAATGTTATTTCTTGTTAAACTCCAAACTTTTAAGAGACTCAATATTCATGGCTTAAATGATTTATACTTTCAGCATTCAATTTCAAAAAATAAGGGTTCATCATTCTCAAATAACTATCTTAGTATCAAAACCCCAAACACATGTTTAAAAATCCACCCATAGAAAAGGGAAGAATTGACATAAGCTTTCATAATAGAATCCTTAACCCTAATTTCAAATCACCAATACAATATACATATATAATAATTTAACTTCATAATTTATACATTAATTGAAGTAGGGAGTGTTCAACATGTCTTTTTAATGAAAAGAGATTGATAAAAACTTGAATCCTTAGCCTTGAAGCTTGAACACTAATTGAATTCTCTCTTGATGTTTTGGGGAAGAGTAGAATGTGTTTTTGGAGAATGAATTTCATAATTAGGGGTTTGGGTTCGTTTAGTATAAGTGGAGGATAGTTTTTAATCAAGGGAAAAGACTAAAATATCCCTCAGAACGCATTTTAAAAGTGCAAAAAATTCCCATCTGATTGTTCAGGTGAAGGACCGTCAGACCCCTACCATCAGAACATGGCCTCACTGGTTAAACCTGACGGCTTGCCTTGATGGGCCTTCACAAGTGTGACAGTTTGTCACTTCAAGTCATCACACTTTGGCAGACAGACACCCTTCAGTAAACTAAGCATAACTTCTACTCCGATATTGGATTTAGGCAAAATTGAATGTGTTGGAAAGAACACTCAAAGATATTTTATTTTGTGGGTCTTGAGATACAAAACGATTTATATTTTAGGAGTTATACTCCTTTGAAGTTGACCCTATTAAAATCGTATTCGAAAATTCAATCGATATGGAAGTTTTCAACTTAACTTTGTGCTAGAAGCTCCTTAGGACCTTAATTCATATCTAAAGCTCTTCACACACTAAGGAATCAATATTATCACCTTATACCATTAGAAAGCATTAGGTTCAGGTCTATACACCTTTGATAAATGGGTCGGACCTTAGCTTAGGAAAATTTGGGGTGTTACAACAAGACACCCTAACTAAATGAAGGGGAAGTTCCCTTGTTTGATCCCTGTGATTCTTCTTAGTCTTATTGCTACTATAAATGGGGACTTATCATGTAGATAGAAAAAACTCTTTGATTTGTTGACAATCTGTCCTGACACTTTCTCATTATCTTTCAACACCTTCATCATCTTAATCACAGATACTCTATCACCATAACAGAAGATTGTTATGTCATCAGCATAGGATAAGTGATTATTTTCAGGGCTCCATTTGGGTAGCCCATATCCCTTGAATTGCTTATCTCTATGAATACTGTTAAGTCCCCTAGCTAGTACTTCTGCTGCAATTATGAACAAGGTTGGTGAGAGAGGGTCTCCTTACTTTAGACCTCTAGAATATTGGAAGAAACCATAAGACTGACCATTAATTAGTACAGAGTACCAATTATTTGAGACCACTCTCCACACCATATCAATTTTAACTTCTGAGAAGCCAAACTTCCTTAGGACTTTAGTCAAAAAAAATCCAAGAGACCCTGTCATAGGCTTTTTCCATATCTAGCTTTACGACTACATTAATGTTCTTATTTATCATTTTAATGTCTCTTATTATCTCCTGAGAAAAAAGGACATATTCTGTGATGCTCATTCCTTTTACAAAACCTGCTTGAGTTTGTGAAATGATGCCAGGCAACACTCCTGCCATTTTCTCATGCACCATCCTTGAAATTATCTTATTAGTAAAGGAACTAAGGCTTATGGGTCTCATGTCTGAGAATTTTCTCACCTCATCCTTCTTAGGAATCAATATCAAGTTGGTATGAATGACAATCTTGGGCAACTCTTGCCCACAGAAAAAGGCTCTGACCAATTTAGTGATATCCTCCCCTATGATGTCCCAATAATTTTGGAAGAATAAACCAGAAAAACCATCATGGCCACAGGCACTTCTCCATTTAATTCAAAGACAACTCTTTTTTCTTCTTCCTGACTAAGTAGTCTGATCATTTCTTCATTTTGTTTCTCTGTTATCAGATGAGGAATGCGTTGTAACATAAAAAATTCTTTATTAAACACTTCCTCTCTGAACTAACTTTCAAAGAAAGATACAACCTCCTCCTCTATTTGTTGATTTGTGTGTGTTGGCACTCCTTGATTGGTGGTAATTTCATCTAGATAAAGTTTCTTCCTTCTTCCTTTTACATATGTGTGGAAGAATTTTGTATTCTTGCCTCCTTCTGCAAACCACTTCATCCCAACTTTTTGTTTCCAGTATTCCTCTTCAATCCTTAGGTATTTCTTCAGTTTTGCTTGCATTCTGCTTAGTTCAGCTCTATTTTCTGCTGATGGTTGTATTTCTAGTTATGTCTCCTTAATTCTAATGATGTCTTCTATAGTAGAAATCTATTGGAATATATTCCAAAAACTTCTTTACTCCATGTTGCTAAAGCTCTTTTCACTTTCTTCAGCTTAGCCTGAAACTCCACAAAAGGACTCCCCACAAAATCAATAGTCCAATTCTACTGTACAATTCCTCTAAATTCTTGGTGCTTGGTCCAAAAATTCAGGAATCTAAAAGGCTTGATTGTAGGTTCTTCTGATGAATCACAGACCATATGGAGAGGGGCATGATCTGATCCTTGTCTAATAAAATAATGAACCTCGATAGATGGGAAAATCTCCATAAAAGCCTGGTTCACCAAAATTCTATCCAATCTTTTGAATATGTAGTCTCCTTCAATCCTTCCATTCCATCAAGTGTATTTGCTCCCTGAAAATCTTACCTCTGCAAGTACACGATTGTTTATACATAGAGAAAAATTAGTGGCTTCATGTTGTGTAAATGCAAGACCTCCCAACTTCTCATCTTCATTAAGTATCACATTGAAATCTCCACCAATAATCCATGGATCATTGATTTCCTTTGCAAGCTTCTCTAATTCTTTCCATATCTCCAATCTTTCCAATGCATTACATCTAGCATATACAGATGAAATAAAGAAGGATTTATTGTCCTTGTAAAATTTCATAGATAACAAATACGATGCCCTCGAAAGTGAGGAGAAGAATAAAGAAGTAGGGAATGTGATACAATGTCTTCTTTGGAATGACTTCTTTTTTATGTGGTATTAAGTTTGAATTCCTGACTGCTCTCTTTTGAATTACTTTTCTACACACTTTCCACTGGTTTAGAACTGCTATCTTTTGTCTGCTCCTTCTTCTCCCCTTCATTACTTGATATTCTATAGGATCTACAGACTTCAAAGGGGTTTGAAAGTTACCATCTTTCTCCTTGATTGGGTCATTCAGATTGCTGCTGGATTTGGGGGATTGATTATCCTTTCTATTTTCCACAGTTTCTTTTACTCCTTTCTTTGTTACCTGCTGTTGCTTTTTCTGTGTCCTTACTTTTTTATTCTTCTCCTCACTTTTGAGGGCATCGTATTTGTTACCTGTTGCAATTCTAACTCTTTTCCATACTTTATCTTATTGTTGGAATTTTCTTCTACCTCCTTCTTTATTGTGCTTTTGCTCTTTGAACTCCTCATTGACCTTTTCTTTCTATTGTTCCTCCATTTCACCTTGTTGTGCCTTCCCTTTGTTCTCCTTTTTGTTTTCTTCTTCCTTTTGAAGTTTTTCAGCATCTCCTTTGTGTGGTGCCTCTCCCTGATCAATCTTCTCATTCTTTGGATACAATTCTGGATGTTCTACATAACAATGTTGTTCATTATGTCCCTGGATCATACATGTCTTACAATATTTATGGACATAATCATACTTAATCCTTATCCACTTGTCCACCACTTCTCTATTCTTCTTTTTCATTCCAATGTTAATACACTTTGGAAATTCCCCCAGTAAATCAACTTCTACCTTCACTCTAGCATAATTGGGTCTTGTCTGATTTCTGGTGGCCATATCCACTTGTAGAGGTTTGCCAACTACAGATGCTAATGAAAACACTGTTTTTCTTCCAAAAAAATTGGGGGAGTGATGGAAAGAATATCCATGCTATAGCTGTAGTTGTTTCTTCTTCTGGATCGAACAATGGATCCCACTTCAATGTTCGCATGAGGTAGGACCAATTATGAAGTGTGATGTAAAAAGCAGGCTTTGATAGAAGATTAACATAATCTTCCAATTGAGTAGCCCGTATCAAAACATATATGTTACTAAGTAATCCGATAGTGCACTCTCCCTTCAATTTGCATTGATTGGGAATTAACCATCTCAGATCTTGGATATCAGGTCATCCATAGAAAAATTTCCCAATCACCGCGTATTGTAAATTCTCGTCAATTATCATCTGGTCTACTTCTTCCTGCTCCCATATAACTCGTGGTTCTCCATGCAGGTATGAAACTGGCTTTAATGGAATAGGTTTTAAGTTTGCGGGTGGTGGCTTCAAATATGTAGCATAGGTGGATGTTTGTGGGGTTGGCGTTGATTGACCAAACTCCGGTGGAGGTTGTCCACTGGCCACGGTGGCCATTACCATCGGAAAAGGAATAGGCAAAATTAGGGTTTGACGACGGTAGGATTTTTGGTAGAGAGCTTTTTCTCTCTATTTGTATTTGTCGATTGAAGATAGTAAAGATATTTTGACCCTCGTTTTTTTACATATTTGCCATTATTTATGTAGTTTTCCCTTTCAACTAAAACATGTAAATTATGGGTGACAAATAGATGGGCTAAAGTGAGCTGTATTTAAACGGAACGAAATGAGCTCATATTGTACAACTCTACTCAACATTCAGTTGAAATAAGATGAATGGGGCTAAAGTAAGCTAAACAATGATAAAATAGCGCTACTCGCCATTGTTTACCATCTCTAGGAAAAATAGTCACTTACCAAATTTTACTTACGGAATTTAATATTTCATGAAAATGTCTATTTTTCGATGTACAATTGGCATAATTGTACTAGCCGTATAACAAAGTGGCAAAAGGCATAATTTGCTGTTATTAGCAAGTCCAACCCAATTTGGTAATTTTAATAAAAAGTTTGGTAAATTGTAGCCAACTGCACAAATTCACACTTCTTCCACTAGTCACTGAAGATTCTCCACAATTTCCTCCATAGCTCCATGATCTCAAAAGCTAAGCCAAATTGAGTCAGATTATTCTTTGAAATGGCTCTGATGAAAAACGTATTTTTTTAGTCGACTATCCTCGTTTTCTTTTTTTTTTTTTGATAAGTACCAATTTGATGAGGGTGGCTATAACTTATGTAAGAAGCTCGACCAAAAATATCAATGTCCACTTCAAGAACACATACTATAATACTTGAATTTTGGATCTCTTTCTCTAGTCATGCTTGAAGAGACCATTCTCGTTAATTGATCCTAAAACAGGCGCACAATTAGGACACCAAGTTATGTTGGCCAGATTTCAAGTTTCTTTTTTTCTTCATTTTTTTTTGATTTAAATGATGTTTTATATTAGCACATGGAATGACAGGTGGTTATGGTGGTTTCGTGCCGGTGGTGCAGCAAGGTTGTGGAATCAAGAAAATAGTTTTTGAGGTGTATATTCCCCAATATCTATGTATATCTCTTATGTATATCCGCATTTTTCTGTATTTCTCTGTATGTCCATGAAAATTTATTTGTGATATGCAATGATATACGTGATATGCATATGTGATATACACTGATGCATTATCATTTTCTTTGTTGATGTCAATAATGAATTTTGACTCAAATCAATCCAAATCACCGTCAATATGTCTCAAATTGTATATATATCATCATCCAGATGCTTACGACAAATTCCAACTAAAATTATTGAAAAATAAAGAAAAGTATTTTTAGATGGTAAAGTAGAATCAATCTTGGATAAAAACTGTCGCAAAAATGGAGCATTCGAGGACTTGCTATCTTTTCAACTATAGAGGACTACTTTGAGAATTTTATGGATCATTAAGGAAAAATGATATGCAAGATTAGAATTTGTCGTCTCCAAAATATCAATTGATATTTTTATTTGGGGAGTGAATATGTGTTGTACTCTCTTTCTTTTAACTGAGGTTTTGCTCTATCGGGTTATTCTAATAAAATTTCTAATAAGACAACTATCAATTTGTATGACAAGATATGTGTACTCTTTTTTCTTTTCTAGTGTAGTAAATGTGCTTTACACGTGTAGCTGAGCGATTATTGTCTCAGTTATATTTAAAGAACATTCATCTAACTTATAATAAAAATGAAGCTTACAAAAAATGCAAATTCTAATTTTATGAAATAACTAAGTTATAGTTTTATTCAATATGAAATTATTTTTAAAAATAAAAAGTCAATCAACATTTCATATTGAGATTTCATGTTTTTACAGTGTAGATTTAACTGAAGATGATTAGAAACTGAAAAGAATACATAACAAAAACACACGATTAACTTAAACAACTTAAAGTACGTTGTGTTTTTCTAAAAAAAAATTCTTTTATATATGGATTGTATAATTAAAAGAAGAAAAAGAACTCAATATAATTATAAATACAAAATGAACTTAGACTATTTAAATCTTTTTTTGCATACAACTGCTGTGAATTAGAAAAGTTTTGATGGATTAGTTAATATAATAAAGAAATATTATTTATAAGTTAATAAAACTTCATCTGATAATAAAGTATTAGTAGAACTTTTAACATAGTTCAATTAAGGATAAGGAAAGATTTAAATAAGCAAGATTTTGGTCAATTTTAAACCCTAAATATTAGGAGTTCGAATGTCAGAAAAAAAAATCCATCTTACGAAAGAAAGATATTTCAGTGAAGACTTTTGGGGTCTTATTTGATACTAAATATTAGGACTTTGACGTTTATAAGGAAACTAGTTTAGGATATGTGTGTTGCACGTGTGTCTAATGCACTGTCACTACAATAACTAATTAAAATGAGTTGACCAACTCATGCACTACCATCCTTCAAATTTACAAAATAAATATTAGCAACAATAAGTACCACAAATTGAACGAAAAAGAAAGAATGAAATTTGCTACTAATTGAAAAATGCTCTGGAAGGACTATAGTTAATAAGAACATGGATGGTTGTTATCTAATTGTATTGTGTGGTTACTTTAAATACAATGTTTGATTTGATTATTACTTAAATTTTATTGTATCACATTGTTAAATCCATCGTTAGGTAAAAATAAAGTTTCTCCTCTCTTAACTTTAACTAAAAAGTCTGAGTTCGAATCATAAAATGAAAAAAGAAAAATCCTAATAAACAAGCGCCTCTCCTTTAATGCGCTTACATGACGTGAATCCGAATTAATTGAGACCCCAAATCACGTACAGACAAAAATGACAAAAGATATCTATAACAAATAATTATTCTGCAAAGCAAAATTTGGAAGATAAAAAACATTGTATTATCCAACACATGAAATTCTCTTTTTAACTATTTACATCACTACTAAGTACACATGGGTCTTTTCTACTAACTTTTCATTCTTAGAATTTTATTCAGTTTTTCATTTACTAAAACAAACCAAAAATGGAATAAGGTAAAAAAATTGAAGTAAGCAGCAGAAGCAATGTATATACAAGAGAAACCTACATAAATTTTTTCTCATATAGATGAATAAAATGTAAAGAATATAAATATACTAGTAATAGCCATCACTATTACTAAATTAGCCAAGCATTTTGTTGTTGATGGTTCTTGTTCTGTTCCAACATTTGGGAAATGGCCATTAGCAATGAAATCAGAGAGTAATTGATCTTCGAAGGAAAATGTCTTCATCATCCATTTAGAAGCCTCTTTTTCAGATTCTGGGATTTTCTCTAGCAGAATGCATCGAACATGAATGTGTATTTCAGATGGATCAACATCAAATGCGTTGTCCAAAAATATTGGGCACTGATTTTTGTATGCAATGGTCATATCATAAAATGCAGATTCAACAAATCGGATAGTATGATTGTATGAATAAGAAGGAGAAAAGACCGTCTTTATAAAGATCAAGAATAGATAAATAAGTCATAAAATAATCTTTCGGCAGAACTTTACTACTATAATAGTAAAGTTACCATTTTTTTGCCAAAATCTTAGTTCTAAACAAGTTGGAATTGAGAATCTTACATACATTGTAGTGCACACAGTGTGAATTCATTGAGTCTAAAATCAAATTAAGCCTAATACAAGTCTTGCAACTCAAGAATACCTGAATCTCCAAACAAACTTCACTGAAATAGTAGAAACGTTTGTTAAGATGGTGCAAAAACTCCCCCCATCAGTAGCATTAAGATTATTAGGCTTAGTTTGAAGGAGTTGTAGCACAGGAGAGCGCCTAGTACAAATATCAAAATCTAGGCAAGAAATCGCGACCTACAAGTGTTTCAAGCACACTTGATTTCCCACTACTTTGACTCCCTACTACAGCAACCTGCAGCAGCTCAATGGTGGATTGATTTCCAAGCTATGCGAATATGTCTGTATAACTGAATGACCTAATAATGCTGGCGCCACCGTTTCTTCCTTCATGGTTAATGATACAATGTACTATTAGTCCCTGTAAAAAAGAGGATAGAAAAAGAAGTTATTACTACATTGATTGGCAGAATCATATTTACAATCGGTTAGCCCATATACTTTAAGTCAAAATTATGATCAAGCCAAAACATCATATATAAGCACGAAACGTACTTCCACAAATAGCTTTTAACTTGAAATAATTTTCAATGTAAATTTTATCTAGAAAGTCCATGTGGTACTGTATTGGTGTTAATCTTTATTCATCTTGAGGCTCAAAAGTAAAGTTTTCAATTATATACATCCAATTATCATAATCAAATCACGATACCATACGGCAAGATGTAGAGAATTACTCCAGCATTCCATACATCTACTTCTGAGTCATAGTCTCTCTCCAGCACTTCGGGAGCCATGTAGTACGGACTTTCCACAATTTCGTTAAATCTCTCGTCTATAAAACTAATATGACAAGCTAAATAGTTAATATAATGTTCAATTATTAAACTGCATCAAGATATAAATATTACAAAAATTACCAGGCTTAAAGAATATTGAGAGACCAAAATCAATTGCAATGGTGTTGTCTATTGAATAACATGGTTCGTCAACAACAATAGTAGACTTAAACATTCAAAAATAATAAACATATCAATTACTCAACCACAGCAAGATATAAATATTAGGAAATTAATTAACAGGCTTAAAGAATACTGAGAGACCAAAATCAATTGTCTTTAATGGTGCTGTCTATTGAATAACAAGGTTCTTCAACAACAATAATGATAGACTAAACATTCAGAAACAAAGAATATAAAAGACGACTTGTAGCTTCTTTCCATATATATATATATTGTACGACTCCTAAATTTTTCAGAATCCTAATTTACCATAAATTTTTCTCTTACCATATAGTTATGGACTCCTAAATTTTTTAAATTAAATAATAATTTTAAAAAAATAGTAAAAAGACGATTTTATCTATTGCGAAAACTTTTAATGAAGGGCAAAAAATTCGATTCACTTTTTTAAGGGTCTTCACACTTTTAATAAATTAGAGATAATATTTTAGTTGATTTCAATGTCTTTAATTTTAAGATTTCCCAATTCCCACATAATAATTTAAATATCAACAATTTTAATAAAGTGCGGTTGATCTGAAAGTCCTAAATATTAGAAAAATAATTAAATAGTACTAACTCTAGTGTGAAATCTGCTTTTACAGGTTAAAAAAGGCTAATGAACACGTATATCCCCAATCAATTATTATATACAACTTATATAAAAATGATAAATTACTTATTCAGATGTTATAGACCATCGCATGTGAGACCAAAAACCTAGTAGCATATAATTTGACCTCGAGCAAGCATAAGCAGATACAATTTGAAAAAAGAACGGATTGAAAAACAAACCTACAAGACATATTTTATAGAATTGACTCAAAGCTATCAACTTGAATATTTGTATCGGTGAGATACAAACACTTGCTAGGACTTTCTTCTAAGATACTTCTCTTAACTTTCTCTAACCTCTTTGGTTATCACTTTATAACTTATGCTCTTATTGGTGAACATAGCCACTTCCTCTAACACTTTGCAAACCGGCCTTCTCCCGTTAGTCTACTAACAATTACACCTCTAAATTCATATTCATCTTAATCAATGAAAATTAAGACTCTACTAAGAGACTCAACATTGTCTATCTATAATCTCATCAACTCAGCTCTTAAGGACACTATGTACTTAGCCTTCTCCATGCTTAGCAATCAAGAAAACTAACTAGTTACACATACCACTTACAACTTAGAATGTCATGTAGCAACATCTTACCTTGGGTACAAATCCCTTCTTCCAAAACGTAAGGCTTTTTCTCTCCATCTGATAACTCAACTGCAATTTACTGCTTCATCTAGGGATCAAATATACATCATACCTGTACCACCACACTTATTATAAGTTAATCAACTTAAATTCCGGCATACGCTATGTCAAGCATACTAGATTCATTTCATAAAACTAGCATCATTATCCCCAAACTATCATTCTTTCCACATCGGTGATCATCCACAGTTCATACTTAGTGTCCAGTATTAAATATGGATAACAACACAACTTCTCACATACTACCCAAACTTACACCTACAAGATAAAAATTAAAACACACTGGTCCAATAGAAATTTATGACAAAAATAATCGACCTTAACCATGCCTCCTATCTAACTTTAACCTACAAACACATCTTCTTCACAACACTACTATTACTCCTTACTACCTCATAATACATCTGTTTCCTAAACTAGATTCATGACCTTGCGAAAAGGCATCATAGACTCTGCCAATTTCTTAACCACTTTATCCTTCTGTTCATAATTTAGACTTGATCTTTACTAACATAATGACAAGGCATCATAGACTTCTCCCCTAGTTCAAGTATACTTCTTAGCCAACTTAATCATCAATCTTTCTCTATTAACTATCCTAAAGCCTACACAATCTCACTATGTCGTAGTTACCACTTAAGGACATGGACACCCTATTAATCACTTAGTGGGTACATGACACTAGCTACATACTTAAACCAATCACTGTCTCCACTCTTTGGTTTCTACACTTCTAAATTCATACATATAGCTTTGTGGTCATTCTACTACTTATGGCTCATAACATCCCAAATCACACTATCTTTTGGGTGACAATACTACCCAAGCATTCAGAGACATACTTGCCCCTATAAAGTTGTCGTCTGTCACAAGGTTCTGAAAAGGGATCTGAGAGCACATCTTACTTTGGCTCAAGCACACAATTCAAATGAACAAGAGTGAAATATTTCAAATTAATGGACTTAAATGCACTAACGGGCTCCTCTCAATCTTTTGTGCAGTCTCTTAACTTTCTGTTGGCTCTATCTAAGAGAACTAAATCGATAGGAATCTAAGTTTTACTGCTTCTACTACCTCAAAGATGAGGCACAGTCAGAGGAATTGAGAAACGCATGAATCTGCCGAAGTATCTTAGGGGACAACTCTTATTGCATGATCTAGAGTATGAAAGAATGAGGAAGTTTTCTTAAATGTACATAGTCCCTCATTTATAGAAGTGGGTCCCTCACAACCATAATGAGATCCAACTGACATGGCTTCATAGACTTTCTAGGATACTTGAACTCTTTTGTGCTAATACCAAGTTTGTCACGCTCTGAGCCGACCCCTAAGGCCCAACCGTAGTCTAGTATGGCATAACTATAGGATGACATAAATATCAATACTGATGCGAAAGCTAAAACATGGGTTGAAATTTTATGATAAAAATAAAAAAAGATAAAATAAAGTTTTATTGACTGAGAACAAAGTTATTTGAAGACTGAATACAATTATTTTTCTAACTTTCACGGCCCAAACCAACGGACCGTACGGCTACCTATGCTATCCTAAGTAGCTACGAGAACCCTTATTACCCAACCAAACATATGCGGAAGTCTTCTATTTTTAAGAGAATACTGGATTAAAAACAATAAAGTAAATTAAATACCAATAAATAAACTTTTCAAAAACTTCTTACAACTGTCCTTCACAACCCCAAGACCTAGTCAGACATGTACAAGAGCTACCTATTACAGAATAGACTGACAGTAAAATAAATAACACAAAAACTCCAACATCTGTCAGGAAGGAAGTGCAGAGGTTAGTGTTGAATATCACCATCCATCTAGTAACTGCAAACTAACCTGCATCCAGTCTGTACCCTAAGAAGGGATGTAGAAGAGTAGGGTCAGTACAAACACACGTACTAGTAGGCATCATCGGTCGACCAGTGTTAGTCCACATAATCATAAAATAGAATCAAAGAAAAGAAATCATGACATCTTAAATAGAGTATAATTCTACTAAGGCTGTAATATCATTATAACACTTTGCCAATATAATTTATAATTTTCCAACTCTATTAACGAGATTATATTCACCACTAGCATAGTCTAGCCTCATTAATTCACACCATCCACCACAATCCAATACTAAACCATCACTATCATCCTTTTATTTGCATTACCGCTTTCATTACCCACATTTATAGGATCAACCCAGTAATCATAGGCAGCTCACACTTAACTCTCAGGCTAGAAACCAAACTCTCTCTTATAACATTAAAGAATAATAACTAGCCAATTGGATAATCCATGATTACAACGAGTCTAAATGAAGCAAGTCGACCAACATATAGCAAGTAAGCATGAAGTTTCACTTTTTCAAGTACATGTCACATAATCAATCTCAAGGATACCATGCCGGCTCGTGGCACTCGATCCAATTATGTCTTACAGCAATATCGTAATTTAACGTCAGCTACATTGCTTAAGAAATCAATAAGGTAGCAATACCAAAATTTAGCATCGGCCACATTGCTTGAGAAAATAATAAGGTAGCAATACCTAAATTTAACATCGCCACATTGCTTGAGAAAACAATAAGGTAGCAATATCGGAATTTAACATCGGCCACATTGCTACTGCTATCGCCCAAAATATACCTCCAGAAAAGTATAATGCGGTCGTTGTATCAAATATAGAACCCAACTAGGCTGGGGTCGATTTCACAGGGAATAGGACGAAATTATATAGAATGCTAGTCTGAGCAATTGGCAAGTAAGTAAAACTGGGGGGGAGGTTGTGAATAAATGGTAACAGTAATGATTGTTGGTTTTTGGATTTGCAAACAATATGAGAAATATACTACGACTGTGATCCCCAATGATTTCTTAACTCCATCGGTAACTTGTGCTAGCAAAACTTTCCTATTGTGTTGCATGCAAAATCTAACAAGATATGTTCATCTAAACGTCTCTCAACCTTGATAAGATGAATTTCACTCTTCTCCTCTCGGTCTCCAAGTGTCGCACTACTAACCCTTGTCCTGGATCTTAGATAACTGATCCTGTTACGACTCAAGTCATTAGATGAAGGTTGATAGCTTCAAATCACTATTGTTATTTCTTGATCCCAATCTCTACCTCTCTCTCGAGCAAGTCAAGAATACAGACGAGTTTCTAACATTTGCAACCATTAGAAAATAATTTATAATGAAGGTAATAACAATACATGCATTCCCAAAGGTTCATAATTGCTTTGCACTTAACCCGTTTCGTTAATTCCTCATGGTTCACACAACCCTAGTTGATGGGTTTAGCTACTTATGATTGCAAGAACACAAGAAGAATTCAATCATGAAAACATAATTGTAAACTCACAATAAGAAGAAAACTCTGAAATCTCAATATGAATAAAACCCTAGAATCGATGTTCCAAGATTACAAAATCAATACTATGTTTATGAATGTAAAAACAATAGAAAATATCTCTCAAAACAATATACTGACTAACTCCGAACATAGGAAAATAAAAGGGTATTTATAGATACAAGATGAATCTTATCCTAACCAAAACAGGAAAACAGAGTCGGCAACTTTCCACGGTACCGTGACTTGGTGTCGTGGAACCAAGTCATGTCACGTGGTTCCCATCATGGAAGTCAGGACACTTTACAAAGTTGTAGGAGTCGACCTACGGCACAGACCCACGCCATGTAGATTGACTCACGTGACGTGGGTCCTGCCGTGGGTCACTCCTCTAGTGCAGGACCTGGTTCTTTCACCTTCAGATACTCCGTTTTCAAGCATGATTCTTCCTTGTTGATCATTTTGCCTCCAAAAACCTATTTATCTGCAAAATAAGACAGAAAAACACATCATACCAACAAAACATACCCAAGTTATTGCATATTTTTCTTATTTTAAGCATCGAAAGTGCCATGGGATCATGACGCATCAACACCCTCAACTTAGAATGTTTGCATGTCCTCAGGCAGACAAAATAAAATAAACACAATCGATGCTTAACTATGAGAAACCTAAGAGACATACGACAGTCGACTTATCGCTTTTGGCACCAAAACTTTCCTACCCCTCCTATTTGCAAATCAAAACCACGGTGTGTATACATGTAGCATATTATCATGACACAGAAGGGATCAAGTGGTGGCATCAGATTATCAACAAATAACTAAGCATATATACAAATGACATTACCCGAACAAATAGCAGCTAACAATGCAACCCATGTATTCTCACAACAAAGAAGTCCAATACACTCACAGTATACTAATGAATATCAAAGTAGGGACTGGGTCAAAAAACTCTCTCACAAAGAAGTTCAAATAATGTGCATGAAATACCATAGGCTTGCCCTTATTTTTTATGCCTTAGTTTTTCGGACAGTTGGACTAGGATCACATTAGGACTTTCATCGGCTTGTAATGTAGGCTTGGGGACGAGTATGGTATATATGGATATGGTGACTCGCCCTCTTTGACACTACACTATTTTTTGCTCCACTTTCCAACCATTCTCCTTTTATTTTCCCTTATTCTCCTTCATTTATTTTCTGATTTTGGGTGTGATTTTCTTCATACTTTCAAAACACAATTTTTTTTTCTTTCTTTCTCTTTTTTTTCTTTGCAATTTCTATTTATTTCACTCATCATTTTTTTTCTTTACACCCAAATCTGTTTTCTTTTTCTTTTACTAACCCCTTCTTCATACCCATGTTAAGCTACGCACCCCTATAATAGCCACCCTCAACTTAGGCGATTTGCCTGGGTTGAGGTACACAATGTTCGAGGAGGGACCAGGGCCAATACAAGTTCATTGTAAGTCAAATGGGAAGGTGACTAGGCTAATGAAAGAAATAGGAAAATTAAGGCTTAAAATCGGGATCAAGAGATATTCAATTCATTTGGTCGGGCATTTAGGGTAAAAGTGGACTTATTTAAAAACGGTCTATAATCCTTTCCTAACCACTATCCTATAACCTAGTCAAGACTAACCGGGCAAGTTCTGGATCGTACACACAAAGTGAACTAGGTAATGACCTCACACATACATAGCACAGGGTTACACTATCTACTACGACCTATCTAGCTCATGCATTGCTAGCTACAGTCATGTTGCCTATAATACTAACGCCATAACAAGATCCAACATCTATCACAAACTAACATACAACACACACAATTTAAAACAAAACTTTCCAGGAGGGGTATCCTTTAGACCATCACAAACAACATCAAAAACATGTTCAAAACTAGACTGCACTAAGGTTCTCTTATTTTCCTCCTAATTAAACATTAATACACATAATAATATAAATAAAAACCTAAACATGTCGGTTCTAATATGATAGCACACTTGGGAGAAAAGAAAATACGGCAATAAAACCCCCCAAGTGGTGGTATACCCCCACCCCCAACTAAATAATGGTGCACTGCCCCTAGTGTACAGCTACCAATAGAGTAAGTGTAAGGTATTGAAGACATACTTGCAGCGCCCTAGGCACTAGATGTAGGCCCGTCCATAGCAGGATCATCTGCATGCTCTCTGGGCTCTCTACTAGGTGTGTCCTGCATATGGGGTACCTGACTAGAGGATGCACCTCGTTCCCTCTACTACTGAGCAATCTGACTGGCATGGTACTCTACTCTGGAGGCCTTAATCGCTCTCTGAAAATCACCCTTGAACTTGTCACCACTATCAGTCTGATCCTCTGGACTACGTGGCCGCTTGCCTCTATCAATAGGAGGCTCCTCATCAGTAAATAAATCCATCTCAAAAGTCGGCCTCATCGGGGCCGAAATGGGCATAAGTGAAATGACAGGAGTGCTACTCGGTGCCAAAGCTCGAACCTCCTTTCTCAATGTATCCACCTCCTGTGTCAATCCTAACATATCAGGAATCTGTGCTGTACTCATCCGGGTAGCCATCCGTGTCTCAAAACTATCAATCTGCCCATGCAGCTCTCTCATAAATCTATCCATAGCCGCAGTCATCCGGGCCTCCACTCTAGCTTCTAAAGCCTCTATTGTGGTTCGAACCCATGGCTTAAGCTGGGATACCAACTTAGCCATCTGAGCCTCAGTGTGAGCCTGCCTCTTAAACATCTGTGACTGCCTATCAACCAACTGCTGCAGAAATTCCCTCAGAACTAAGACCATACCAGAGGGGGCGGTGGTGTTGTAGTGTCTGTGACCTCATCATCAATCATCGATTGTCAAAGCATCCTCCCCCTTTTCATACTGGGGAGAGGAATCAGAAGACTGAACAAGAGCAACCAGTTTGGCAGATATCGGGGGCTGTGAAGTAGGCTGTTATACAGCCCGGGCAGCAACTTGTTCCCTAGTTTTTAGCCTCATGGTATGAGGTACCAGTATATAATCATCGGTAGCAAGCTCGTATACCTCTTCAAACCCACTTTTATTTGACACCAAAGGTTCATCGTGTAACCTAGTCATAAATTTGGGTTTTTTTACAGATTCTCGAAGAGGAACCCATGTCTCCACATTTGGGGTTTGATTTGGGTAGCATTGGGTTGGGTTTGGATTCGATTTTGGGTTTAATTTTGGTTTGGATGGGTCGGGTAGGTCAGATTTTGGGTGCTAGGGTTTCAAAAATTTAGGGATTGTGGGGTTTAGTATCTTTTTTAGGCTAAATGGTGGTTAGGGTTTGATGAATTATGAATTTATGTTGGTAGGGAGTTAATGAATTTCGAAGTTGGTATATGGGAATTTGAGAATTTTGGATTTGGTATGTGAGAATTTGGTGAATATTTGAAGATAGGGTTTATGTTAGGAGTTGGATTTGAGAAGGTTTAAGTTCGAATTTGAGGGGGTATACCAAAATAAATATAATTGGGTCGGGTAGGGTCAGATCTCGGGTTAAATTTATTCTCTAATTTTCACGGCACCAACCCACGTGACATGGGTTGACCTATGTCACGTGGGTCCCTGACTGGGTCGGGTTCTATAAGTGTAATTTGTTCTCTGATTTCCACGGCACCAACCCACGTTACGTGGATGAACTTACGTCTCGTGAATTCATGTCATGGGTTGTACTGAACGCATTTAGTTCAATATTGTAAATTCCAGCTAACTTATTCTCCACTGATCAGATCACAACCAAATCAGAACTTGGGTTGCCTCCCAACCAGCGCTTGATTTAACGTCGCGGTACGACATGGCTAAATTGGATACTCAGACTTCACCAACCAGCCCATGGGTTCCCTCTCATGAAGCGCCTGATTTAACGTCGTGGCATGACATGGCTATCTTGACTACTTAGACTTCATCAAGACTAAGCTCCTCACAAGTCCTTATCTCTTAAGTGATTCCCACATAGTTCTTTACACACTGCCCACTGACCTTGAATAAAACATTATCATCACCTTTTATTTCGATTGCTCCATGCGGGAACACCCTAACAACAGTGAATGGTCCAGACCATTTAGACCGCAATTTTCCAGGAAAAAGCCAAAGCCTGGAGTTATAGAGCAGCACCAAATCTCCTGGGTGAAACTCTCATCGCTCAATCCTCCAATCATGATATAGTTTCATCTTCTCTTTATACAGTGCTAAACTTTCATAAGCCCGAAGACAAAATTCATCCATCTCATTCATCTGGTCTAACCTCAATTTAGCCATTTCACTCCAGTTTAGATTTAACCTCTTCAATGCCCATAATGCCTTATATTCAAGTTCGACAGGCAAATAGCAGGATTTTCCAAATGCTAACTGATATGGTGAGGCACCAATCGGTGTTTTGAATGCAGTTTGATATGCCCAATCTTCTTGCCCAATCAGTCTTATTGGCATTAACTGTCTTTGCCAAAATAGACTTAATCTCACGATTTGACACTTCAACTTGCCCACTCGTCTAGAATGGTAAGGTGTTGCAGCCTTATATTTGACACCATATTTTCAAGTAAGGTTTTGAACAGCCGATTACAGAAATAGGATCCTCCATCACTAATGATGACTCAGGGTATACCAAATCGTGAAAATATGTTCTTTTTCAAGAATGTCATGACACTTCTTCCTTCATTAGTAGTAAGCACAATCGCCTCCACCCACTTAGAAACATAGTCAACAGCTACCAAAATATATTTCATCCCATGTGATCTCACAAAGGGGCCTATAAAATCAATTCCCTATACATCAAATAATTCGAGCTAAAGTATAGTTGTCATAGGAAGTTCATGTCTGCGTAAGATGTTCCCTTATCTTTGGCATTGGTCACAAGCTCGAGCATAGTCATGAGCGTCTTTATAGATGGCGGGCCAATAATACCCGCATTGTAATATCTTGTGTGCAGTCCGCCTACCACCATGATGACCCCCAATTGGGGATGAATGACATGCTTCCAAAATACTTATCATTTCGGCCTATGGGATACACCTTCAAATTATACCATCTGTACATACCTTAAATAGGTAAGTCTCATCCCAGAAGAATTTTCTCACCTCATGCATGAATCTCATCCGTTGCTGGTACGACATATCTTTCGGGACTACATCACTTGCCAGAAAGTTAGCAAAATTTGTAAACCATGGGATTAAGTCTTGTGATGCTGCTAACACTTGCTTGTCTGGAAAAGTATCATCAATCTCACGATCATCCCTTAATTTGAGCATGGCTTCCCCCTCAAGGCGCGATTGGTGGTCTGCAACCTGATTCTCAGTCCCCTTTCTGTCCTTGAACTCAAAATCAAACTCTTGTAGTAGGAGTACCCACCGAATCAGCCTTGGCTTGGCGTCCTTATTTGACATAAGATATCTAAGTGCGGCGTGGTCTGTATGTACAATCACCTTCCTACCAATCAAGTAAGATCAAAATTTTTTGGCAAAAACCACCGCCAACAACTCTTGGTCAGTCACAGTGTAATTCTTCTAGGCTGTATTAAGTGCCTTGCTAGCATAGTAAATAGGATGTAGAATCTTTTCATATCTTTGGACAAGGACTGCACCCAAAGCTACTCCACTAGCATCATACATAACCTCAAATGACATTGTCCAGTCTGGTGTGACAATGATAGAAGCTGAAATCAACTTATGTTTCAGATATTCAAATGCTTTTAGGCACTCTCCATTGAACATGAACTTCACCTCTTTCTCTAAAAGTTTTCATAACGGATGCGCAATCTTAGAGAAATCCTTGATGAATCTCCTATAAAAGTCAGCATGACCTAAAAAACTTCGGATCCCTTTCACAGAAATAGGTGGGGGTAATTTTTCAATCACCTCAATCTTTGCTTTGTCTACTTCAATACTCTTCTTTGAGATTCGATGACCCAACACAATACCTTCTTTGACCCTAAAGTGACATTTCTCCCAATTTATCACCAAATTGCACTCTTCACATCTTTGTAACACATTAGCGAGATGGGACAGACAGTCGTCAAAAGAATCTCCCACTACAGAAAAATCGTCTATGAATACCTCAATGGTGTCTTCCACCATGTCGGAGAAAATAGACATCATGCAACGCTGAAAAGTGGCTGGTGCATTGCATAACCCGAACGACATCCTTTTGAATGCAAAAGTCCCATATGGGCAGGTGAACGTGGTCTTCTCTTGGTCCTCAGGAGCAATGAAAATTTTATTATATCCCGAATAACCGTCAAGAAAGCAGTACCACCCCTTTCCAGCAAGATGATCCAACACCTGGTCCATGAAAGGCATGGGGAAGTGATCCTTTTCGATCTAACAATTTAAATTTTGATAGTCCATGCAAACTCTCCATCCGGTGACTGGCCTCATTGGGATTAACTCATTCTTGTCATTTGGAACCATAGTGATTCCTTTCTTCTTTGGCACACACTGCACTGGGCTTACCCATTTGCTATCAGCAATGGGGTAAACTACGTCTGCATCTAACCACTTAATGATTTCTTTCTTCAAAACTTCCTGCATAGGTGGGTTCAGACGACGTTGGTGCTCAATGCTCAGTATACACTCAGGAACAAGTTGGATCTTATGAGTGCAAATGTCAAGTGGAATCCCTATAATATCAGCAATAGACCAACCAATGGCTCTCTTAAATTTCTTCAATACTGAAACTAGAGATTCTACCTGCCATCCTGCTAACTCAGCAGAAATGATTATGGGCAAGGTTTTATTGGCTCCCAAAAATGCGTAGCGAAGGTGAGAAGGAAGAGCCTTAAGCTCTAAGACTGGAGGCTCCTCAACAGAAGGGTGAACCGGTGGAGTCACCCTATTCTTCAAATCGAGATCAAGTTTCTTCGGAGTATAAGTGTAGGATCCCTACCATTAAGTGCTCCTACCATCTCATCGTATTCTTCAATACCATCACTGTATAAATTCATAACCACAGCCGCAAGAGCTTCTACCCCAAACCTTTCTTTAATTGGAGCGACTATGGCATTCTCATCAAGCGTATCAATTACAGAAATCACCCGCATATATTTTGGTTGCTTCATGAAACGACAAACATTGAAAGTAACATGTTCATCGTTTAGCCTGAATTTCATCTGCCTAGTTTCCATGTCAACCAACGCACGACCAGTGGCAAGGAATGGTCTTCCCAGAATGATAAAAACCTCGAAATCAACTTCACAATCTAGAATTACAAAGTCAGCTGGAAAGATGAAAGATGCAACTTTCACCAAAACAACATACAGAATGCCCATCGGCTTTTTCATAGTTCTATCTGCCATAAGAATCCACATAGAAGTCGATTTTGGTGCTTCCAACCCCAACTGCTTGAAAACGGCTAGTGGCATTAAGTTAATGCTAGCACCCAAATCACACAGTGCCTTTGCAAAGTTTTACGACCCGATAGTATAGGAGTTGTGAAAGCTCTTGGATCCTCCTTCTTTTCTACTTGGGAACGCGAAGCAACTGCACTACAATGATGTAAGTTATCTGTCGGCTCGAAACTAGAAGTTCTCTTCTTCGTCACCAAGTCTTTCATAAACTTCGCGTAACCAGGCATCTGCTCTAATGCCTCAACAAGAGGGATATTTATCGATAGCTCTTTCAGTATTGTAATAAAATTCTGGTATTTACCATCCTCATCATTCCTTTTCAACCTTTGAGGAAAGAGAGAAGGAGGTCGTGGGGGATAGTTTTCACCAATTGTGGAATCTTCTTCTCCTTTCTCTTTTCAGATTCAACTTCCTTATTGATACTGTGGGTTTGAGAGCTTCATTATTGTCTGCTGCTACATTCTCTGGCTCTATCTCAACCTCTTTATCACCTACCACTGGGTCATCTTTCTTATCATTATTCGCAGGAATAGATGGGTTGGTCGTGCTCTTTTTGCTTCTTGTAGTAATGGCTAAACAATGATCGTCATTTTTAGGATTTTGGATGGTGTTACTTGGAAGAGTGTCTGGTTGACATTGGTTCAATGCCATCGATATTTGATCGAACTGTTGCTCCAACGATTTTATGGCAGTTGAGTGAGATTCAACTTTCTGACTTATTCCCGAAATGTCCGCCCTAATTTCCTTCAAGCAATTTTCTTGATTTTCTGATCCTTTAACCAATTTGGTAAGAAGGGTTTCCATTCATGAATTTTTGTAGTCAGTATCATGGTTCCCTGGGGGAACATAAGCACCGCTCTTCTCCTTGTAATCCTCTTTTCGTCTCCACTCTCCATCACGATCTCATTCTCTGTCTCTATATCCTGACCTATTGTAATTGTCTCCATAATAGTTTCGACCTTGATTCCCTTGCCTCAAGTTCCAAGAGTCTTGATTAGACCCTTAGCCCTTGGCTTAAAAACCCGCCACTTCTCGATCCAAGTACTTAGCTTCCTCATCAGATTCATACTCGTCATGCTTAGGTGTTTTGCCTTATGGACCTATAGCATGCACTTTTTCAGCATCTCTGGCCACAATCTATTTAGCTAACAAACCAATTTCTGTCCTCAGTTGTGCGACCTCTTGAGCTACAAACTCATCCAATGCTCGTTGTGCTGTTGATGCTCCAATAGTGTATGTACCAGCAGGTGTATCTGCCTCCCGAGTATGCCATCCTCGGTTGGTCTTAGTGATACAATCTAAAATTTCTGAAGCTTGTTCCCACCTCAGACTCATAAATGCTCCGCCAGTGATAGTATCTGCTACAGCCTTAGTATTTGCGTTTAAAGCCCTGTAGAAGATTTCAAGTAAACTCCTGCCACTAATTCGATGATTTGGAACATTCTGCAGATTATTTTTAAACTTTAGCCATGTCTCGTAAAGTGCTTCAGAATGTAGTTGTCTGAAGTTGTAAATATCATCCTTCAACTGTAGTATCTTGGAGGGTGGATAAAATCTCTCCAAAAATTGATTTCTTAACTCTTGCCAAGTAGTAATGGAGCCTCGTGGTAATTCGGCCAACCACAAAGTTGCTTCTCCTGTTAAACAGAATGAAAACAATCTTAACCAAATAGCCTTTTGGTCCACTCCAGGCAAGTTATACGAAGTACAGACCCCCACAAAGTTCATCACATGCATGTTCGGATCATCCGTCGGAAGTCCAGCGAATATTCCTTTCAAGTTAAGCAAGTGGATCATGGCACTTGTAATGTCGAACTTAGTGCCTTGAGGTAATTCTAGTGGGATAATGGCACCGGTCTCTACCAGCTCAAAATAAACCACATCCTCTTCTTCTGGATCATAAAAAATCGTCATATGTGGTCTTTGAGGTGTTTGGTGTGCCTTCAGTCTTCTTTGTCTTTCTTCAGCATCAGCCAGATGTTGTGCTGCTTCTTGCATAGCTCGATTATCTCTATTTGCTTGCCTAAGAGCAGCTTGCCTAGCTTGCTCTTCCCGTTTCAATCGAGCGGTAGTTTGGTCCACTGTTTCATGACCAATTGGCTGAATTGGTTGGTTATGAATGTCCCCATGACTGCGGGATCCTGAACTTCGTTGGTATTCATCATTCTTCAATTAGCTCTTAGAGTTCTTTCAATTTCAGGATCAAGTGAAATCAGGGGATTGCCTTGACTCCTAGTATTAGGCATACACTGGCGTGTGCCCTTAAAAGTATAGTAAAATAAAACCAATCAACTCCAACAAGAAAAATACTCAACTCCGTAACGTATTCCCCGGCAATAATGCCATAATTTAATATCGCCCAAAATATACCTCCAGAAAAGTATAATGCGGTCGCTGTTTCAAATATAGAATCCAACTAGTTTGGAGTCAATCCCACAAGGAATAGGAAGAAATTATGTAGAATGCTAGTTTGACCAATTGGCAAGTAAGTAAAACTGGGGGTTTTGTGAATAAATGGTAACAGTAACGATTGTTGGTTTTTGGATTTACAAAGAATATGAGCAATATACTAGGACTGTGATCCCTAATAATTCCTTAACTCCACCGGTTACTTGTGCTAGCAAAACTTTCCCGCTATGTTGCATGCAAAATCTAACAAGATATGTTTGTCTAAATGTCTCTCGACCTTGATTAGATTAATTTCACTCTTCTCCTCCCGGTCTCCGAGTGTCGCACTACTAACCCTTGTCCTAGATCTCAGATAACTATTCCTATTACGGCTCAAGTCATTAGATGAAGGTTGATAGCTTCAAATCTCTGTTGTTATTCCTTGATCCCAATGTCTACCTCTCTCTCGAGCAAGTCTAGAATACAGGCGAGTTTCTAACGTTTGCAACCTTTAGAAGATAATTTATAATGAAGGTAATAACAATACATGTATTTCCAACAGTTCAGAATTGCTTTGCACTTAACCCGTTTCGTTAATTCCTAATGGTTCACACAACCCTAGTTGATGGGTTTAGCTACTTATGATTGCAAGAACACAAGAAGAATTCAATCATGAAAACATAATTGTAAACTCACAATAAGAAGAAAACTCTGAAATCTCAATATGAATAAAACCCTAGAATCGATGTTCCAAGATTACAAAATCAATACTATGTTTATGAATGTAAAAACAATAGAAAATATCTCTCAAAACAATATACTGACTAACTCCAAACATAGGAAAATAAAAGGGTATTTATAGATACAAGATGAATCTTATCCTAATCAAAACAGGAAAACAGAGTCGGCAACTTTCCACGGTACCGTGACTTGGTGTCGTGGAACCAAGTCATGTCATGTGGTTCCCATCATGGAAGTCAGGACACTTTACAAAGTTGCAGGAGTCGACCTACGGCACAGACCCACGCCACGTAGGTTGACTCACGTGACGTGGGTCCTGCCGTAGGTCACTCCTCTGGTGCAGGACCTAGTTCTTTCACCTTCAGATACTCCGTTTTCAAGCATGATTCTTCCTTGTTGATCATTTTGACTCCAAAAACCTATTTATCTGCAAAATAAGACAAAAAACACATCATACCAACAAAACATACCCAAGTTATTGAATATTTTCCTTATTTTAAGAATCGAAACTGCCATGAGATCATGACGCATCAGCTACTAACAATCTTTCCACTTTTTAGTTCTTGATAAATATTCATCTTTCACTTTTCAACTTGTATGAAGGTATATCACATGCCTTCTTTACCCAAGGCATTCTTTTCAATCACATTATCATTATGGATCAAGATCTTTCATTTATCAATATTTTGGCCTCTCACGGGCATTATTTTAACAATTCATCATGATCATCAACAAGCCATTCATGGCATCAATTCAAGGAGTTATCATTATAAAACAAACCTCTCATAGGCACAATTCAATAAATCATAATTATCACCAATTTAGCCTCTCATGGGCATCCAATAGATAAAGTATGTTTATCAATACCAAATCAAGAATGTCAAAAAATAAATTACAATGCAACACTTAAGCATACAAGTCACTATTGTAGCCTTCATTACTCATTAATTATTCAATTACCACTACTTCCTCAAATACCACAACTTGGGTTCTAACATCACCACCCACAACTAGCACATTCAAGTCTATCATTATTCTATACCTCTCTCCACATAATACAATGCTCACAATGATTCAAGTCATCTATCCCTTAGACCTCAGCATTATCATGGCACAATATGCAATTTATTACCTTTATAATCAACTAGGTCCATCACTAGAACAACTAAGAAATATCATGTCCACATACTTTATTCACAACCATTCCCTTTCGGGTGCATATCACATAATATCATAAATATCACATAATCAATTAATAGTTTTCGGAATTAAGTAAAGTTCTTATGTCTCTATCCACCTCAGCTCCATGTCCGCAAGCCTCTAAATTATGAAGTTATGAAATAACATAGTCTTCTACTAATTAACCTAGCCTACCTGGACGCCAAGCGTTTTGAAGCAACAAGCCATATCAAGGATGCTCCTTCCCTTTCTTCATGCTTAGGAATGATCAATCATCTAAAAATCAAACAATCATAAGAGTAATTAATCATTTACTCTTTAAATAAATATCTTTGGGAATTCAAAACCCACTAATTCTACCCTAATTCAAGGTCTATATCATTCTCCAAGGTCAATTACTATTAACTAGTTCTTTCAAGCTTCACCCATCTCTATTAATAGAGTTTTTATGCTAAAGGTTTCATTTTTATGGAATTCAAGATTTCTAACCAACAAAATACATAATCTAGTTTACCAAGTTCATGCTAGAAATCATTAATTTATAATATAAAATTAGTTCTAGGTGATATTAAGAACACCCATAAGTTTTTCTCAAAAATCCACCATTAAAGGTTCTAACCCAAAAGTTTTTCACCATTGAAGATCTTTCTAATAATTCTAGGATGTTAAAGGATTAAAAGACGAAGAAGATGATGGAAAAACTTACCCCCACGAAGGACTTTCACCCTAAAGCTTGGAAAATCACCTCTCTAGGTTGGGGCATGAAGTTTTAGGATTTTGGACCTAAAAATCGGCTAAAACTGATTTAAATACCACCAAATTCTCGTTACAACAAAATTTTCGTTTCAGCCCGGGCAGTGTTTGGTAAAACCGTCATAACTTTTTATTCCAAACTTGGATTGATGAACGGTTTATTGTATTGGAAATATGACAGAGAGATCTTTGATTTGGTGGGTATTGGGACCCCTAACAAATTATATTCTAAGAGATATGATCGTTTGAAGTTGGCCCTAGTAAAAACCCATATCGAAACTCTATCAGTTAAAAATGTTTTCAACTTAACTTTGTGCTAGGGATATTGTACGACATTAATTCATATTTAAAGAACTTCCAAATTAAAGGATTGATATTAGTACTCATGAATAATTAAATTCATCGAGGCTTGAGTCTATCTAGACACATCGAAAGGCTAAAATCTTCACCGAAAAGCTTGAGGTGACACAATGAACAAAATGATGGCTACTTTGGACTAAAGTTAATATTGAGGAATGAAAATTAAGAATTTTCATTAATTTATAATGGATAATTTAGTAACGTCGAAATTGGTCGTTACAATCAGATACTAATTTACCATTCGTTCGTCCTCGAATGGGCATTTGATGGAGAGAAAAACGATATTGAAATTAGAGAGACATTACTAACAGAGTTTCTTATATTGCAACCTATCTCACTCACTTGATATCATAAATAATTAACCCACATTCTATACTCAATCATTCTATCAAGGCTTTTCAAAACACGAAGAGGCCGAGCCAAACATTTACGCATGAATCACTTATTCTCCTTACAATTGTCCAAGTCTCAAACTTGAGTGTTATCAGTCAAAGAAAGATAAAGAGGGTTAAAAGATTCACCTTGAAGAAGACAATCACCCAAAATCACTTCTTTTTCACCCTAGGTTCGTTCTGTCTTCTTACAAAGGAAGAATGGGGAATGAACCCCGAAGAACGAAATAAAAATTAAAAAATTACATTCTTTACTGCTGTGGCGGCGCGATTGTTGCTGTAGCGCTAACCGCCAAAGCGGACCCATGGCGCTAATTCCCTTGACCCAACCAATGAGCTTCGTCCAGCTCCCAGATGCCTCTATTTTACAACACAAAATCAATAGTTGGACATAAAATTGCAAGCCTATCATAATAATTATCATTATCGGAGTTCTAGAGCCCCAAATTTAATTCTGAAAAGTGCTACGGGATGCTACATGAGACACCCGAGTAAGTTTTTAGCCAAGACTACCCCCTGAAAAATCTACATCACCACTCCATTTACAAGTCACATAACTTAGATCCTTGCATGTGCCTAATCAAGACTACTAGATTCATTCTATAAAGCTAGCTTTAACATATCACAACCACTATTCTTTTCACCTCAAGATCACCCACAGTTCAAGCTTACGGTTTACTACTATACATAGTAACAACACAACCTCTCTCTCATTACACAGACTTACAACTATTAACCATACAGATCCTATAGAATTAGAGACTACAACACATTCTGCTCCACCACCTTGCTAATACTCATCTAATCATCATACCTTAATCACTCAATAAACAATATCCACCAAGTATCACCTAAGGAAAGATCAATCATGTCATTTAATAATTCACTTATATTCTCCCATTTAGGACCATTTTTAATTATTCTATGGATGTAACTACGCCATTTAACTCTGTATTACCACCATCATGGGGATTACTACCCTCTAAAATTGTCAACTATCAGCCAATTCTATAGGACGCTAATCACACAATTCAATCACAAGACCAGTCAACAATCAACTTATCTTCTCAAGGCCTCCCTTAATACACCAATCCACAACTAAAACTTATGCCCAGGCAATCACTAACTTCAATACTTATCACAAGATAAAACCTTCATTGTCAAGCCCAATTACTCTTCCATCACCAACACCAAGCTAAGGTATACAATGTCATTCTTATTTCTACCTTACAACCTTTTTATTACAGGCTTCACTAACTCTTAGCCACTTCGAGATTAATCCCTATATAATAAGCATACAAACAAGGTCAAACAACATCACCGATTACAGGTCATTAATAGTCTCATTACTAATATCACATTTCAGATAAGTTATCAATCAAATTCCTTAGGTATCAACAACCTCCACTAGTTTTTGTCACTTTTATTTAAAACTCATTATTTTGTCAGACCTTAAAAGTCAGTTCATACAAGGAACTCAAAGATAATATCACTTAGCCAGTCCTCACAAGGAACTAATTAAAATTTCAAATAATAAGATTGTAAAAGAATCCAAATAAAGTCTCAATAACCGGACAACACAAGGATCCACATATAATATCAAATAACTAGACCACACAAGGATCTATTCACAATATCAAATAACTAAACCATACAATTTAATTCATTCACAATATCAATTGCAAGAGCCCGTCATTAAGGGAAACACATATCACCTCTGTCTTTTATTCATGTATTTTTCATTATCTTCCCTTGACATCATGTCCTCATATCATCCTCTCAATTCTCATAACATAAATTTTATCAGCATAACAATAGTATCAAGAACAAGGAAACACCAAATAATTTATTAATTTCACAATAACAAGATCACATAGTTCCATCATAATTTTCAACAAAAGCAACTTAGTCAATTTATTTCACCACAATTCAAACAAAAATAATTCACAACAAATATACAGTTTAACAATTCAAGTTCAGTCAAATATCAAACAACAGGCAACCAAATAAGTTCACTACTTTCATACATCTTCATATTATGATATTAACCCTTAGCCATTATTAACAGATACCAATTGGAATCTTCTAGATTCCAAAGCGAACTCACTAAGATACCAATTGGAATCAACAAGATTCTAAATGATCTTTGTTGAGATAACAATTGGAATCATCTAGCTATCAATTGGATCCAACCCAGTAGTCAAAGAATAGTACCCCACGATGGAGAGGAAAAAAAAAAGGAAACGACTTCTACATGCCTTATAGCCTTCCAAAGATTGGGTGTAGGGTCCTACACACCAATCTGCGAAACTCTACTTGACATTACTCTTGTACTTGTGGGACCGGTGAACCTAATGCTCTGATACCAACTATCACGACCCAAACCAATGGACTGTGCGGGCACCTACGCTATCCTAAGTAGCTAGGAGAACCCTTATTACCCAACCAAAAATATGCGGAAGTCTTCTGTTTTTAAGAGAATACTGGATTAAATACAATAAGGTAAATTAAATACCAATAAATAAACTTTTCAAAAACTTCTTACAACTGTCCTTCACCACCCCAAGACCTAGTCAGACATGTACACGAGCTACCTATTATAGAATAGACTGACAGTAAAATAAATAACACAAAAACTCCAACATCTGTCAGGAAGGAAATGCAGAAGTTAGTGCTGAATATCACCATCCATCTAGTAACTACAAACTAACCTGCATCCAGTCTACATCCCAAGAAGGGATGTAGAAGAGTAGGGTTAGTGCAAACACACATACTGGTAGGCATCATCAGTCGATCAATGTTAATCCATATAACCATAAAATAGAATCAAAGAAAAGAAATCATGACATCTTAAATAGAGTATAATTCTACTAAGGATGTAATATCATTATAACACTTTGTCAATATAATTTACAATTTCCCAACTCTATTAACTAGATTATATTCACCACTAGCATAATCTAGCCTTATTAATTCACACCATCCACCACAATCTAACACTAAACCATCACTATCATCCTTTTGTTTGCATTACCTCTTTAATTACCCACATCTATATGATCAACAAGTAATCATAGACAACTCACACTTAACTCTCGGGCTAGCAACCAAACACTCTCTTATAACATTAAAAAATAATAACTAGCCAATCGAATAAGCCACGATTACAACAAGTATAAATGAAGCAAGTCAACCAACATATAGCAAGTAAGTACGAAGTTTCACTTTTCCAAGTACATGTCACACAATCAATCTCAAGGATACAATCAAGTAGGGAATACAAGTCAACTAACATCTCAGTAAAACACACAAAAGAACTCAAGTCTCATTAGAAAACCATATAAATACTCTTGGAGAAGGATTAATTCAATTATTGAAACTTTGAGATCGTTTCTTTGGGATTATTCATTGGATTCATCACTTTAGATCACTTCATTATCAATTCCTTTATTATTAATATTACCATGCCAGCTCGTGGCACCCGATCCAATCATGTCTTACAGCAATACTGAAATTTAAAGTCGGCCACATTGCTTAAGAAATCAAAGGTAGCAATATCGGAATTTAGCATCGGCCACATTGCTTGAGAAAATAATAAGGTAGCAGTACCGAAATTTAACATCGGCCACATTGCTTGAGAAAACAATAAGGTAGCAATATCGAAATTTAACGTCGTCCACATTGCTACTAACAATCTTTCCACTTTTCACTTCTTGATAAATATTGATCTTTCACTTTTCAACCAGTATGAAGGTATATCACAAGTCTTCTTTACTCAAGGCATTCTTTTCAATGACATTATCATTATGGATCAAGATCTTTCATTTATCAATATTTTGGCCTCTCACGGGCATTATTTCAATAATTCATCATGATCATCAATAAGTCATTCATGGCATCAATTCAAGGAGTTATCATTATCAAACAAGCCTCTCACAGGCACAATTCAATAAATCATCATTATCACCAATTTAGCCTCTCATGGGCATCCAATAGATAAAGTATGTTTATCAATACCAAATCAAGAATGTCAAAAAATAAATCATAATGCAACACTTAAGCATACAAGTCACTATTGGAGCCTTCATTACTCATTAATTATTCAATTACCACTAACTCCTCAAATACCACAACTTGGGTTCTAACATCACCACCCATAACTAGCACATTCAAGCCTATCATTATTCTGTACCTCTCTCCACATAATATAATGCTCACAATGATTCAAGTTATCTATCCCTTAGGCCTCAGCATTATCATGGCAGGATATGCAATTTATTACCTTTATAACTCAACTAGGTCCATCACTAGAACAACTAAGAAAGATCATGCCCATATACTTCATTCACAATAATTCCCTTTCGGGCGTATAGCACATAATATCATAAATATCACATAATCAATCAATAACATAGTTTTCGGGATTAAGTACATAGTTTTTGGGATTAAGTAAACTTCTTATGTTTTTATCCACCTCAACTCCATGTCCACAGACCTAGACATGCTTTCTCCCATCAATTCTAAATTCTAAATTACGAAGATATGAAATAACACATTCTTCTACTCATTAACCTAGCCTACCTAGACGCCAAGTTTTTTGAAGCAACAAGCCATATCAAGGATGCTCCTTTCCTTTCTTCATGCTTAGGAATGATCAATCATCTAAAAATCAAATAGTCAAAAGAGTAATTAATCAATTACTCTTTAAATAAATATCTTTGGGAATTCAAAACCCACTAATTCTACCTTAATTCAAGGTCTATATCATTACCCAAGGTCAATTAACGATTAACTAGTTTTTTCAAGCTTAAATCATCTCCATTAATGGTATTTTTATGCTAAAGGTCTCATCTTTATGGAATTCAAGATTTCTAACCAACAAAATACTTAATCTAGTTTACCAAGTTCATGCTAGAAATCATTAATTTATAATCTAGAATTAGTTCTATGTGATATTAAGAACACCCATAAGTTTTTCCCAAAAATCCACCATTAAAGGTACTAACCCAAAATTTCACCATTGAAGATCTTTCTAATAATTCAAGGATGTTAAAGGATTAAAAGACGAAGAAGATGATTGGAAAAACTTACCTCCACGAAAGACTTTCACCCTTAAACCTTGGAAAATCACCTCTCTAGGGTTGGGAAATTAGGTTTTGGGGTTTTGGACCTGAAAATCTTCTAAAACTGATTTAAATACCACCAAAATTCCTGCTACAGTGAAATTCCAGTTTCATCCCGGGCAGTGTTTGGTAAAACAGTCATAACATTTTGCTCCGAACTTGGATTGACGAATTATTTATTGTGTTGGAATTGAGTATAATAAATACAACATAGCTAAAAAAACTGTATATTTGAGCATGATCAATGTATAGGTATAACTTAAATAAAGAGAATCAAATCTTAGACATAAGAGATAATTATTTAAAACATTTCAATAACTAACAACATAGGATAAGATCTTAATTGAAAAATTGGGACATGTACTAAAACTGATTAGCTGAAATATAGTAGTTAAATAAGTGAGACTAAGGAGTATGTAAAACAATATACAAATTATTATAAAGCACTTTCTAGAAAACTGGTGGTCTGAAGCCATAAATCATAGTTTAAAAATTACGAAAAATTAAAGACTAATTAGCTAGAAATCTATATACTGAAACTAAAAATCTGAAGTCATGAGCTAAACTAAAAAGTATATCTTTAAAAGACATCTGAAGGTTAAACACTGTCAACAAATCTTTATCTTAAAAATGAAGGTTTTAAGCTAAGACAATCTTTCTTGAAAATAGCTAACTTTTCTGATTTGGGAAGTTTTTTTCAACGGACATACATCATAGGAGCTCATGATGTCCAACATCTAACCTAGTTGGGAGGACTGCTCTATACCTGACATGATCTAAATTATGGGATCATGCGGAAACCTACTCTACTCTTAACTAGATAGGAGAACCCCTACCACCAACCAAGTACATGCGAAAAATAAATCATAAACCTTTTTAAATAATAAACAATTAAATCTTGACACCAATGTTAATATAAATAACTGATATCCTGTACAACAACACTAACAATGAATTAATACCCAAGACCTAATCAAGACATATATAAGAGCTTCTACAAGAGATAAGAAATAAAAGACATAACTTCCGCCAGAAAGATAGATGTAAAAGTTGATGATGTGTGCTTGCCATCCACATAAATAACTTCTAGTCAATCTGCAACAAATCTACATCCCAAAAATAATATAGCAAGAGTAGTATCAGCATACCACATGTACTGGTAGACATCATTGATTGAGCAGGGTTAGATCACGTAACTACATTAGAAATCACGGAATAAAACATGGCAAGCTTACACCTTAATTAACAGCAAAAAATTCAACATTCAACCCTTCGTTATTAGACAACTCCAGATTAACCTCATTACATAATTAGCCCGATCAGTTACATTAACCTTCCTTATGACCGATAAGGTGTATCTCACAACTATCACACCCTAAGTATCCACACGAACCAAGGTTATACACACTCAATTATAAATTCGACCATGTACTATCTACACCTACATTATGTAGTGTATCCAATATCCAATTTCATAAATAACCCACAAGAAAATTAACCACACGACACCATACCCATATGACAAAATTAACCACACAACACCATACCCATATGACAATAACTATTCCCTCTAGTCCATTCGGTAGTCCCCCTAACCTCACTATTCATTTTGCTTATCGTTTTATCTACAAACACGTAAATCAAATATAAGTAAATTGACATTCAACCCATAGCAAGTAATTACAAACCAACCAATAACATCCATAATTTAACCACGCAAGACCAATAATTTCCATAACTAAATTACAACTTCCCCCTATCAGTTGTATCACAACAACAATCACAAGTACAATATTAACAATTAAGAGATCTAAGTGACTTAAATATCACAAGTGTAATCATAATACATTATCACCAATACAACAACAATCTCATAAGAGTAGTATAATGCTACCTCAATCACCTCAACATATCAAGCATGTCATATATGTAAGCAATAATCTCACGTTTGAACATAATGAATCACATTATCACAAGTAACGACTCAACCTATACACACATGCTAAGGACACTTGTTTATGTCAAATAGTCATGACTTACAGGGGACCAACTTCGTTCATGTACCGTATCAGTGTGGTATTCGACCCTTAAGAATATCACAATATAGTATCTGTAGTATTCGTACCGGTGTGGCTCCCGACCTTCTGAAAATCATAATATCATAAAATACAATTACTATCACTCAGGATATATCATAGTGCATCAATATCGCAATTACACAATCATCATAATAGACTTAGTCAATTTCATTGCCATTTAACTCATGCATTCAAACAATAGCAATCAACTCACAAATTACAAGCATGCTCAAAGGCCAATCCACAAACATTCAATTTAGGAGTAAGCATGAACTCTAAATCAAATCTACAATGCCAATAAAACATACATATATTCATTCATCTAGCCAACCTTCCTTATTCAAATCAATCCCGGTAGATTTCAATACTCTCCAATAACCCTTGCATTTAGACATTACTAGTCATCCTAGCTTCATAGTTGTCACCTCCTTGTCAATTTGTCAATTATTCATCTTTACGTGATGTTACAAGTTTAACCTTAGTTACACACTTTATCCTAAACCCTTTCTAGCACTTAACCATCATTCCCTTAGACTCCTCAAGTTATAACACCGCCTTCTCTAATCATGACCCAATCTTAATAAATATTACAACACTAAAAATTACATATCCATAAAATCTACACATTGATTTCCACCTATTTTAAGGTAATTAATCCATTCTTATAGCTACATGTTGCATCTTTTTACACATACAAGAGTACATGGTCATACAAGTAATAAAAGATGTAAGTCCAGATATCGTACCCACAAGGATTTGATGAATTAAAGTTCTAATTTAAATTCTTATTTAAACTATTCAGTAGATGACAAGTAATAAAGAGTGTTTGAGTTTTACTATAGACAACTAACAAATTGTAAACAAGCCTGAGAATTTGTGATTTCTGATTCAATTGAGGAAAAAGATCCAAGATTGCAGTATTTTGACAAACCAGTTTAGCTATCCAATCATGCGCCTATTTCGATTTCCAGAGTTACTAGTTGCAGGTTAATTTACCTATATTGAGAATTTTTCCAACAACTCTAAGCCTAATTGACTATCCCTAACACCTATTTTCTATGGTTGTTACTTAATAATGAAGTGGATGAAGATATCATCTGTATCAACTAAGCTAGGTCACAAGGTATATTTCTATCCTCAGTGATGAATCAATTCTCTTTCCCTATAAAGTTCATGAACTAGCCCTATTTCCGCTTTTTACACTTGTCATTACCTTTTTTAAATCCAACAAACAAGTCCTAGATAGTATTCGTAAGGTGATCAAGCAAATGAATAATTAAAATCAAGAAAAAAATAAATAACTCAATATATGGAAATCAAAATAGATGATATGATATTCAAGTCTCAACTCTCATGTTCAACAACAACCCTAGAAATTAAGGGGTTTATCTATTCATGAATCTCTTTAGAAGAAGAGATTTCATGAAATTACAATGTAGAAATCAGAAAGAAAATAAAGAAAATAAAACTAGACCTTGTTCTTGAGCTTTGCCCTAGCCTTTGGCTTCCCCAAAGCAGTTATATATGATAAGAACATAGGAGGGGGAGTATTTATAGAGTTTAGGAACCCTATGAACTTTAAAAATCAATCTCAATCTGATTAGAATAGACCCCTGCTTGAGCCACTGCCCAAAAGCAGAGCAGTGGCACGGAGAACAAATCAAACTTCAGAAAACTGACAAAACTTGAGAAACCCCTTGCCTTGGGTGAGTGGAGTGATATATACAGCAATAAAACTTTAGAAAACAAGTAAAAGTTGTTCCACTATCACAAAGGAAGGCAGTGGAGTGAGCCTTCACCCCACTTGGCCATTTTTCGCTCGTTTTACGACACTTTGCGACATTGATCCTTCCTTGGTTCCTTCATGCTCTTTTTCTTCTTGTTTAAGCTCCAAATACCTCAAGATACTCCTACATAAATAATACACCAAACACAAGTGTAATTCACATTATTTAAGCTCAAGACGATACGAAAAAGAGACCAAATGTGAGGTGAATGATAGTAAAATTACATGGTTTTTAGCCTCACATTACACGTTCACGTCTTTTCTCTATTGTTACCGAACTCGCATAATTCATATAGCAATCCATCAAGTATGTTAAAAAGTTATGATTATCCTTCAATGAACTCACATGTAAACATATTAGAACATGAATGATTTCTTTTTATGCAACTTTCATGTAATTATCCACCCAAACTCTGTGCCCGCAGGCCTATGCATGATTCTCTTATCAAAACTATAGTTTGTACACATTTACTAACCATAGTATACTAATCATAAGCCATATCCTATTGCAATGTCGAGCTGCTACTACAAATTCCATTCTAGTAACATTGATAGTGAAATCGCGAGGAGGAAGTTAATGTCACATTCTTTGAGAGCCTTGCCTCTCTATTCTAGTAGTTTTTAGCTTAGGAATAGCTCTAGAGCATTTTTAGAAGGAGGCGACTAAAATAGTATAAGAACTGAGCAAAAAAGGTTTAAAAACTTGGGTGGATCACTGGCAGACTCCACTATAGTGGATCGGCCTCGCTACAGAGGACCCGCTATAGCGGCCAAGGGACCGTTGTAGCAGTCATAGGCAGTCTACTCATGCCTCTTTTGATTATTTTTTTAAAACTATTCGTTAACCTGAACAATAGTTATTCCCAACATTAAATTGATATTGACGTAAAATATTAAAATTGAGTATTTATCATGGTAATTTTAATAACAAAAAAATGGATCATTACATTAGATACCAATATACAAACCATTATTCCCCGAACGGGCATGGGAGAAAAGAAGTAAGAAGTCTAATTGGTTCAAAGAAAATTTACCAACTACTCAATGCTTCACTATGCCAATCTCTGTTAACATTACTCGACCTCATTATCGAGGCCTTCCAGACTTTCTAACATGCAAAAGTTGACCTTACGCTTTATTTAATAAACTACTCACATACGATGGTAGTTTTAGGAAAGGAAAGCACATGCATCAGGTTCTTATGAAACCTCGTGATATCTGGAGAGGGGGAATTTAGCAACGATGCACAATACTGCATGAAAAATGAATGCACAAAAAGTTTCATAGCGGCACCGCTGTAGCAAACTACGGGTTACTACAATAGACCCTGGGAGTTTTAAAAGGGAAAAGTAGGGATTCATTTTCCCACTTTTCCAACTTCTCACTCTCTTCTCCAAAACTCTCCCCCATCATCGATATCTAAGGTAAAACTCCTTATTTTCACTCTATTACATTGTTTTGCAACAACTAAATTATGTAATCATGTTAGAATTGCTTGATTCAGAAAAAATTAGGGTGGGGTAGACGAGATTCAAGTTTGCCTATTTTGGAATTAATTCCCAAAGCATGTTAGCTCCTCCTACATTTCCAATGCTCTTATAGCATTTTAGGCAAAAAATTTACGGAGTTCATGGTGGTTTTGAACTCGAAAATAGAGTGGGTAGATGAACGATTATCTACCAAACAATTTCAAGCCTCAAGCCATTGAGGCTTGATTTGGGTGCTATCCATCATAAAAATGGTGTAGAATAATTATACACTACTACCATATGCCTGATCTATGTTAAAAAAAACAAAGAACAAAGCAAAATTTTGAAAATGGAGTTGGTTAGGGTCGGGTCCCGGATGAAGGTCCCGCTGCAACGGTGCCCTTCCTGCTATAAGGGACCCACTATAGTAGAAAACCCTCACTACAGTGATCCTGATGTAGTGGACCTCGAGTTGCTTGTCACACCTCAGATCCCATCGAGATGGACAAGCACCTGATGCCCTAAAGACCCGAGAGAACCAACTTATAACCTGTGCTTGCCATGCGTATAACTATGATAGTCATGAAGCCTTGACAAGTATGTGTAAGCTACAGTGATGATAAAATACAAACATAGATAGGCCCAAAACATATATACATGACTTGGCCATTGAGGCCACAACTGTTAAGAAACCAAACATAACTACCTTTATACATTAGTCTACAACGCCTCTATAAGATAGAAAAACTTAGTATGGGTCGGGATAGGACCCACCTTACCCTTAACTACTATACAATACCAAAATACATATACTATAGACTTGGTAAAATTCTGAATCAACCTTGAGCTCACCAATAGCAACTGAGTGTCCGGTGCTCCTACTAAGGGGGTCTACTAGCTGGAGTACCTATACTTGTGGCACGAAACATATTATCCCCCGTGATGGACATCAGTACGAAAGAATATACTAGATATGTAAGGCATAAAGTGACCATATGTAAAACAAAAGCTCAAATGAAATAAGGTACTGATGTATAACTGTATAGATAAGGATAAAAGACCACCTTTGCTTACACTTGTGGGATCGCGTACATAATATTCTTTTCTTTACTTTTCACTTCTTTGTTTTATAAACTTTGTAAGGCATATGATACAAATGACCAGTTGATCAGTGGTAGAAGAGGATGACTCATACTAGGCATTTTAACCCTTGGGATACGGTCCTCATAAATACACAAATTGAGATCGACCCATGCTAGGCTTTCGCCCCTAGGATACCATCCATAAATACATAAATTGGGATCAACCCATGCTAGGCCTTGACCCCTGGGATACCACCCGTAATTACATGAATTCACTTTTCCTTGTTTCATTAGTTTTTAAGACTGTTATTTTGGTGGTCATTACATTATTGAGCTTTGGGACTATAGACCAGTAGCATAAACATATGAATAATATAGTTGAGGCAGTAACATTGACATAGAAACCAAATGTAACATCAATGTGATACTTAGGAATTTATATGACTTAACAAACCTCGTTTGACTAAGAGGAGAACACATAAAACTTGTTGTTGCGAATACTTTTTCCATACTAGCACTTAGGAGAACAAACACACAAATTTAGAGTAATGAATAAATATTGAAGTAGTTCGACATTTTAAGGAGAGGGAAAAATATCTTTAGCTATACTAGAGATTAGATGTCAACACACCAGTCAACAGGACTCTACTCGACATTGCTCTTGTACTTGTGAGACCGATAACCTAGTATAAGCAGAAAATCAATTAAAAACCTTTTTAAATAATAAAAAATTAAATCTTGATACCATTTTTAATTTAAATAATCGATATCCTTTACAATAACACTTACAATAAATCAATACCTAAGACCTAGTCTAGACATGTACAAGAGCTTCAACAAGAGGTAAGACGATAAAAGACAACTTCTGCCGAAAAGAGAGGTGCAAAAGTTGATGATGAGTGCTCGCAATACACATAAGAGACTTATAGTCAATCTGCAACACATCTACATCCCAAAAAGGATGTAGCAAGAGTAGTATCAGTACACTACATATATTGATAGGCATCATCGATCGATCAGGGTTAGATCACGTAACAATATATAGAAATCAAGACATAAAACATAGCAAGCTTACACCTCAATTGACAGACAAATATTCAACATTCAACCCTTCATTATTAGACAACTCCTGATTAACCTCATTAGCCAATTAGCCCAATCAGCTATATTAACCATCCGTATGACTGATAAGGCGTATCTCATAACCATCACACCCGAAGTATCCCACACAAACCAAGGTCATACACACTAAACTATTAATTCGACCATATATTATCTACGCCTACATTACATAGTGTATCCAATGTCCAATTTATAGATAACCCACAAGCAAATTAACCATACAACACTATACCCATATGACAACAACCATCTTCTCTAGTCCATTCGGTAGTCCTACTAACCTCACCATCCATTTGGTTTATCGTTCTATCTACACACAAGTAAATCAAATATAAGTAAGCTGACATTCAGCTCATTACAAGCATTCCTAAACTGACCAATAACATCTATAATTAGACCATGTAAGGCCAACCAATTTCCATAACTAAATTACAACTTCAACCTTATTAATTGTATCACAACAACAACCACAAGTACAATGTTCACAATTAAGGGATCTAAGCCACTTAAATATCACAAGTGTAATCACAACACACTATAACCAATACAACAACAGTCTCACAATAGTAGTATAAGGCTACCTCGATCACCTCAATATATCATGCATGTTATATATGTAAGAAATAATCCCATGTTTGAATACAATGCATCATATCATCACAAGTAATGACTCAATCTGTACACACATGCTAAGGGGGCTTATTTATGCCCAATAGTCATGACCTGTAGGGGACCAGCTTCGTTTATGTACCGTGTCAGTATGGTACCCGACCCTCCAAAATATCATAATATAGTATCTATACTGGCACGACACTTGACCCTCTTGAAATCATAATGTCATAAAATGCAATCACTATCACTCAGGATATATCACAGTGCACCAATATCACAAGTACACAATAATCCTAATAGACTTGGTCAATTTCATTGCCATTTAACTTATGCGTTCAAGCAATAACAACCAACTCATAAACTACAAGCATGTCCGAAGGCCAATTCACAAATATTCAATCTAGGAGTAGGCATGAAGTCTAAATCACGTCTACAACTCCAATAAAATATATATACATACATTCATTCATCTAGCCAACCTTTCTTATTCATATCAATCTTGGTAGATTCCATTACTCTACAACAACCCTTGCATTTAGACATTATTAGTCATCCTAGCTTCATATAGTTGTCACTTCTTAGTCGATTTATCAATCATTCATGTTTATGCTACGTTACAAGTTTAACCTTAGTTACACACTTTATCCTAAATCCTCTCTAGCACTTAATCAATGTTCCCTTAGACTCCTTAAATTATGATAGCGCCTTCCCTTATTATGACCTAACCTTAATAAATATTGCAGCAATAAATATCACACATTGATAACATTCACACGTTGATTTCCACCCCTTTTAAAGGTAATTAAGCCATTCTTATAGCTACATACTCACATCTTTCCTCTATCATTATCTAACTCATATAATTCATATAGCAATCCATAAAGTACGTTAAACAGTTACAATTATCCTTCAAGAAACTCAAATATAAATTCACTAGAACAAAAATTATCTTTTTTACACAACTTTCATGTAATTATCCACCCAAACTTCATGCACGCATGGCTAAGCATAATTCCTCCATCAAAACTGTATTTTATATAAATTTACTATTCATAGTCTACTACGCATAAACCATAACATACCTCGACATCGAGCTGCTACTATGAAAGGCATGAATTCTTGTTTCGTGATTTCGTTCTAGCGACATTGATGGTGAAATTATGAGGAGGAAGCTAGAGTTACGTTCCTTGAGAGACTTGCCTCTCCGTTCTAGTAGTTTTAACTTAGGAATAGCCCTAAGGATTTTTTAGGAGAAGGCAACTATATTAGAATAAGAACTAAGCAAAAAAGGTTTAAAAACTCAGATGGATCACTGTCGGACTCCGCTACATCGGCCCGGGCCATGCTACAGCGGACCCACTATAGCACCCAAGGGACCGCTGCAACGGTCCTAAGCAGTCCGCCCGCGCCGCCCCTTTTGATTTTGCTGTAAAATTTTCTGTTAACCCGAATGATGGCTAATCCCGACATTAACTCGATATCAATGTAAACTATTAAACTAGGGTACTTATCGTGGTATTTTTAATAATGACAAAATAGGTCGTTATATTAGATACCAATTTACCAATCGTTTGTGCCCCAAAATTGTCGTGGTATTTTTAATATGCTCATAATATCCCAAAAGATATCTGAAATTATAAGGTTCTGATCTGTGACTATTCTACTAAGAACCTATGCTTAATTTTTTTTGACTCAGTAAATAAATTTTGAACTTTCGAGTAAATCAAGCTTTATGGCCTCCATAAGTAAATTTTTAACTTTCAAAAGAATTAAGCTTTCATTAAAACATGTTAGCAAAATAGTCATGAGGAAATTCCATGAGAACATAATACAGACTTTAAGAAAGTTGTAAAGTAAACCTTCAGTGTTCATAAACAATCTAAGCATGAATTACAAATCAAGGGTTTGAGGAATAAACACAATTTCATGAAAACTATACTCCCAATAATTAAATTACCATAGAATCAACACTTAGAGGAAGAATAAATCAATTTGGGGATTTGGAGTAAGAACCCTAACTTGAGTTCGATTTGAATAAGCTTTGAAACATATAATACTTTACTTTAAAACTATGGAAGTGGAAATGACTCCCCTCACTGAATTCTTACATACTTTAATCGCTTCAAAATACTTGAAGAAAGACCAAATCTTTGAGAAAGAACTCCAAAAATCCATTCTTAAAATCATGATATGGGTTTTCATGAAAACCCTAAGATTATGGTGTAGAACTCGTTAAGAATCCGTATTTGGATGTTAAAATTTCTTGAAAAACGCTTAGAATTGCATGGGAGAGACTTACCTTGATGATAGAGGATAAGGATAGAAAACCAACTTAGACCTAATAGAAAGAGAAATAAAGTGAAAAAGATCAGGAAAATAACCTTCTAATGAATCTCATCGGTCAATTGTGTGAGCTCGAGGTGAGCTCGCATAACTAGAGTGTGGATCGCATAACAATAGCTTCAGATCACACTTCTAGATAGTTTTCTGAAAGTTTTGGATAAGTTTTGTGAACTAGTTATGCATATCGAATAACAATTTTGTAAGCTAGTTATGTGTATCACATAATAATTTTGCGAATCGAACCTTAGTTTGCAAAACTTTCCAGCACTGCTACTTTTTAGTAAAAACAAACCATAACTTTCTAGTCCAGACTCGAATTATCGAACGGTCAATGTCGTTGGAAAGAAAACCTGAAAACCTTACATTTGGTAGGTCTTTATCCACGTAACTCTTCATATTCTAGGAGAGGTTCTTATTTGAAGTTGACCCAAGTAAAAATTTATATCGAAACTCAATCGATAAGGAAACTTTCAACTCAACCTTGTGCCAGAGGTTCCCTATGACTTTAATTCATATCCAAAGCTCTTACCATACTAAAAAATTGATCTTAACACCTAAATAAAAAGAAATATTCACCGAATTTAAATCTAGTTACATAAGTATAACAATTCAAATCTTAGAGCAGAAGTTTGAGGTGTTACAATACTAACAACAAAGGGGCTGTCTAGAGAGATTTTGCTTTAGGGATTGTCTCAAGCAGTTCTGTAATGACCCATTCCATCATTACTAAAATTGTCGCATCCTAGGGGCCCAGGGTATGGGAATTTCTTTAATACCTTTGAAATAGGTGAAACGACTTAGGTAAATAAATTTAGAGTGTTGACACCTAATTTTTGCCCTCCACGACTAAATTTAATCCTGAGTTTTCTTCGGTTTTAAATAAATTGAAATAGTTGTTTTATCCGGATAAATACTTTCTAAAATAATTATTTGAGTTAACTTTGTCATTTAAGTGATAAATTATACATTTTTGTATTCTTGTGTATGAGATCATATAATTTTAGTCTCTTAAATAATTATTTCATCAAAGTTAGATTTTATCAAGAACCATCCTGAAAATCAATTCAAATGGTTGTTTTTTGATTTAAACCTATAAGTTGTTCCTAAAATAATTTATTCGGGAAATATTTATTTAGTTTTATTAAATCAAGAAGCTCGGGATTAAATTGGTTGTTAATTTGTTTCAAAATTTAATTCAATTTAGTCAATTGATTTTTCAACTAGGCTAATTTTTAAACGTAATGGACAGAAGTCCTAAACATTAGGCTATTTAATCAATAGCCTAAACCTGAATCCTCCCCGTCCTAAATCATCTACACCAGCCCATCCCAATTTTAATTTTTCAGCTTCTCCAGGCCCAACACTTAACACCTTGACCCGGCCCACTCTTCTCCTATTCCACCCAAAATTAATCCCACATCAATACACATACAGATATATACACACACCCACACACCCACACACCTCACGCGCCTCTATTCTCTCTTCTCTCTCCCCGACCTTTCTCTCCTCTCTCAACACAACGATAACAACCCGTAAACAACAACAACTCCGTCAACAGCTCAACCAAAACGACACCCTAATCTAACCAAAACGACTCCAAATTTCCCTCGAATAGCCTCAAGATTCTGTCAATTCACTTCCGTTATTGTTTATGTACGAATTCGATGGGCTGTCCAGGTTCTAGAAACAACACAGCTCATCCTCCAACGTTCGAATTCGTACCGTAGAAGTACGGTGTTGGCTGATTCTGATTGGTTGTGAAAGAACCCAAATTTCCCCCCAATTTTTCCAACGAATTTGGCCCTCTTTTGGTCTAAATTCATCAACCCAAGCTGTAAAGCCTAATCCTTATCCAGATTTTCGAAATTCAAAAGATCCTAATCGAATTCCCTCAAATACCCCTCTGTTTTTCCCCCCAAAACAGCCCCAATTTCATCTATAAGTAGGGAGTGTGGGTTAAGGGTTGAGGGGTGGATTTTTTTGGGAAAAAATTGGGGATTCTGGAGGCGCACGCTTCTAATCCCACGTAACCAAAAAATTCAAGAAGAAATAGAGTCCAAAAATCAAATTCCGACGAGCTTAATCCAAACTCCGGCGAAATCGGGTAGAACTTTAACGGTGGAAGTCTCCGAAAGCTCGTTGTCCCAAGTTCCTGCTCCGAAACAGGTGTGAAATTCATCCCTTTTACACTATTTTCTGTTTCATTGGAAATAGTGGATCGTATTTGGTTTTGTCTGAAATATGTGTTTTGACATCGATTGAGGGTATGTTCTTTACGTTAGTGTGTAATATTGTAAAAACTTTTAAGCTTTTATAGTTTTGTATGATGGTTGTTGTTGATATTCAAACTTGTAGCATTTTTGTTTTAGCACTTTCAAACGATTAAAACATGGGATTTTTGCCCTCTGTTTTGCACAAGAATAAAGTATGTTTTTTCTTTGGTTATGGACCTGGCGCAGAGAATGTGAAATTTCATTTTGTGATGTTTGGGATTAGTCTTGTTTATAATCTTGCTTGATATTGGTAAAAATTTGGGATTGGGGAGTTGATTAAAGCTATGTTCGGTTGGTGATATGTTGATTGCTGTTTGTTTCATGTTTATAAGTATTATTTGAGTTAATTTCTATATCGTGAAGATTGATTCGAATTAAAAGCAGCCTATATTGCTATTTGGCATGAGAGGGACGTATCTACCTAGTCGTTGATTGTATTGGTATTGTTTCTCTTCTACAATGCTGACTATGACATGTTTAAAATTTTTCAAGAATCCAACAGTTCTTAATTACTATTTTGCTAAGTTGCCTTAAACAAGAGCCCCCCCCACCCCAGTTCAATTAGCTCTTTAATTAAGCTAAAATTCTCATTAAATTTCCTTGGTTCATCATGTCAAAAGAAGGTCAACGAACTAAAATTTGGTAATGGAGTTCCTCTCTTGCGTGATTTCCTTGGAATTGGAACTAGAGATATAAAATATATCCATTTTTTGACGTGTTTCATCTTTGAAAGTTCCTAGCTTGCGACTCCAGATGAATGTGATTCCCCCATTGATTGTTCTGATTTTCCCTGATAAGCTTGTGCTTCTATATTAGTAGCGGTCATTTTTATTTTATTTTAACTAGCTCTATCGGTATGAAGTGGTGAAAAGTGGCTGCATCAGTCTCTGTTTGTCTACTCGCTTTTTCCTCTCGATAATATGAGAGAAGTGGAGAATGAAATGAGCTCCTTCTATAGCTCATCCTCATTTTCCAGTCTATGCAGTTAGAACAGTGATGTTGTGAAAGCCTTTCTATGGCTTTTTCACAATGTTACTGAACTCCCACAAGGACAATAATATTTGCTTTGATTTTTCTTTCTCTCCCTCTTTGAAGCAATGACGGCCAAGCTTGAGTGAAATCTCATTTTTGGACCACGTTTGGTTCCGAAACAGTGATCTCTCTTAAGTTCTCATCTTGGGTTTGCTTGACCATGACCTTTTTTAGATAATTTAACGTGAGGCATGGTTCCCTGATTAAGACCCTTTTAGAATGAGTGATTCGGCTATGGTGGTTTGAGAGAATGATTCATACCTTGAAATATTTTGTTGCCATGAAAACTGCTAGTCACATAGCATGTTTATCCATCTTTTCTCTTAGATGGCTAAACACATATTCTAAGCTTGATGTGATTTCTTATTCTTTGTATGACTTGAGCCCAATTCGACTATAATGTTGGTCAACAATCTGGAACAATTAACTACTCTTTTAATCGCTTCCATGTCTCTTTTGCTTTATGGTCCTTTAAGCTTAAAGATGCTTGGTCATTATGTGCTTCCTTAAAGGTTCAACCTGCTTCTTTCTACCTCTTTAGCTTACAATTGACTATCTATCCTTTGTTGTTTTAACTTCTAGTTTATGTAAAATAACCTAACTGTTTGGTGATACTATGAAGCTTCAATCTGACCATACCAATAAAATGACATGAGTGAGTGGTATTATTCACCTTAAAAATGTTTAATCTTACTTTTCTTTCCTATCTCTTTTACTCTAAAAGTTAGTGTATTGACATAAGTAAATAAGTGCTTGTCTCCTATTGAATTCAACGTGTTTGTATCTTTTTAATGTTGTCAACCAATTTGATTTCAATCAATTCATTTAAGACATATGCTAATCCTTATTGTTTCTTTTTCACGCATGTGGCCTTCGGATTGAGTCCATTTGGACTCTTCTCCCCTGCATTTCCTTAAATGGGCCAACAAGGCCCAAATTTTCGATTCATGCCTCAAGACCCAAAAATGGGTAAAAGCAAAATTGAAGGAAAATGTGTAGCCGAAAGCTACACGAAGAAGCTAGTATACAGGGTGGAAGACGATGGAAAATTGAAATAGGCTAAGAGCCTAAACAATTGAGGACTAAAGCCGGGCAGGTCCAAACGGGTTCAAAATCCGTTTTTCTCAACTTCGCTACTTTCATTTATTTATTTGTAATTTATATTGGATTTATTTGTATGTAATTAACTCTTAAATTTGGTTAAATTGAAATAAAGTCCCCTTCGAATTGACATTTTTGCCTTAGCTTTTTCTTTTTCATATCATTCATCACATAGTTCTAATATCTTGGGAATAGCCCTTTATAAATAAACCTTTAAAAATCAAAATGACGTTTACTTTTGTTCATGTGGCAAGCGGTTTATTTAAGTTAAAGTGACCTTTTTTTTCAACTTCAAAAATTAATTCTCTTTAAAAAATTCGAATGTTTACAATTAATCGAGTATTTGTCTCAATTTAGCACTTTTCCTAAATAGGCTTATCTTGCAAAATATTGTTTTCTCCTTTGCCTAAAAATTGACTCTTTCCTAATTTATTTTTCATAAAAGAATATATTTTTCTCTTAAGTTTGGTAAAAAAATTTAAATTGAGGTTAAATAGACTTATCTTTAATTTAAATAATAAAGTACTTTTCACGTGAATAGAATAAGTGCCACGTTTTGCAATGAATTTAAGATTTTACAAAGTTAGCCATATTTTTTCAAAATTGGTCATTTTCTACAAATCAGTCAAACTGTCTTTTGGTCAACCGCGTTCGCGGACGCTTCTTGAGTGCCTTAAAAACCTTCTCAAGGCGTTACCAGAATCCTTACCCATTTTCTCTAATTTTAAAGATTTGTTTCTGTTTTCGAGTCTTTAAAATTCTTTTAAGTTTTTCTTGATATTTTCTATAAAAAATCAAGTGGCGACTCTGTATTTTCTTAAATTATTGCAAAATTATTTCTAAAGTTTTGTAATAGTTTTAAAAGTCAAAAGTCAATATTTTTCAACCCTTCGAGCCTGAAAGGGATAAAACAGAAATGGCGACTCTGCTGGGGACTTATTAAGATTCTAACCAAATTTAAGAATTGTTTGACTGATTTATGTGGCCTTATTTGTGTAATTATGTTAATTTGATAATATTTTGTGATTATACCTGTCATTTGCATTCATGGCATACTTCCTCATATGATATTTAACTGTTTGGGGTTTCGCGGTTGCGCGGCCTCTATTGATCAATTCCAAATGAAACTGTTGGAAATACAACAGTTTATTGGTACGTTAGGCGTCCAATGGCTGTTTGTATTTCCAAACCCAAGTTGTCCACTTGGGAACCTGGTCAAAGCCCACTCTAGATACCTAGGATAGAGCGAAACCAAAACCCTTTTTAGGCATGAGCCTAGGACGACCCAATACCTGAGGGGGTATTGGGCCCATTAGAAAAATCTACCCTACGTCTATTGACCACGAGTCAATCACAGACGAATCATGCTTATGTGTTGAAGGAGTATATGCCAATTAAATCTAATCCATTATCATTCGGGGTGGGGGAAAAGGCTTACTTTGTGTGTTTTTGTGTAGGAATGACTCAACCACCCCCGGTTAAAAGATTCAAAATGGTTACCAAACCAGATGATTTTCTTAAGGTTTGGTGGGCCTACATGGGTTCGGAAGATAAGAAGATTATTAAGACGCATATCGGTCACTTACCTTCACTTCTAGAAATGGATGTTTGGCCTGAGATGATTCACGTGTTGACAGAATTCTGGGATGATGACAACATGGTATTTCGCTTTGGCGAAGTTGAATTGGCCCCTACTATTGAAGAAGTGGTAGTTAGCTATGAAAGCATCCACATGTGCAACAAAAGGAAAAAGACACCGGATAACAATGTCTTAGTCCCGGAGGTGTGGAACCGTCAAAAAATCAAGGATTCCTTTTTGATCAAAGATGATACCTGGCTAGGAAAGTTTGATGGACCAAATATTCCTTTTCGTGAGTTGTACTACAGATTCGGAAGATTCAATTCTTTCCAAAAGTTCGGGCATGAATTCGCATCTGAGTCAGAATGGAAGGATAGAAGGGCATTTGCTTTCGCGGTTAGTCTACTTGGAACTATGGTATTTCCACAAGGATCGAATGGTACTATTCATCCAAGCGTCGTTATGGTAACACATGCCATCTTCTATGGGTTGGAATACGGCACTTCTAAGGTATTCCACACTTTAGCTCCTATGATCGTCGCAGAAATATACCGAGCTTTGGGAAATTGTCAAAAAGGGGCTCGTTTCTTCCAGGGGTGCAATCTTATTTTGCAATGGTGGATGATGAAACATTTGTTGAAGGATCCTAGAATGGAGAATACGGACCATCTGACAAGGTACGATATTTTGTCATCCCATAGCATGTGGTTGACTATAAATAGATTTAAGAGGGAAAAAACTCCGGAATTTTGGTTCAAGCAATTCGGGGAATTGAGAGACGACAATGTCCAATGGTCAATCAAGTACCTCAATCCAGGGAAATACATAATTCGAGGAAACAAACAGCCTTTTCTAGTACTCGCTGGCCTTAGAGGGACTCGTACTTACATTCCCGCCAGAGTTCTCAGACAGTTTGAAATCAAACAGGAGACACCACAAACAGAACCCATGGCTAGATTCATCACCGAATATGGGGAAGGCGAGACACCGCTCAAAGAATTTATTATACAGGGGTGGAAGGAAAGAAAGACCAGAGAAATCTCTTTTAGTATTGGGTTTGAGCCTGAGGTTAGTGATACTTACAAAGAATGGTTGAAGAAGAACCTCGCAGGAACATTGATACCTGGTCCGAATGAGCCCACACAGATTGTTGATATAGAATCAGAGCATCAGATTCAGCTTCAAAGGCTTCAGGATAGATTCCAGACAAGTGAGATTGATCATCAGCGGCAACATAGGGAGGATGTTTCGACCATACACCAATTGAAGGAAGAGTTAAAGCGAGCCAGACAAGAGGCGAGTGACGCCAGACAGTGTTTGATTGATTTGGACGATTGCATGATTTCCCAAATTGCTAGCATAGGAGAGATGACCTATGAGAGTAGAGCACAATTATGTGGAAGTCACTTGATCAGCAACCGATATCGCATATGGCACGAGGTGGACAAGGCCAAAAAGGTGAAGACCGATGAGGGATCATCCGGATGCTAGTATTTTCATTTGTTCTCCCCTGCGTGGGACTATTTTTTCTTGCACTGTTATTTCCCTTTCCCTAAAGATTGTATCCCTTATTTTTCTACTTTGTAAACATTTATGCCTTTTGAATATTTATGAAAACGCTATTTTGGGGATAATGGATTTATTTTTAAAAGGCATATACTTCCTTCAAACTCACTAGGCCAACCCTTGGCTCAAAAGGGTCACCCAAGTAGGATACGCGCTTATTATAATATGCTTGTGTGATATAACTGTCTTACGTGTTTATGTGCGTTGTTTGAATCAAAGGCGAATTGATCCAATCCCATTTTTTCGTAAGAGCCCTTTTAGACAGAAATATACACCCACTAAATAAAAGTCCGACCAAACACTCTGGGTTTTCCAAGTTTCCCAGATAAAACCTCAACCATTCTTTGTTAACTTTCTAAGATCCGTTCCTACTCTTTCAGGAAGATTGATCATGGATTCAAGAGTCGGTCAATTGAAAAGACAGATAGTGGAGTTAGCCTTAGTGGAAGAGGTGCTGAAGGAAGAAACCAAAAGAGTGGTTAGGAAGATCAATCAGACTGACAGGGAAATTGCTAAGGTCAAACAATTGATCGCGCAAGAAAAAGAGTCTGCCAAGTACAAGGTTGAAGATTCAACCAAGAGCCATGAGAAAGAAAGCATGGAGCAAGTCCTGTTTCCAAAAGTGAGAGATGACTATTGGGCTAAGCTAAAAGGGAACGCCGTTTGGCCAACTAGGATTAGGCCAGGAAGTGAAAAGATCACCCTCAAAGCTCACTTTAGAGGATCTTCTATGAGCCCCAGGGTCATGACATGCTCGGAAGTTTATCAGACTCTAAGAGATATGGAAATTCTCCAACCTGACCAAACAAAAGGGTTTGGCTGCCTGTCCAGAGATGCCCACAAGAAATGCTTATACCATCCACAACAACCTGGCCACACCACCAATGAATGCATCGCTCTGAAAGCCAGAATTTATTGCATGATCCGCAATGGGCAGATAAGTAGCCTGTGGGGATCGCAGACCATTCTCACATGTGACCATGTCAACCCAGGCATGCCTATCACTGAAGAGGTGCAGATTTACAAGTATGACTTCACAAAGTTCGAGGAATCCTATCATGATCTTTATTCAAAGCTCATCCATGCCAAAATCTTAGAGCCAGTGGAGAGAAAGCCTAACATGATGTCAAAGGCTTGGAAGAAATTCAAGGATGTTTGTCACTATCATGGAGGGAGAGGAGGGCATGACTTAGAGACTTGTCATGCTTTCAAAATGGAGTTGGAACTCCTGGTGGAGGCTGGAAGGGTCGAGCTGGAATTTCCACCATTTCACTCTTAGAAGATCAATAGGTAGAAGAAGTAGAATGAAGCGGGAATGCCCGCATTTATCTAGAAGCTAGTTGTTAAGGTTTTTCTTTAGCTGTTGTTATGTTTTCATGTTTCCTAAATGTAATGATTCCCAACAAGAGTGTAATGAAATGAAAATTTCCCTCAACTATTCGAACTACGTTGGGCCTGATTTCCCCTTAGTGGGATACGTAGGCAGCCTTCTGGCTCGGTCCCTATTTTTCAAAAAGTATTGTTTCCCCTTAATTTATAGAAGGAGGCATAAGGATGATGAAGAGGAAGGCGTTTCACAATCAATCTTCCTGGCAAACTCGTTTATCCCAAAATCAATGAACAAAATCCTGTTCATTAAAAAATTCTGAGTCAATATCCCATGGATCAATTTGCTTACGATGAAAACAACTTTATGTGTTTACTTCCTGCCTAATTATCTTGCATTATGTATTACTAATAGAATCTAACACATCGGCCTTTGAGTTGTTTTATTTTACAGATAATAGAAACTACTCCGTGTTGTCATAAGCTGGCTGAACATCCTTACTTCACCCGATCAAAAGCTCGCAAAATCCCATCCCTTAGCCATCATTCAAATATGACTAGAAACGACGACGATAGCGCATTGGCCATCAGGGACAATGTTATAGCAGAACAAAGCGAGATGATTGTTGAACTCGCAAGAAAGCTAGAAATGCTTCAAGAGGAGGTGAATCGTACTAGAGACTTGGCTAATCTGGCCATCACTACTAATGCTCCCGTCCTGGGAGGGCACGGTCCTCCACTCCAAACCTCTCCTCTCAACACGTCTAACCTCGGGAACCATCCAAATAACGTTTCATTAGCTTCCGCCTCTCAACTTCCTACAGACCCAATCATAAATAATCCACCGATTCATCAAACTCATACTCCACCCATTCAAAACACCAACCAAGACAATAACCCAGATGCTTACCATCCACAAAATCCTTCCCTAACTCCGCAAATCCATCCTCAAATCCCACAGAACCACTCTCAAACTCCACAAAACACCTTTAACCCCCAAAATGTCCTCCCTGCCTATAATCCAACTTCCGTTCATCCTCAAAATCACACTTCAGCATACCAAAACCCTTCCGCCACTATCCCAAATCCATCTCACATCCGACCTATACCCCCAACTGCTTTCCATGTCGTCATATCTCCCGATCTCCATAACCCTTTTCCTAATCCTGAGGTAGACTTTTATGAGGAGAAAGAAAAAGAATGGAGGATCGAGCATGAAAAAAAGTTGCGTGCAATGAATGAAGAGATTATGAGGATCAAAGAGTCTCATGGACCGGGGGATAATGATGGCCTTGGTTATGATGATTTGTGTGTCCATCCCGGTGTAGACCTGCCAGAAGGATACAAGGTCCCCAAATTTGAAACATTCGGTGGTACTGGAAATCCCATGGCTCACTTGAGGAGATACTGTGATCAAATGGTTGGAATTGGGAGGAACGAGGCGCTGCTAATGCGTCTATTTAGCCGAAGTTTAAGCGGCGAAGCTCTGGATTGGTTCACGTCCCAGGAACTGAGAAAATGGTCTAGCTGGAAGGCTTTGGCCAAAGACTTTATCGATAGGTTTGCTTATAATGTGGAAATAGTTCCTGACCGGCATTCACTAAATAGAATCAAACAAAAGAGCGGTGAATACTTTAGAGATTATGCTTATCGCTGGAGAAAAGAAGCCGCTAAGGTACAACCTCCTATGACTGAGGAGGAAATGGTAGCGGTATTTTCCCGTGCTCAAGAAGGCGAGTTCTATACTAGAATGGTGTCTGCGGTTCGGGCAACCTTTGCAGATTTGGTAAAGATTGGTGAATCACTCGAAGAAGGGATTCGAACCGGGAAAATTATCCAGACTCCAACATCAGCTGGGTCCTCTGGATTTCCTAGGAAGAAAAGAGAAGACGTGACTGCGGTATCCACTGATTCTATTGCTAATTTGAAAAGGAGATTCAGACCCAGGAATACTCTTTCTTCTCCGCCACCCCCAAGTCCTCAATCCGTATTCTACGCTCAACCCCAATACCAAGCTCCACAGCCAAATATCTTACCTCAATACCAAGCTCCACAACCAAATATCTTACCTCAATACCAAGCCCCACAGCCAAATGTCCTACCTCAATACCAAGCTCCACAGCCAAATGTCCTCCCTCAATACCAAGCTCCACAACCAAATGTCCTACCACAGTACCAAGCTTCATTGCCAAATTATCAGCCTAATGTCCAAACCACCACCCCAAATCGCCAAGCTAACATCCATGTAGCTCCAAATTATCATCAAGTACCACCTCCCGCTACTCAAAACAACCTTCCTCGTCCAAATCTTGAAAGGAAACCTCTTCGAAACTTCACACCGCTGGCTGAAAGTCGCACTCAGCTTTTTGAAAGATTAAGAGCAGTCGGTTATCTCCAGCCTGTCCAACCAAAGCCCACTAATACTAATTCCCGATTCTATCATGCTGATCAAAACTGTGCCTATCATTCTGGAGGAGTTGGCCACAGTACCGAAGATTGCATTAATTTGAAACATAAGATCCAGGACCTGATCGATCATAAAGTCATTACTCTTCAAACACCAGCTCCAAATGTCAATAGTAATCCGTTGCCTAACCATGGAGGGGCTACGGTTAACATGATCGAAATAGAAGATGAATGGGCAGTTAGTAAGACTATCACTAAGGTTGATTCAGAAAAGCCTAAGAGGACGGAAGGGGTAGAGAAGATAGAGAAGGTCGTGGCTGCCGTAAGTGTTAATGAAAGTCCCCCATTTGTGGTAATGACCGCCCCGACTCAGGCATATGTCCCAACACCGCCTAGAAAAGAGTTTATTGTAGAGACTGCTGCCGCCCATGGGATGACTCGGTCCGGAAGGTGCTACATTCCTGAGAATTTAGCCAACGACTCTTACAAGAAAGATTCACAGAAAAGGCCGATTACTGAGGGAGAAGCCGAAGAGTTTTGGAGGCGAATGCAACCAAAAGAATATTCTATTGTTAAGCATTTGGAAAAGACTCCAGCACAGATCTCCGTGTGGGCATTACTAATGAGTTCCCAATACCACCGACAAGCGTTGTTGAAGGTCCTAGATGAAGCCTATGTGCCCGTTGGTACGAGTGTTGAAAATCTGGCTGCAATGATAGGTAACGTTGTGGGAAGTCATCGCATATCATTCAGTGAAGAAGAGTTACCTTTTGAAGGAATAATGCATAACAAAGCACTACACATCTCTGTTATTTGTCGTGACCATGTGATTAATCGGGTTCTGATAGATGACGGATCTGGTCTGAACATTTGTCCCCTTTCCACATTGACTCAAATGGGTTACGATTTGGGAAAGGTCCGGCAAAGCCATGTTAATGTGCGAGCTTTCGATGGAGGATAGAGGGACACTATAGGCGAAGTTGATTTGTACATCCAAATGGGACCCGCCGAGTTCAAGACTAAATTTCATGTTATGGATATTAATCCTAGTTACAATCTGCTCCTCGGGAGACCGTGGCTCCATGGTGCAAAAGCGGTTTCATCACCTCTTCATCAATTATTGAAATTCATCTGGGATGGCCACGAGGTGGTCATCCAGGGCGAAGGGAGTCACTTGAGCCACCCTAATGGTTATGTACCTGTGATTGAAGATATTCCAAAGGGTAGTAATTTTTATACGGTGGAAATCGTGAATGCTGCTGAAGAGGACCTAACATGCCAGCCTCACATGCCTTCTATCTATAAGATGATGGCAACTGTGATGCTAAGAAATGGATTCGAGCCTGGTCGAGGCCTAGGAAAGAACTTGGAGGGTATCATTGAGCCGATCGTGATTCCAGAAAAAGCTTTCAAATATGGACTAGGATACAAGCCAACAAATGAAGACGAGAATGAGAAAAGGACAGTGATGGGTCTGCCCAAGCCATTGCCACTGCTATACCAGTCGTTTCCTGTATGCGAGATGCCGATGGATGATGGTCTGGGGATGGGATAGGAATTCTGTTCGAAGATTGCGATGCTATAATAGAAGATTTCCCAGAGACTAGTGGAGTGAGGAAAGCTGCACCTGGAGAAACTTTGAAAAATTGGACATCCACTCCGCTCCTGACTCCTCGCCCTCTGTGGTAGATGAAAGGGCAAATTTCTAGTTTTTGAAAATCGGTGATGATCCGGAGGAGGCCCCGCGATCCACCCTTTTATCTTTCAAATCCTCTTTTCGCATGTTTACTGCTTTCAAAAAAGGCATGGGCCTGTACTCATGCAGGTCATGAGCCATAGTTTGTAAATATTTCCCAAGTTTCAATGAAAAGGCCTCCCTTTATCTAGAAAAACTATTTTTTGAGTAATGTTATTCCTATTTCCCTATTTTTGTGTTATCTTGCTATTATCTGACTTGGTTTGTTTGTTTGTTTCAGTAATAATAACTTAAAACCTGCTAATATCATGTCATGTCAAGAGCTAAATGAACACAGTGATGTGAATGACAATGAATGGGAAAGCTATGATGAGGAACAGCTAACAGAGGATTTGGAAGAATTTGAAAACCGCGAGAAGCCTAATCTGGAAGAAACTGAAGTGGTCAATCTAGGGGGCCATGATGAAGTTAAGGAAACAAGAATCAGTGTTCACTTGACAGAGGCACAGAAAAGAGAACTCATCCGCTTGTTAAGAGAATACATCGATGTATTTGCTTGGTCCTATGATGACATGCCAGGGTTGAGCACCAACATCGTGTCACATAAGTTGCCAATTAATCCCGAGTTTGATCCAGTAAAGCAAAAAATGCGAAAATTCAAGCCGGATTTAAGTTTAAGGATTAAAGAAGAAGTGACAAAGCAAATCCAGTCTAAAGTTGTAGAGGTCACAAAATATCCAATGTGGCTAGCCAATATTGTTCCGGTGCCAAAGAAGGACGGCAAAATCAGAATTTGTGTTGATTACAGAGACTTGAACAGGGCCAGTCCTAAAGATAACTTCCCTCTACCCAACATCCACATTCTCATCGACAACTGCGCGAAGCATGAAATGCAGTCTTTCGTGGATTGTTTTGCCGGGTATCATCAGATCTTAATGGATGAGGAAGACGCAGAAAGACGGCCTTCATCACGCCCTGGGGTGTTTATCACTATAGGGTAATGCCGTTCGGTCTAAAAAATGCTGGTGCAACCTATATGAGGGCAATGACATCGATCTTTCATGATATGATCCACAAGGAAATTGAGGTGTACGTGGATGACATAATCATCAAATCTCGCGAAAGTTCGAATCATTTGACACACCTGAGGAAATTCTTTGATCGATTGAGAAAGTATAACTTGAAGCTGAATCCTGCTAAATGTGCCTTCAGTGTGCCAGCCGGAAAATTGTTGGGGTTTATAGTCAGTAGGAGGGGCATCGAACTCGACCCTTCCAAGATCAAGACAATTCAGGAGTTGCCCCCACCGAGGACCAAGAAAGAAGTCATGAGTTTCTTGGGGCGTTTGAATTACATTAGTAGGTTCATTGCCCAGTCGACTGTCATATGCGAGCCAATCCTTAAGATGTTGAAGAAGGATGCGTTGAACAAGTGGACAGAAGAGTGCCAGAAGGCTTTTGATAGGATCAAAGATTATCTATCCGCTCCGCCTGTTTTGGTTCCACCAAGAGAAGGAAGTCCATTATTGTTATATTTGTCAGTCTCAGAAAATGCTTTTGGATGCGTCCTTGGGCAACATGATGAAACCGGCAAGAAAGAAAAGGCAATCTATTACTTGAGTAAGAAGTTCACTCCGTATGAGGCTCGCTACACCTTGGTTGAGAGGACGTGTTGTACTTTGACTTGGGTTGCCCAGAAGCTGAGACATTACTTATCTTCGTATACAACATATCTTATTTCCAGAATGGACCCGTTGAAATACATATTTCAGAAAGCCATGCCTACAGGGAAGTTGGCCAAATGGCAGATGTTGTTAAGTGAGTTTGACATCGTGTATGTGACCCAAAAGGCAATCAAAGGACAAGCCCTAGCAGATCATCTAGCTGAAAATCCAGTTGACAATGAATATGAGCCACTCCGTACTTACTTCCCGGATGAAGAAGTTTTGTTCGTGGGAGAAGACATAGCTGAAGCATACCCCGGATGGAGGATGTTCTTTGATGGAGCGGTCAATTTCAAAGGTTCAGGAATTGGAGCGGTTTTAGTGTCAGAAACAGGTCAGCATTACCCGGTAACTGCCAAGCTACGTTTCCCTTGCACCAACAACATGGCTGAGTATGAAGCTTGCATCCTAGGCCTCGATTTAGCACTTGACATGGGTGTTCGAGAGTTATTAGTCATTGGAGATTCAGATCTATTGATTCACCAAGTGCGAGGAGATTGGGCTGTGAAGAACTCCAAAATCACCCCTTACGTAGAGCTAGTACAGGATTTATGCAAAAGATTCAAGGAGATTGACTTCAGACATATCCCGAGAATACAAAACGAGTTTGCTGATGCTTTAGCTACTATATCCTCCATGATTCAACACCCAGATAGAAGTTACATTGATCCTCTGGAAATAAGTTTGAGGGAGAAACCAGTACACTGTGCACATGTTGAAGCAGAGGCCGATGGAAAACCATGGTACTTTGATATCAAGAGGTATTTAGAGTCTGGGGCATACCCCGAAGACGCCAGTAACATTCAAAAAAAGACAATACGACGTTTGGCAAAGAGTTATTTCCCAAGCGGGGAAATCCTATTCAGGAGGACCCCAAATTTAGGATTTCTAAGATGTGTTGATGCCGCAGAAGCCACAAAGTTACTGGAAGAAATACATGCCGGAGTTTGAGGACCTCATATGAACAGATTCGCTCTCTCTAGAAAAATTTTGAGGACGGGTTATTTTTGGATGACTATGGAGAATGACTGCAACAAGTACGTACAAAAATGCCCAAAGTGCCAGATACACGGACACTTGATTCGGATGCCCCCACATGAACTCTACACAATGAGTTCACCATGGCCATTAGTAGCATGGGGCATGGATGTCATTGGTCCGATAGAGCCGACAGCATCGAATGGACATAGGTTCATCTTAGTTGCTATTGATTATTTCACAAAATGGGTAGAAGCTATCTCATACAAAGCTGTGACTAAGAAAGTCGTTACAGATTTTGTCAGAAACAACTTGATTTGCCGATTTGGAATACCAGAATCAATCATTACAGATAATGGGGCTAACCTGAATAGTCACTTGATGAAAGAAATTTGTGAAAAGTTCAAAATCACTCATCGAAATTCGACCGCGTATCATCCGCAAATGAATGGAGCTGTAGAAGCCGCCAACAAAAACATCAAGAGGATATTGAGAAAAATGATTGAGAACAACAGATCTTGGCACGAGATGTTGCCTTATGCTTTGTTAGGATACCGTACGACGGTCAAAACTTCAACTGGGGCAACTCCATATCTATTGGTCTATGGAACTGAAGCCGTGATACCTGCCGAGGTAGAGATACCTTCCTTGAAGATTATTCAAGAGGCCAAATTGAGTAACGAAGAATGGGTCCGCGCTAGATGTGAACAACTCATGCTAATTGATGAAAAGCGAATGGAGGCTGTATGCCATGGTCAGTTATACCAACAACGGATGATGCGTTCCTTCAACAAGAAAGTGAGAGCTCGCACGTTTGAAGTAGGACAATTGGTTCTCAAACGCATATTTTCCCATCAAGAAGAATACAAAGGCAAGTTTGCTCCAAACTGGCAAGGGCCATATGTAGTACGTAAAGTGCTATCTGGAGGGGCCCTAATCCTGTCCGAGATGGATGGTCAAGAGTGGACCAAGCCGATCAACTCCGATGCGGTGAAGAGATACTACGTCTGAAGATAGTCTCTTCTCTATGTTTCCTTTCCTTGTAATCGTACTTTTCTTAGTATAATCATTTTATGCTTTGTAGTAGCTTAAATATCCATTCCCTTTTATGTACGAACTACGTTTGACCTGACTTCTCAAGAATGAGATACGTAGGCGGCCTATGTCGGCTTCGGTCAACCCTTTAGGAAAATCTTCTTTCCCTTTTATGTACGAACTACGTTTGACCTGAATTCTCAAGAATGAGATACGTAGGCGGCCTATGTCGGCTTCGGTCAACCCTTTATATTTTTCTATATTTCCCTAGCGTAGTCCTGAACTACGTTTGACCTGATTCCTGCTTCAACGGGATACGTAGGCGCCCCAACGGCTCGGTCATATCACCCCAGGAAATGGAAACTGGGGCAGAATTTTCGAGAAGGAATCTCGAAAATTCCAAAGAAGAAGATCATCTTTTGGCAAAGAGAATGGAGACTAACAAAGATCTTGGGAGAAAGTCTCGAATTCCCCAAAAGTCGAAATCAGCTCAAATAGTACCTAACTGGGGCAGAAATTTTGAGAAAATCCTCAAAATTTCCACTAATACTTTAGAATGAATTCCAAATTCCCCAGCACCGAGAATTCAAAGGCAAACTTAGAAATCGCCAACTGTGATATAACGCAAATAGCCTAAATCCCCAGATATGACAAGCTTCTGTAAATTGTGCTATTAAACTTCCCCAGCAACAACAATGAGTTGCTAGGGATCCTTCATTGGATGTCAGACATAGACAGGCCTCAAGTGGAAGATGTTCATTGAGCTAGCACATGACATTGACTGACAGAGTTTTTCTAAAAAACTTTTACCCAAGTTTTCAAATCTATGATTTCAAAACCCTAATTAATTTTTGAAAATCTATACATATTTTCTTGACTAGTTTTGCCTTACATCTATTTAAGTGGGGAGTCAGGGCGGAAGTCCAAACATGACGGAGCACCCGAAAGATAGCAAGGAGCGAACCAGAGATCTAAGGAGGTCAACGCGGAGTAGTTTCACCCAAAACTAACAATTTTTCTCTGGATGCAGGGATCACCGTACATAAATAGGGTTTCTTTCAAATCCCTTGAGCAAATCAAGAACCACACCCAAAACGCATAATGCTCAAGAACGGTATTCTTGGACAGCTCCAAAGATGGGTTGAATAGCTCATTCAGGATCAAGGGCCTCTTGATTTATCTATCCGGCTTCGAAAGATGTGGATGTCAAACAAAAGCATCTTATCCTTGTTATGAAGATTTTATTCAAGACTTTTCCTAATAGTAGTCGCTAGTAAAAGCGACTTTGTGTCTACAAAATGGTTTTCTTGAGCGCAGGTATACGCGAAAGAGTCGGTATAACGGAACGATCAAAGAGATCACCTGACAAGGAAGAATAGGGACATCCTCCTCCAATCCGTCATGGGTCAAAACGAACTTACAACGATCGAAAGTGGTATTTATAGTTGTCCCCAAAAAATGGGTTTAACCATTCGCTTATCTCCAAAATGATTTTTGGCAAATAAAGTCATTTATATTGTGAATGCCCTCTTTAAAGATTTCCCATAATTTGACCATAGTCGCTAGCAAAAGCGACATTGTGTCTACTAATTGTCTATCTTAAGCGCAGGTACATTCAAACGAATCAACACATTAACCAAATAGCCAAAGGCCATCTTATTACATCAAAGCCGAAAAGCCTGACGCTGGTCAATGCCAAAGAAGGAGGATGGGCATCGTCGAAAAAATTTATCTTATTGCATCCCATTACATCCTGATGCCTCTCATTGCATCCCAACGCATCCCATGGCATCCCATCGCATTCCATTGCACCATACTGCATCATATCGCATTCCATTGCACCATACTGCATCATATCACATTCCACTGCATCACATTACATCCTGATGCATCTCATTGCATCCCATGGCATCCCATTGCGCCATATCGCATCGTATTACATCCCATCACATTCCATTGCATCATACCATATTGCATTGCATTCCATTGCACCATATGGCATTGCATTCCAATGCATCATATTGCATCATGTTGCATCCCATCATATTGTGTCACATAACGTTTAATCGTGTTTCATTATATGTCGTCTTAGCTCATTGCAGGACATTTCATTCCATGCCAAGAGGGCCATGCCGAGAGGGCCATTTCATTTCATGCCGAGAGGGCCATTTCATTTCATGCCGAGAGGGCCATTTCATTTCATGCCAAGAGGGCCATGCCGAGAGGGCCATTTCATTCCATGCCAAGAGGGCCATTTTATTTCATGCCGAGAGGGCCATTTCATTTCATGCCAAGAGGGCCATTTCATTTCATGCCGAGAGGGCCATGCCGAGAGGGCCATCATGCCATTCAGATAAGTCTCCATAATCGCTCACCATGCCAGACAATAGAGTCTGATTTTGGAAGATGCTCTAGAGCACCTATATCCGTTGACCACGCGAAGATGACACAATCTGGCGTCGAGGATATCTCAGCATTTTATATCTGTTGACCACGCAAAAGGCAATATAGCCGGCATCGAGGATATTTCAATACTTCATTAACCGATATTTGAATTCATCAACATATCAAAATTGAAGAAGTGCATGATCCAAAGGGATGTTTTTAAGTCGATATCCGAAGACGAACGACAAACTAGACTTCCCAGGAATTGACAATCTAAAGGTCATCTGTAAGTCACGATATTCGAGACCGGACAGTGTGCGAGATTTCCTTAAGAATTGATAGTCCATGGGTCATTTATAAGTCGCAACGACATCCTAACCTGATAGTATGCAAGATCACCCAAAGATCGATAGTTTGAAGGTTATCCATAAGTCACAACTAAAATCCTTACCGGAGAATATGCGGGATTACCAAATTGGTAGGTCCAAGGGTTCTCTATAAGCCGCGCCATATCCAAGATTGATTATGCGCAGGATTACCCAAAGACCGATAATTTGAGAGATATCTATAAGCCATATTATATCCAAGGTTGGATGATGTGCAGGATTGCCCGAAAGCTAGCAATTCGAGGGATATCTATAATACATCTCTTATCCAAGGTCGGATAATGCGCAGAATTACCCAAAATCTAACAACTCAAAGGATATCTATAAGTCGCCTCATATCCAACATCGAATGATGCGCGAGATTACCCAAAGATTGACGATTCAAGGGATATCTATAAGTCGTATCGATACTAAGGATGCGCAGGACTTACCCGAGGTTATATACGAAATCATACCGGTAGCCGAGAAAGTTATCAAACAAAAGATCAAACGGTTGCAGGGACCATTCTACCCAAAATATCGTCGGTGGCCAAGAGAGTCACCCTATTTTGAAGAAAGAATCAATTGCCAAAAGTCCATCATATCCAACAACTGAGATAGTTGTTGTACCTATACTGTTGTGGAAACCACTGTCTTCCAAAAGCAGGGACAGGAAAGGACAACACTGTTGATCAAACTAATTCACGCAGGAATATGGTAAAAGACCCTACCCCTTAGTGAATTATGTTTATCACTAACAATTTTATTTGAGATGTTATCGAGAGCATCCGAGAGGGTGAAAATCTCAAACCAAAACCACAGGTGCGGATGATCCCAAAAAGGACGCAGCACAACGTGGAACTTTTTCTTAGCAGCGAACTGGGACATAGTTCGAAGAGGAATATCAAACTCTTTGGACGCAAGCTAAAGGACACTTCCACCACCATCAAACCACACCCCTATTAGAAGGCATGTGGGTATTTGGGACTTTTGGTTTCAGTTTCACTTTCGGGGTACTTTTAAACTCACACCGAAAGTAACTTTCCTTTTTCTTAAAATTTGGGTGACAATACACATAGAGACTTGGAAATTATGTCCTGGTAAATTCCTACCTATGGATGTGAAGAGATCCACATTCATGGTTAAGATTTTACAAGCCTCTTTTCCATACCTCATCTTACTTGTCACTCGTCTCGAGCCAAAAGTCGTTTTCAAATAAGCGATTACCTTTTCTACCGATTGAGTCGAACTACAAGCAGTCTGATTCCTTGAACCTCGGGAATATGTAGGCTGTGCTCTACATTGAAAACTCGACTGCATTCCAACCTCCCCCAATCTCCTCTTATTCCCCAGCTTTTCGATTTTATCAAAATTTGAAATCGGGATAGCTTATGAATTCTTTGAAAATCGTGCTTAAAAATCAAGCTTTAAAAACTACAAGTGGCCTGAATTCTCATGAAATCTGAGATATGTAGAAAACCCAATACCAGGGTTCGGCCATAATTCCCTGAATTTTGTGCGAAAACAAAGTGATTTCGAGAAACGAATTTGGGGTCGGTCAAAATTAGGAACGTCAAACTCCCTTTGCCCAGGGTTACTTGCATCCACCCTACCCAAAGGGAGGGGGCAGTTGTTGACACCTAATTTTTGCCCTCCACGACTAAATTTAATCCTGAGTTTTCTTCGGTTTTAAATAAATTGAAATAGTTGTTTTATCCGGATAAATACTTTCTAAAATAATTATTTGAGTTAACTTTGTCATTTAAGTGATAAATTATACATTTTCGTATTCTTGTGTATGAGATCATATAATTTTAGTCTCTTAAATAATTATTTCATCAAAGTTAGATTTTATCAAGAACCATCCTGAAAATCAATTCAAATGGTTGTTTTTTGATTTAAACCTATAAGTTGTTCCTAAAATAATTTATTCGGGAAATATTTATTTAGTTTTATTAAATCAAGAAGCTCGGGATTAAATTGGTTGTTAATTTGTTTCAAAATTTAATTCAATTTAGTCAATTGATTTTTCAACTAGGCTAATTTTTAAACGTAATGGACAGAAGTCCTAAACATTAGGCTATTTAATCAATAGCCTAAACCTGAATCCTCCCCGTCCTAAATCATCTACACCAGCCCATCCCAATTTTAATTTTTCAGCTTCTCCAGGCCCAACACTTAACACCTTGACCCGGCCCACTCTTCTCCTATTCCACCCAAAATTAATCCCACATCAATACACATACAGATATATACACACACCCACACACCTCACGCGCCTCTATTCTCTCTTCTCTCTCCCCAACCTTTCTCTCCTCTCTCAACACAACGATAACAACCCGTAAACAACAACAACTCCGTCAACAGCTCAACCAAAACGACACCCTAATCTAACCAAAACGACTCCAAATTTCCCTCGAATAGCCTCAAGATTCTGTCAATTCACTTCCGTTATCGTTTATGTACGAATTCGATGGGCTGTCCAGGTTCTAGAAACAACACAGCTCATCCTCCAACGTTCGAATTCGTACCGTAGAAGTACGGTGTTGGCTGATTCTGATTGGTTGTGAAAGAACCCAAATTTCCCCCCAATTTTTCCAACGAATTTGGCCCTCTTTTGGTCTAAATTCATCAACCCAAGCTGTAAAGCCTAATCCTTATCCAGATTTTCGAAATTCAAAAGATCCTAATCGAATTCCCTCAAATACCCCTCTGTTTTTCCCCCCAAAACAGCCCCAATTTCATCTATAAGTAGGGAGTGTGGGTTAAGGGTTGAGGGGTGGATTTTTTTGGGAAAAAATTGGGGATTCTGGAGGCGCACGCTTCTAATCCCACGTAACCAAAAAATTCAAGAAGAAATAGAGTCCAAAAATCAAATTCCGACGAGCTTAATCCAAACTCCGGCGAAATCGGGTAGAACTTTAACGGTGGAAGTCTCCGAAAGCTCGTTGTCCCAAGTTCCTGCTCCGAAACAGGTGTGAAATTCATCCCTTTTACACTATTTTCTGTTTCATTGGAAATAGTGGATCGTATTTGGTTTTGTCTGAAATATGTGTTTTGACATCGATTGAGGGTATGTTCTTTACGTTAGTGTGTAATATTGTAAAAAATTTTAAGCTTTTATAGTTTTGTATGATGGTTGTTGTTGATATTCAAACTTGTAGCATTTTCGTTTTAGCACTTTCAAATGATTAAAACATGGGATTTTTGCCCTCTGTTTTGCACAAGAATAAAGTATGTTTTTTCTTTGGTTATGGACCTAGCGCAGAGAATGTGAAATTTCATTTTGTGATGTTTGGGATTAGTCTTGTTTATAATCTTGCTTGATATTGGTAAAAATTTGGGATTGGGGAGTTGATTAAAGCTATGTTCGGTTGGTGATATGTTGATTGCTGTTTGTTTCATGTTTATAAGTATTATTTGAGTTAATTTCTATATCGTGAAGATTGATTCGAATTAAAAGCAGCCTATATTGCTATTTGGCGTGAGAGGGACGTATCTACCTAGTCGTTGATTGTATTGGTATTGTTTCTCTTCTACAATGCTGACTATGACATGTTTAAAATTTTTCAAGAATCCAACAGTTCTTAATTACTATTTTGCTAAGTTGCCTTAAACAAGAGCCCCCCCCACCCCAGTTCAATTAGCTCTTTAATTAAGCTAAAATTCTCATTAAATTTCCTTGGTTCATCATGTCAAAAGAAGGTCAACGAACTAAAATTTGGTAATGGAGTTCCTCTCTTGCGTGATTTCCTTGGAATTGGAACTAGAGATATAAAATATATCCATTTTTTGACGTGTTTCATCTTTGAAAGTTCCTAGCTTGCGACTCCAGATGAATGTGATTCCCCCATTGATTGTTCTGATTTTCCCTGATAAGCTTGTGCTTCTATATTAGTAGCGGTCATTTTTATTTTATTTTAACTAGCTCTATCGGTATGAAGTGGTGAAAAGTGGCTGCATCAGTCTCTGTTTGTCTACTCGCTTTTTCCTCTCGATAATATGAGAGAAGTGGAGAATGAAATGAGCTCCTTCTATAGCTCATCCTCATTTTCCAGTCTATGCAGTTAGAACAGTGATGTTGTGAAAGCCTTTCTATGGCTTTTTCACAATGTTACTGAACTCCCACAAGGACAATAATATTTGCTTTGATTTTTCTTTCTCTCCCTCTTTGAAGCAATGACGGCCAAGCTTGAGTGAAATCTCATTTTTGGACCACGTTTGGTTCCGAAACAGTGATCTCTCTTAAGTTCTCATCTTGGGTTTGCTTGACCATGACCTTTTTTAGATAATTTAACGTGAGGCATGGTTCCCTGATTAAGACCCTTTTAGAATGAGTGATTCGGCTATGGTGGTTTGAGAGAATGATTCATACCTTGAAATATTTTGTTGCCATGAAAACTGCTAGTCACATAGCATGTTTATCCATCTTTTCTCTTAGATGGCTAAACACATATTCTAAGCTTGATGTGATTTCTTATTCTTTGTATGACTTGAGCCCAATTCGACTATAATGTTGGTCAACAATCTGGAACAATTAACTACTCTTTTAATCGCTTCCATGTCTCTTTTGCTTTATGGTCCTTTAAGCTTAAAGATGCTTGGTCATTATGTGCTTCCTTAAAGGTTCAACCTGCTTCTTTCTACCTCTTTAGCTTACAATTGACTATCTATCCTTTGTTGTTTTAACTTCTAGTTTATGTAAAATAACCTAACTGTTTGGTGATACTATGAAGCTTCAATCTGACCATACCAATAAAATGACATGAGTGAGTGGTATTATTCACCTTAAAAATGTTTAATCTTACTTTTCTTTCCTATCTCTTTTACTCTAAAAGTTAGTGTATTGACATAAGTAAATAAGTGCTTGTCTCCTATTGAATTCAACGTGTTTGTATCTTTTTAATGTTGTCAACCAATTTGATTTCAATCAATTCATTTAAGACATATGCTAATCCTTATTGTTTCTTTTTCACGCATGTGGCCTTCGGATTGAGTCCATTTGGACTCTTCTCCCCTGCATTTCCTTAAATGGGCCAACAAGGCCCAAATTTTCGATTCATGCCTCAAGACCCAAAAATGGGTAAAAGCAAAATTGAAGGAAAATGTGTAGCCGAAAGCTACACGAAGAAGCTAGTATACAGGGTGGAAGACGATGGAAAATTGAAATAGGCTAAGAGCCTAAACAATTGAGGACTAAAGCCGGGCAGGTCCAAACGGGTTCAAAATCCGTTTTTCTCAACTTCGCTACTTTCATTTATTTATTTGTAATTTATATTGGATTTATTTGTATGTAATTAACTCTTAAATTTGGTTAAATTGAAATAAAGTCCCCTTCGAATTGACATTTTTGCCTTAGCTTTTTCTTTTTCATATCATTCATCACATAGTTCTAATATCTTGGGAATAGCCCTTTATAAATAAACCTTTAAAAATCAAAATGACGTTTACTTTTGTTCATGTGGCAAGCGGTTTATTTAAGTTAAAGTGACCTTTTTTTTCAACTTCAAAAATTAATTCTCTTTAAAAAATTCGAATGTTTACAATTAATCGAGTATTTGTCTCAATTTAGCACTTTTCCTAAATAGGCTTATCTTGCAAAATATTGTTTTCTCCTTTGCCTAAAAATTGACTCTTTCCTAATTTATTTTTCATAAAAGAATATATTTTTCTCTTAAGTTTGGTAAAAAAATTTAAATTGAGGTTAAATAGACTTATCTTTAATTTAAATAATAAAGTACTTTTCACGTGAATAGAATAAGTGCCACGTTTTGCAATGAATTTAAGATTTTACAAAGTTAGCCATATTTTTTCAAAATTGGTCATTTTCTACAAATCAGTCAAACTGTCTTTTGGTCAACCGCGTTCGCGGACGCTTCTTGAGTGCCTTAAAAACCTTCTCAAGGCGTTACCAGAATCCTTACCCATTTTCTCTAATTTTAAAGATTTGTTTCTGTTTTCGAGTCTTTAAAATTCTTTTAAGTTTTTCTTGATATTTTCTATAAAAAATCAAGTGGCGACTCTGTATTTTCTTAAATTATTGCAAAATTATTTCTAAAGTTTTGTAATAGTTTTAAAAGTCAAAAGTCAATATTTTTCAACCCTTCGAGCCTGAAAGGGATAAAACATAGAGGAGAAAATTTTTGGGTGGACTGACGTCATCCTGCTATAGCAGCTCGTGGTAGAGACATATAGGCCACTATAACCGAACACCGAGAAACAGAAATAGTCCACTTGAGTTTTTCATTACCCTTCTCCTTTCAGTTGTAAATCAGAACAAGGCTTCATTTTAAAAAACCCTTAGGGTTGTCTCAAAGCTCTGGAGCAATGGAGAAGAAGGGGTATGCTCAGATGGGGTAAACCTGATGTTTTCTTGTAGATTTCATGATGGAAATCACTAGAACGGAGCCAAAAAATTCAAGATTATGTCTCCATATCAGCTACTTAGCACCCAGGTAGGCTCGGTTTAATTGAGTAGCCAAGACATGTGTTAGAAAATGCATTCATAACATATATTGATAAGAGATTCCATGTGTAGGCCTGCAAACAATGTGTTTGGATGGATATAATCCGTAGATTAGGGTTATGTGAATGATATGGATATTCTTGAATGAGTATTGTGATGTTATTGATGCTTTCCTTTCATTCCTTGTGCATAATTAATCGGTTAATGAGTAAAAATATTTGGCTATGATAGTGTGGTGTGGTTAAATTGATATATGTCAGTATGTTGGATGTGAATGCCTTGTTTCGTGCTTAATGGATTGATTGTGTGATTGGAAGAGGAATTAGAGTTAAGATAGAAGGTTGGGAGTAATAAAGGATAGATCCGAATGGTTGTGTGTGTATGCTAAATATAGGTAGTTCGAGGTTAAGTCTAACGTAATGTGTGTGTTACTTGCTCTACGTGTTATTTGGATCTGGATATTATTATTGGTGGAAAGGGGTAGGTGATGGTTGAGTTGTAGTTAAGGACTCAATTTAGTTTATGTGTTCATATTAACTGTATCTTGTCTACTTATTGCAATGCATGATGTGAATGTGTACTTCCTGGATAATAGTACAAGTTATTTAATCATCTGAATTGAGATTGTGTAAAAAGACTTGTTTAAAGTGCAAGTGTGGTTTTGTTATCTCATATTATGATTGTACATGTGTAACATGGGTTGATATTATAAGATGAACTGATAAAGGCCATCGTCATGGAATTGGTAGAATTCAGGGAGTATAAGGGTGGGGATATTGGAATAAGAATGGTACAATACTTGGTTTGGGTTAAGGGTGGCAGATACTAGACTGGGTTATTTGATACATGGACTGAGCTCTTCCCTTGCAGGTCATGTCTAGTGGGTATTTATAAGACCCATAGCATGTGTGTACATGATATTAATGAGTTTGATGGGTTCCATGAGTTGTGTTGGGTTCCATGAGTAAACTGATTTATAATGCTATTGTTATTTGTATCCATGAGTGGTTCGGGCTATTGATATACTTGGATTGATTAATTATTTGTTGAAGTTCCATGAACAGGTAATTGTGGTGAGGTTGAGTTAAATGTTATGAGTCATGGTATTGACCCGGTTGAATAAATATACTTATTTTATGCTTTCTTATTTTACTTGCCTTGATTGTGCGAAGGTAGCTGTGGTTTGATGCCATAAGCTTGAGATGTTGTTTTATTCCTAATTGAGTATTAATATGTATGTAAAGGTAAATACGTGTGTTGTCCCTAATTGGTGGGTATCCCACAGGTATGATTATGAATGAGTTGGAGTTGACTAGTTACTAGTGGCTTAGGAATTCATAGTGACTGTGTGCTATTGGAGTCTTGAATTGAGCAAGTGGTAATTGCATAGCTAGAAGTGAAAGAAAGTGTTGAGGGGTAATGTATTAGAGTTGAATGTTGTTTGGTAGTTGACTTGTGGATTAGTGTAAACTGATATGGGGTAAGTGATGGTCCAAAAAAGAGAGTATAAAATCATGAAGGTGGTGAATGAAAGTATGAGAGTTCAATTTGACTTACTTAGTAATTAATTGCATGTTTTATTTCAAATATTTATGTTGTGTTTACGTGATTTAACTTGGATCGGCCGATGATGCTTACCAGTACGTGTGGTTGTACTGATACTACTCTTGCTATACTCCCAAAAAGGTATAGCCTATTGCAAGGTCAGTTCGGGTTTCATTGCTTGACGTGGATAGGGATTTTCAACAGCTTCCGTCTTCTCATTACTACAGTGAAAGTTAAGTCTTGTTTAAATTTCCTTGTCTTGCAGTAGCTCCTGTACCTGTCTAGACTAGATCTTCAGGGTAGAGTATTTCTTTATGTATTGTAAGAATTGTAACAAGTTTCGTAACATTTGAATAGTTTAATGATTTTCTTTTATGACTTCCGCATATCTCTCATTGGGTGGTAAGGGTTCTCCTATCTAGGTGGATTAGAGTAAGTGTCCTCACGATTCAGTTAATTGGATCGTGACAAGTTTAATGTGTATCCATATGTTCTTCACCTTCCTTCAAGTTTAACACAAGTAAAACAAAACATATATTAAAGAGTCACCTTGATCTTGATAATGAAGAGATAAAACTTCAAGAGCCCTACAGGAGAACTTGGGCAGCCAAAGAGAGCTAAGGGAAAAAGAAAGAGAATGTTATTTGAAATTTAATTTTTTTGTGTGTGTGTGTATAAGTGTGGATAATATGGTTATATACTGCCTCTTGGGCAGATAGGTATTGGACCTAACCCATTGATCCGACCCAACTCCCTTTGGCCTAATTAATTTGGGCCTTACACCTCTATGTAGGTGATTCACCTACGTGCTTCACTTTTAATTTTTGGCCTTGTACTTTTTAAGTAGGCGATGCACCTACTTGTCCTTATTTTTCTTCCTTTATACTCTTTTAATTTATGCAAACCACATATATAAGTAGCTCAAGCAAGTAGTACATCCAAGAAAATAGGTCAATCAAGTAGGACATCTAAGAAAATAGCTCAACTAAGTAGGACATCTAAGCAAGTAGAACGTCTAAGCTAGTAGGTCACTTTGTCTTGCATTTATTTTTCTTTTCAAATATTACTCTTTTAAATTATTACCTTCACTTTTGCACACTTGAACACTTTAGGATTTAGGCTCAAATATCGTCTCCTTTTTTTAGCTCAAATAATCTCATTGACATTATCTTAGTCATGTACATGTGACCTAGCCGTAAGTAGAAATTCTGTCGACAATGTGTTCTTCAAACAATCATAACTTGAATATACGAGTCATTTATTTTAATGAAAACTAGACTCAAATTTCTTTAATTTGATCGGTAGTATACCCTCTAACACTTCATATTTTGGAGATTGCTCATTCAAAATCACGTCATACTCGGGACCACAAGAGATACTCAGCCGTAGTAAACCCCTTTAACTTCAAATTTTATTCTAAGGCATTTTATAGCCTCTAACTTTGTTCTAACCCTTCAAATGACTTATAAATCGAGTTCCCTGATATACTTACCCATTTATAATTTTATTCTTTTGTTATCACACTGATTCGTCGGACACATATCAAAAGCTACATTATATTACACAACTTGCGGGATGTTACAGATTTTAATATCAAATATTTATGTACAAATGTACTACCATACAAAAACACGATTATACATAGATAATACATGTAATTTTTTTAAAATAGGTATCTGATTTCACTTGACCATTTCTTCTAAATTTAAATTTATTCGTAATTTAATCATGTTTCATCACATTGACAAGAATATTATTGTTTTAGTAAGTTTGACTGTCTATAATTTATTTTGCACAAGTTCTACTATTATTTCACATGTAGAGTTCTTAGTATCACTGTAGGTTTTCATCCCAATCTTCATTGAATACATAACACCTCAAAATGTATCATAATACTAGTTTAGAGTACGTGTGTTGCACGTGTATATCGATCGTGAGTAATAAATCCATGAATTCAAAGCAGTTTATTCTAACTGCATGAGAAAAACAAACTTGTTGAGGTATTTGATAATGAAGCTTAGTTTAGGTAAAATCTCTAAGAGTTTATATATAAGGTATCAACAGGTAGCATAGATTCTAAAAAACCCACACGAAACACAATAAAATAAAAAACACAAGATCGAGTTTATAAACTAAAGCGTCAAATATCACTGTGGCTTAATATCAAGTGGAGAATCAAACCAGTATAAAGTTCATAAAACTCGACAAGCGATACGTAGTAAAGTTGTGAGTAAAGTTTAGCGGCTGCTAATATACTATGTTACGTTCATTATCCGATCCTCTCCATCCCATTTTAGTTGTCCACCTTACTAAAAATAGTTGTCACATATTAGTTGTTCACCTTACTAAATTAGGAGAGAATTAATTAAGAAAATTTCACAGTATCCTTATAATTAATTCTTTTTAAATTGTTCACACTTGTTTGTAAAGTCTCAAATTTTTTTTTAAGGGATCATGATCTAATCAAAGTTTTCCTAATCGACATTTAGTTATCATCCAACAATTCACGAAGTCTCTAGCTAAAAGCATTGTATGTCTTTTCTGTCCTTTATATATGAAATCTACTTATTGTTTCCACAATCTTAAATTTAACTCCAAAAAAGGAGTAAAAACTTACCTGCACCCGGTGTATACACCAAAGTAATGTAATTTACTATGGTTAAGTGATTAAATGAAGTAAAATACATGTTAGTTAATCATGGTCACTACAAGAAAACTGTGAATTACATGGGGATCTTACCTAGGGAAAAATGTCGCAGGAAATACATGCGGATTTACTTGCGAAAATTTTAAATTCCTCAACATTAGAATATATTACCTGCGAACTATATATTCCCAACAAATTCCGCAGGTTAATTTGGCGCCATATTGCGCAAATTTCGTACTTGCGACATTTCCTGGGGAAATATATTGGCAGGTACATTATCTCTAGGTAAATCCGCAGATACATGGACAAATATATTTTTTTTTTTAATCCATAGGAAAATCCCCAAGTAATTTATCCTACGGATTTACATAGAGATATTTTGGTGGAAATTTATGTGGCGGATTTTATTACCTAGAAAATTATTTGGGGATTATTTGCTGCGAATTTAGCTGGGGATTTATTCTTGGGGATTTACCTACGAAATTTATTACTTGGGAAAATATTGGGGGATTGTGTTGTTACAAATTTAGCTGGAAATTATTTCTTGGGGATTTACGTAGGATTTTGGTAACTTGAAATTTTTTTTGGAGGTTTCGTTAGCTATAGATTCAGTGGAAATTTTGTAAATAGAATTTTTTCCTTTCAAACTTACATTTAAATTTGTATTCATTGGCATAATTTTCCTTATTCAATTAAAAATATTAGTGAGATAATTAATTATTACATATTTAAAAAGTAACAAATTATATAAAAGGACATAATAGCATAAGTAAAATTATTAATTTGAATATAGGAAAATGGTAGAATCGAAGAATAATAAACATAAAATAAAAAGAGATTAAGCATTAAACCGGTGGACACATGGAATCAAATAAAAGATGCTCAAGGAAATTAGTATGTTGACTTAAACGGTATCAAAGACATATTCGAGCTGAATCAACCTTGACTCGTTATTGAGATAGAGGAATGGTCATCACCAAGAAATTAAAGAGGTGGGAATTCGTCGGCCTAAGATAGAGAAGGACTTAGGGCTCAAGTAGAACTTTTCTACAGGTTTCTACTGGTTAATTTCAATATAATTGTAAGGCATCAATACTAAACAATACAATACAATAGCAATATAGTGTACACTTAGGAGTTGTTTGGTGTGTGGTATAGTAATCCCGGGATAAAATGAAGGATTATTTTATTTTGCGTTTGGTTAGAAGTATTAGGTAGTATCAGAATTATTTACACGGTGAGATAACTTATCCCGGGATAGTTAATCCTAGGAAAACCTGTTCCTAACAAAATGACCCCTTATATTCTTGTGCTCTAAATTTTCAATACTTTTTATTAAGTATTTATTTTTAAAAATATTTTTTACTAGATAATACTACAAGTCCATATGAGGATTTTATATTTAAAATTCACTTTTTATGTTTACAAATGAAAATGAACAGAAAAACGTATGAAAAACACATAAGTTATAAAACAAGAATTTAGGGGGAAAAAAAGAAGTAATTAAAAAGCTGAAATTTCATTCCCTCCTAAAGTTCCCCCCATTGACATCCTATTCCCTCAAAATAACACTCGAAAAACTCTCCACCTTCACCCAAATCCTCCATTTTAATTTTTCTTTTTCTAAAGACTCTCAATTCTCTAAGCAGACAAGGGAGAAGACCCGCTATCAAAGTTCGACTTGCTTTCAGATCTACCCGAAATCAGAGGTTAATCTGCAAATTATACATTATTTGAAATTTTAGGTTAATGGGGTTGTTGGAATTTATATGGGTTTTAATTTACTTGCGATATTTGATATTTATTGCAAATATTTGACTGTTGTTCTCTAATTTTGCAATCAATCGGTCATCTTCTTCTCTAATTTACTGAATATTTAATCACTGAATTTGATTATTGAAAATTTTTATGTTAACTATCAAAGTATTTGGATCTTGAAAAATTTGTTGGTTGAACATGAGTTGCTAGAATAGCTTTGTGATGTTTTGATACAAAATTAAAATTGTTGGCCGAACATGGATTTTTAGAATAGCTTTGTGATGTTTTGATACAAATTCATCTTTTCTTGTTACAATTTTTAGTCGAAGTAACATGTGTATTTTGATTAAATGAGATATTACTCCAAGTATATTTGTTACTGGAAGAGTGAATTTTGATTAATAGGAAATTATTCAGTGTTTAAATTTTATTGTTATGTGTTTAAATATATATGTTATCTTTTGGTTCAGAAAATGAATATTCCCGAGCATCGAAAATGGATGGTAAATAGACTTCTTCCTGGTAAAGTGGCATATACAGATGAATTTATAAAAGGCATGGAAGAGTTCATTAAATTTTCTTGTAGTCAACCGAAGTACTTGTCCGAGAAAGTCATAAGGTGTCCTTGTAAAATTTGTAAAAACATGAAGCACTTGACACCCGATGAAGTTAATGTGCATGTTTTCAAAAAAGGGTTCACCCCAAGATATTGGTATTGGACGTCACATGGAGAGGAAACTCCTTCAATTAATTTGAATGAACATGTCCATTCAAGTGCTTCAAGTAGTCATCAAGGATGTAGCTTTGACATGCCTTCAAGCAGTCAAAGTAACATTCTAGGGGAAGACTCTGAACACATAAATAGGTATCAAGGTATGGTTTATGATGCTGCTGGTATAGAATTTGATCATCATGTTGAGCCTACTGTAGAAGAGGCTCCAAACATGGGTGCTACCAAATTTTATGAAATGTTGAATTCAGCTCAAGAACCCTTATGGCCCGGATGTAAATATTCAGAATTGTCTACAGCTGTTAGAATGATGAGTATTAAATCTGAATACAATATGTCCCATGGTTGTTTTAATGCAATGGCACAATTAATGAAGGATACAAGTTATCCAGATAATAAGATACCTCTTGATTACTACCGGGCAAAGAAGTTAGTGTCGGGGCTTGGTTTAACTAGTTTAAAGATTGATTGTTGTGATAATGGATGTATGTTGTATTATAAGGCTGATCAAGAGATGATAGAATGTAAGTTTTGTAAAGAACCTCGCTATAAAGAACGCGTGGGTAAGAAGGGTAGCAAAAAGGTTCCACACAAGACTATGCATTATCTGCCACTTATTCCTAGGCTTCAACGGTTATATGCTTCAACTCGATCTGCAGAGCACATGAGGTGGCACTATGAAAATCGCAGGGAAGAAGGTGTGTTGTGCCACCCTTCGGATGGAGAAGCATGGAAACATTTTGATCGAACTTATCCAGACTTTGCTTCAGAGCCTAGGAATGTTAGGCTAGGTCTTTGTTCTGATGGTTTTACTCCTTATAGCCAGTCAGCATCACCGTACTCTTGTTGGCCCGTGATTGTTACTCCTTATAATCTTCCTCTTGATATTTGTATGACTGCCCCATATATGTTCTTAACATTGATTATTCCAGGTCCTCACAATCCTAAGAATAAAATTGATGTGTATCTTCAACCATTAATAGATGAGTTGCTACAATTATGGACAGATGGTGCACAAACATATGACGTGTCAAAGAAGCAAAATTTTCTCATGCGAGCAGCATTGATGTGGACAATTAATAATTTTCCTGCTTATGGCATGTTGTCGGGATGGAGTACAGCAGGTAAATTAGCATGTCCAATTTGCATGGAACAATCAAAAACTTTTAGTTTGAAAAATGGAAGAAAAGTTACTTGGTTTGATTGTAACCGTCAATTCTTGCCTCTCAATCATGAATTTAGAAGAAACAAGAATTCTTTTTATAAAGGAAAAGAGGAAAAGTCTAGGCCTCCTCCTAGGTTAACTGGAGATCAAGTGTGGGAAAAAGTAAGAGGGTTTCCTAAGATCACTGAATCTGGTCCACGCAAATTTTATGGCTATGGAAAATCACATAATTGGATCAAAAAAAGTATTTTTTGGGATTTACCATATTGGAAGACCCATCTAGTTCGCCACAATATTGATGTAATGCATACAGAGAAGAACTTCTTTGACAATGTTTTTCATACTGTCATGGACAACAGGGAGAGGACAAAGGATAATGAGAAGGCAAGAATGGATTTGAAAGAATATTGTCATCGAAATGATTTACACTTGCAATTGAATGATGATGGGAGATGGATTAAACCGAAAGCAAAGTTTGCCTTAAATGATGGTCAAAAGAAAGATGTATGTGAATGGGTTGATCAACTAAAGATGCCCGATGGTTATGCTTCTAATTTGGGTAGATGTGTTGATATGGAACATTTAAAGTTATTTGGGATGAAAAGTCACGACTGTCATATTTTCATGCAATATCTTATGCCAGTTGCTTTTAGCGCACTTCCAAAACCTATATGGAAGTCATTAACTGAACTCAGTCTATTCTTTAAAGACTTGTGCTCAACAGTATTACGGGTGGATCATCTAATGCAAATGGAACAAAATATTTCAGTAATCTTGTGTAAGTTGCAAAAAATATTTCCACCCGGTTTTTTTGATTCGATGGAGCACTTACCGATTCATTTGCCTTACGAAGCAAGAGTTTGTGGGCCAGTTCAATATCGATGGATGTATCCATTTGAAAGGTATGAAAATTTAATCCTAAAATTGATTACTTGTCTCATTATTTTATTACATAATTATTTATTTCCAAAATATAATTGTAGGTTCCTAAACAAAATTAAAAAGACTATAAAAAACAAAGCCAGAGTTGAAGGATCTATTTGTCAAGCATATTTGGCTCAAGAAATCTCATACTTTGCTTCCCATTATTTTGAATCTCATGTCCTATGTAGCAACAAAAGAGTTGGACGTAATGATGATGTCATTGAAAAAAATGAAACTCACCCAACTCTGTCAGTCTTTAATCATTCTGGCCGAAGTTATGGTAAGATGGATGGTGATATTCGATGGCTAGATGATAAAGAAGTTGCTGCAGCACAATTGCATGTTCTTATAAATTGTGATGAGGTTAAGCCTTTTCTCAAGTAAGTTTCAACCATGGTGTTCATTTTATTATTAAGACAAGCTTAGTTATATTTGGGTTGAAACTAACGTGCTAATGTAAGTATATGCAGTTTGTATGAGCAAATCCTGAGAGATACTTACAGCGATCTCACTGATGATGTCATTGATAAACAAATTGAGGCAGACTTTCCACGATGGTTCAAAGATTATGTATGAGTTAATTATCTGAATAAAGGATATATCACTTAAAATGCATATCTAATATGCTTTCATTATTTGATAGGTGAATAGTAATCCACAAGAGATGTCGCAGAATCCATATTTGCAAATCTTAGCAATGGGACCATTAAGAAAGGCAAAGTCTTGGCCTATTTATTTTGTGAATGGATACAAATTTCACACTTCTTCTTGGGGTGAAGGAAAAAGTACATATAACAGTGGGGTGTGTGTTAGTGGCATTGGACAAGATGGTACTATAAGTGAATATTATGGTATTCTTAAAGAGATTATCGAATTCGAATGGCCAATGACATCATTTATGAAGTTAGTTTTATTTTATTGTGATTGGTTTGATCCCTCAAAACATGGCATGAAAGTTGATAATCAATTTGCTATTGTCGAGGTTCGAAAAAAGGGAAGATATTCTAAATTTGACCCTTTTATCTTTCCTCAAATGGCAACTCAAGTTTATTATGCAAATCATCCTGAAAGAAAAGGAAATAAGGCTGATTGGTGGGTAGTTATAAAGACAAAGCCAAGAGGAGTTGTAGATACAAGATATAATTTGGAAGTTGCTTACCAAGAGGAGCAATCACGTGTTAGTGCAAGTATAGAGGATGACCCAATTGATTGCTTACGTGATGACCAAGCTGATGGTGAAGAGGTTGATGGAAGTAGTTTTTAAGATGTTGTCAATGAAAATGGACATGATTTAATTGAAGAGGAAAACGAGGAGATATCAAGTGAAGAAGAGGAAGGTGATGAGGACACAACAAGTGAAGAAGATGATGATGAAGAGGAGGCAACAAGGGAAGAGGAAAACTTTTTTGATAGTGATGATTCACCAAGTCACTATCATACTCAAGAAGAAGACGAAGATGAAGATGAGGAGGATTGAGAATATTAGTTTGTTGATTTCTTTTGTCAATGTACAATACTATATTTAGTTAAAGCTACTATGATTTTTGTCAAAAATATTGCTGTTTTACTTTTTCTTATCATCATTACTGAAAATGACATGAAATTTATGGTCCTTCCCCCCACATATGTTTTCTCTTTCCCTTGGCTAGTAAAAAGAACAAGCAAAACTAATTAACTTTTCAGCTTTGGTGCCTACTGTTACATTTTTTTAATGTTGATTTGTTTATCTTCCTCAAAGATTTGGTTGAGCATGTATAGACAAGTGAGTAAATTACTGGAAAATATTATTCTCTACAAGTGAGTACAATTTTAAGTTAGCCAGAAAGATTATCACTACATTTATTCATGTGTTGTTCATCAATTACATCACTAATATATTATTATTTTTGTTCTTTATTTGCTGCAGATGTTAGGTGTAGGACCTAAAAGAGCTGGACAACCTAATGGAAAAGGAGGAAAGTCAAGTAAAAGGAAGAAGCAGACAGTAGAGCGACAAACAATTCAATTGCCTCTCATAATCCCGTCAGGATCCCTTCAATCTCATACTGGTTCACTTCATGTCAATAACTCTTCCTCTCATCAACCTAATCCTGAAGTCAATCGATCCCAGCCTTATAACAATGTTGTGCCTCCTATAATACCATCACAACCCCTCTATTCCCATACTAGTCTACTTCATGTAAATGAGTCTCAGCCTAGTCTTGGGGTCAATCAACCCCAGCCTGCTATCATTGAATCTCAACCTCAATCTAATCAGTCCCCACCAACAAATCAAGAATCTGAACCATTAATGTCACCACCGGCCAATAGGACTCCAGCCACCTCATCTAGTACAGTTAATAATGTAGACGATGATCATCAAATATGGATTGTACCTGAAGAGGATGGGTAATGGGACTAACTTATAATAATACATATATTTAGGTGGACTATTTATATGTGTACATGTTTGATAACTACTGTATGTTATGTAGGTTTGATCCTCACAAGGTAGTTATTGATGGTATTGCTAGTTGCATTCGTAGTAAATTTGAATTGGCTAGACCTTCATGGAAGAAGTTTCCAGAATCTACTCACGAGATGTGGTTTGAGGAATTTAAGGTAAATTTTTTTATACATTCTGGTTCATGTATAAATATAAGTGTGGACTGTATGGCTAATATGATATTCATTTGATATATGCAGAAGAAATTTAAATGGCTTCCTCACTATAATGATGCTATATGGTCTAATTTTAATAAAAGGGCAGCTTCAAAAATGACCCAACTTCTTCAAGATGTAAGAAAAAAATTGCCTCTGAAACCACATTGGATGGGGGATGCAGTATTCAAGGAGATGAAGAAGCACTGGGAGTCTGATGAGTTCAAGAAAAAGTCCGAACAAAATAAAAAAAATCGTGATTCAAATGCTGGTGCATCACTTCATACAGGTGGTTGTGTACCTCATCGATTGATCTATAAGAGAATGGTAATTATAAATCTTTTTAATTATATTTCTTTCAAGAAAATAATATCTTATTCAGCGTTGATAACATACATATCTTTTTTTTTTTTTAATATAGAAAGAAGCTACTGGAAAAGATCCTTCAATTTCAGAATTTTATTTTCGAACACATCGCAAGAAAAGTGATAAAAGTTGGGTAAATGAAAAAGCTGAAGCCACTTATGTAAGTGTTCATTTACTCTGTTTGCTAGTTACTTGTTCCGTTTCAGAATCTGTTCTCCTACTCTTTTCTTTATGAGATAATTTAGCTCCTTCAATTTCAGAATTTCTTTTTAGCTCTGTTTGCTAGTTAATTGTTCGATTTCAAAATCTATGAGATTGGGTTGGTTATGCATTCTTTAAATCAGTTCTTTGACATAGCCACTGCGAGAAAAAAAAAATGCTAGTCTCGTAAATTATATGCTAGTTCATTTTGACATTTTGTGTAGTTTTTAAAGACAAATAGCCCCCGTCTATGTTTGTTTTTCTTTTGAATTCAGTTTAGTGAAGTAATTTGTGGCTGGAAGCTCCAGATCTTCCTAGCATGTTCAGCGAAGCCAAAAAAATGATCAATGTTCTCTATATTAGGGTGTGTTATTATTGCAGCAGTGACATATTGGCTCAATGTCAATCCCAAGTTTTGTCGCTCTTTCTTCCGTAGCCAATTTATTTTGAATAGCTCTCCAAGTTAGGAACAAAATCTTGAACGGAACAACCTTGTGCCAGACCCTTTTGTTTCTGTTTAAGCTCTTTTTTTGTCGGATAGTATCCTAGGCAGAGCTCACAGTAAACTGACCAGTTGTGCTAGGCATCCAAATGGCTTTGTCGTTGTTGTTCCTTGATGTCATCCTCTAGTTGTTCTTGAAGATTGTTCCAGTTTGAATCATCATTAATGAGAATATCCTTAACTTTGATCTTATCTTGAATGAGGTTGTTTGGTACCAGTAGATATAGAGGCCTTGAATGGACTCATATGTAATATCCGCACCTTGTAAAGTTGAGTTGTTCTCACTGTGATCCTCATCTAAGTCATAGTTGCTGCTATAGCACTCAGATCCATTGACTAGCAGGTTATCACAAAAGCCATCATCCAAAACACCACCAAATCATACCACTTATGCAGCATTCCAGGTGACTTCTCAGGTACAGAATTCACAGACATCGAGTTGACAAGGGGACTAGGATTAAGTTCAGCCACATTATCCACCCCCTCATTACTACCTTGTACCCCTGCAGACTTCATTTTCTCACCCTCTATAACCCCAACATTTTCAGCACTAGAATAACCAAGGGGGTTTAAGGGAGTGGGATAAGGATCAAGAATTTCCTTCACACCTTTCAAACCACCAGCAATAACAATATTAATAATAGCACCAGGGGTTTCAAGGGGAGTGGGAGAATTCAAGTCAATACCTGAATTATTTTGCAGATTTATAGTTTCCATTTGCTTCTATTTGGGACTTTTTTGTGCCTTCTGTCTTTGATGTTGAGGTTGAGAAATATCAAGTTGAGGGGTGAGAAATATCAAGTTGAGGGGCCTGCAACATTGCTTTTCTTTCCTTTTGTGCCTTCTGTCTATAGACCTTTTGTTGTTATTGTTGTTATGCCTGCACATTGCTTTTCTTTCCTTTTTTCCCTCTAAGTCTGCCAGATGATCTTGGTTGAAGCACCCACTTCAGCGCTAACATTTTCTTGAAGCCATTTCCTCAATTCAGCATGTACCTGGAATGCAGAAAATGACCTTAAAACAAAATTGCTAAAATAGTACCAATTAATGATCTGGGATGTGCATTCATTAGCTACATTAATGTAATAATATAATGAAACCACAAATAATGTAACCTATTTTAGAGGGGTTATATAGTATAATGATGGTGAAGAAAATATCAAAAAAGTGATCGAAAAAAAGAGAAACATCACATCAAGTTAAAATATGTCACTGATCTTGCTCTTGTCCCTAGAGTTTTTATTTTCCTGCATTTTGTTCCTCTGTTCAGCTGTGATTTGTTTCCCCAGACTTGATGGTTGGTCACTGTTGTTAACTCTATTGTCATGCACCTGGGAAGCTACATGGGACGGAGCTAGTTTAGACTAAGGCGGTTTATATACATAATTAAAATTATTATTTATAGGTATATATAATAGATGTGAACCTCTTTTGATTAGTTTATGTGTTTACTATTTCATATTTTGAACTCCTTAGTGAAAATTCTTGCTCCGCCATGCATCTTTTTCACTTATCCAATATAACATGCTGCTTCCTCTTGTTCTCTTATTCTTCTCATTTCATCATCGCTTCTCTATTATGCTGATTATTGTGCTTATATTTGATACTAGAATCTAATATAACTTATGGTAATAATATATTTTCTATTAGCACTATATACGACCTGAAATAATTTATTCTTATGCGGAATGAGTTTGAAAAAAAGAAACAAGAAATATTAGCTGCTCAAAATGATCTGGGATGTGCATTCATTATCTAAATTAATGTGATGATATAATGAAACCATAAATAATGTAACCTATTATGAAAAGAGGCTAAGAGAAACTTGCATTTCTATCCTCAATATGTTGACGTAGAAGTATAGAGCAGCTTAGATAATTGTTTAACACAAATTGATTTTTTAATCCCTCTCCCACACCAGCAAAAGATCCCAGGACAAAGCCTAGAAAGAATATGAAAGTAGATCTTGGTATTATAGTGTTAAACATTGAAAAAAGAACACAAAAATATCACCTGATGTGTTAAAATATGCCACTGATCTTGCCTTTGTCCCTTAGAGTTTTCATTTTCCTGCATTGTGTTCCTCTGTTCAGCTGTGTTTTGTTTCCCCAGTTATTATTTTTATGTATATATAATAGATGTGAACCTCTTTTGGTTAGTTTATGTATTTACCATTTCATATTTTGAATTCCTTAGTGAAAATTCTTGCCCCGCCATGCATCTTTTTCAGTTATACAATACAACATGGTGATCAAACTTTACTTTCCAATAGTAGACGAAATTCTCGAGATAAAGGATTTTGCAATATGCAGTCTTTTCTCCATTGCATCAGTGAAACTCTGAAATAATAATCTATTATGCAGCTTCCTCTTGTTCTCTTATTCTTCTAATTTCAGCATCTCTTCTCTTAACAGAACAAGTCATAACAATAGCCACAATAATCTGGAAAAACCAACTTTGAGTTTATGATGCTTTATATACTAATACATGTTGTTTGTTTTTGCCCATTGTTGTGCTTATATTTGATACTAGAATCTAATACAACTTATGCTAATAATATATTTTTTATTAGCACTATATACGGCCTGAATTAACTTATTCTTATGCAGAATGAGTTTGAAAGAAAGAAACAAGAAATATTAGCTGCTCAAAGTGCATCAGTTGTGGAAGGAGAAACTAATTCAGCTAGTCAACCTTCTCAATTAAGTGAAATGGATATCTGGGTGCAATCTGTTGGTGGAAAGAAAAAAGAAAGAGTCAAAGGTCTTGGCTCCATGGGTCGAAGTGTAAAGGCATCTAAGAAATCAACATCAACTTTGCCTCAAGAAATTGATGAGATGATTAAGTCCCAGGTTAATACTTCAAATGCTGATTTGTATGCCCAGTTGCAGAACGAGCGACACAAAAATAAGAGGATGAGAAAGGAATTGGACTTGTTGAAGAAGCATGTATTCAAGAAATCATCTTCAAATGAACGATCATCTCAAGAAAACAACCAAGCTTATGAGGATGAAAGTGATGATGACTCTGACGACGTGAATGAAAGTGATTCTGACCCTGATAACGTGAATGAAAGTGATTCTGACCCTGATGGTTGGTAGTTTTATTGAGGATTCAAGTTTGAAATATTTTGTTTTGGACCATTTAAGAATCATACATTATTGATGTGGATGTGATGAATTATGTTTTTTTTGTTAGCTGTAATGGTTTACATTAGACTTGTGTTGAATGATGTTTTTGAGAATTATTGGAGGTTTTGAATAGATTTTTGACTAATTGTGAAATGTATCTAGTGATTTACGTGTGAATTATTACTTGGGGATTTCCATGGGGATGTACATGCTAAATATTCATGAAAATTTTCTTGCGATACTTTGTTCTTGCGGATTTACTTGGGGCATTTCATAGTAATTTTCTTGCGAAATAGTTTCATAAATATCCGCAAGAAATTTTCTTTTGTTAATTAGGAATTTTCACCTCCAAACTTCTTTCGGATTTACTTGGGGATCTTCATGGGGAATAACTTGTGAATTTTTTCCATGAAAATCTGCAGGTAAATTCCTTTTCATATGAAATTTTACCAAATAATTCATGCAAAATTTTGATAGTTAATCGCAAATAAATCCGCAAATAACTTACCTGCGGATTTATTTCCGCAACTAAATTACCTAGGGATTTTATAAATCCGCAAGTAATAATTACCTACGAAGGATTTTCCATCGGATTGTAATTGACAAGAAAATCCGTAGGTAATCAAATTACTTGGGGATTGTACTGTGTTATCCCTATGAAAATCCCCAGGTAATCAGCACTTTTCTTGTAGTGGGTTTAAGTAACATGAACTCTAAATTCAAGCATATGGCATGCATGTATTGGCTTGGTGTATACAGTGGATGCGGGTAAGTTTTTACCAAAAAATGATTAGGAATTGTGAAATCCGATGGCTAATTACAATCATATCTCTTCCTCAAATAGAGAAAAACACGAGAATAAAGTTATTACATATATTCCATTACGGTAAAGATGCAAAGTATTTCAATTTATACCAAAAAAGTGAAAAACAAGAATGGAAGGATATAACTAAAGCAATACCGGAGCATAGTTTATTTTCAATTTGAGGTAGATAGATAATAAAACTAATTTATGAAAGAAGTTAAATTAATTACCTGTAGGACAATATGTGTTGTTGTGCAATGCAATGAGGCACAAACTCTTTCTTTATGTAGGTAGTAAGAGTTGGTTCAAATTATGAGTTGTGCTCCATATATTTTAGGACTGTTAATTTCTTTTCATATATTTTAGAACTCATGGATTTCATGACATGTACTCCTCTGTCATGGTATAAAACAAAAATAGTTTGATCCTTGTAAAAAATTTGAACCAAAAGAAAAAAATACAAGATTACTCCATGAGTTTTTCTTAAAAGAAAAAAGACGGAGAAAGAATAACTTCATGTATCCTTATAATATCTTTTGGTTTACTACTATGATTGCATTCTCAATGTTCGTCCTCTCCAAGACATTCTCTAATTGCAGCCCTACTACTTTCCAAACATGGCTAACATACCTTGCGTTTACCATTTGATCACTGAAACATGGCATACAGATCATTGGAAAAACTCCAATACATAAATTAATATATCAAGTAAGAAAAGAATTAGTCACTGTGATGAGTTTCTCTTTGCTCAATACCTGTAGTGAGCAGGCTTGTAACTTGTAAGGGCGCTCAACTAGTAATCTAATGTAGTCAGCTTGATCTTTGAAAAGTTTGGTAAGCTTGGCTCCGGGAGATCTCCAAGGTGAAGGGCAGCAACCTTGTCGTCGAGGTGTCTTGGCAAGATGTACACCTTCTTCTCATACTTGCCACTGCTAGTCAAAAGTTTTAATTGCAATAGCTAAATGAAAATCTGAATGATTAAGATTAAGACTTTCATCAAATACAAATAAATGAGACCCTATGTAAATAAGTCTCCACATGACATATTTAAAAACCATAGAAACAATGGGTATTTTGGTACATTCTACATATTTATAGTTTAAGGCCACAAGATTCAGAAGTCATTCTTTACTTTCTTAAACTGTGTGTCAAATCAAAACCAGACAAACAAAGTGAAACCAAGGGAGTATATATATATACACTAAAACCTCGACAGATATTAGATCTGAACACATAATTTGAATATTACAATGAATGTAATGCTGAAAATCTTAAAAGTTGAACCGATTACATTTAAATCTTGGATTCGCCTTCATGGACCGCGTAGTACTCCATCCCAATTACCAAGAAAATATCTATTGAACAACTAGAAAACATTAGAAATACCAATTTTGTTCACTTCAACCTGAGCCTGTCATAGTCTTGTTGAGTTTTGCTCTGCAAGACAGTTTGTTAAGCTTAGAAACCGTAAAGTTACTTCTCTATAAACAATTAATATGCAGATGAACATAATTACATAAAAAGAGCTATATGTTGGTCTTATAATAAAGGTTCTACAGAATTTAATCTAAACAAAGAAAAAGAAAAGGAAAGAGATAAATCTTAATTATTTTTTTTTACTATTTTATTCGGCAACAACATGCTGGTTTCATCCAATTTTTCGATCAAAAATTTTCAACTGAAAGAGAAAACACGAAAAATAATCAAAAGGAGTGCATCCATTAGCAATTGTTGATTATGAATAATTCATATATAATAAGTAAAGCTATCAACTAAGAGAAAAAGCACGTTGAAACATAAGAGCAAAAATAAAAAGACCCTTAGATTACATAGTATGGCCAAATACAAAACTAAACATTAACAAAACAAAACCTTTTTTTGGAAAAGTATAGTACGTAACCAAATACAAAAACAAAATCTTGTTATTTTTGGAAAAGTCAAACGATCATTTTTTTGGGGGGAAAAAAGTCACACACACATCAAAATATTACCATAAATTTAGGAATTCAGTTATAAGTAGAAAACCTTCTCAATTTAATTTTTTATATATTTATTATAATCAATATTTAATATTATAAATTGAAGGAAAAAGGTAAAAAGACTATTTTGTCTATTGCGGAGAGTTTTAATGAAGGGTAAAAAGTTCGAATTACTTTTCTAAGGGTATTCACACTTTTAATTATATTAGAGATTAGAGATAGAGATTAGAGATGTAAACATTATACTAGGCCAGTATTTGCACAATCTAATGAAATTGTAATTACACTCACCTTTGAAGAATTACAATTCAATAAAATTCTTATGATGCTATACATAATGGATACATACAAAATTCCTTGTTATCCTTCTCGTCTCCACATAGGGGAGCATTTAGGAAGGCCTGAGAGGTGTCACGTGACATTGTTTTATCAGAAAAATTTACTAAATATGTATTTACAGTCAAAAAGCAGAAGTAAACATAGAGGATATATTTTGTAAGCGATACTCGTTGAACGGGAGTTGTGCACAATTAAGTTGGTTTGGCGCTGAAATTCCACAAGTCAGATTGTGAGTTCAAACCTCTATAGCCCATTTTGATACATTTTTATGTTTTTTTTTCCTTTGACCTTCTTTCTCACCAAAGAAATTGATTAAGAACAATTTATGAAATCAAACGAGTAATAAGTTCTTTAATTTAGTGATCATTTGGTGCTTTGTATAATATTTCTAGTACTATTATTTTTAATGAGGTTATTTGAAATACACTTAAAAAAATCATTGAGAAAAAGTTATAAGATTATTTTATTTTATTTTTTAGAAAAGGTTTGTAGTATATGTGAATTGTGTTTTATTTATATTTTGTTCTTTTTTTAATATGGTGTTGCATTATTTTGTTTATTATTTCTCATTTTAAAAAGAGATACTGCTGACAAAAAATTCTGCGTACGTTACTGTCTCCACATATACCCGTACTAACATATCATTTTGAATCTTTATTGAAGAACATCGCTAGTAATTCGATACTTAATTTTCATTATTTTAACAAATGTGTTTGCTGACCATTGATTTGCCATGACTGAAACTAATGCATCAGAGTTTTTATTGTTTTTTTTTTGTTTTCCACCCGATTTTCGATATCCGCATTAGAGTCCGACTAAATTCGAATTCGTGCCAGGAAGTCCCACATTGGGGGCTTCCTAACAAAGATGACTATTGAAATCAACATATCGATTGTTAGTATCCTATCTATCATTAATTATGTTGAATCATCATCCCCATTATCACAATTGAAAAAAAAAAATACAAATTCGCTGATGGGATTACAGTTAACACACAAAATTTGTAATGACTATTTCTATATGTTGATTCAGTATACAAATTACATTTTGATTGTAGCAAATCGTAACTAAATTAATCTTTGATCCTAAGTGTGATCATCAATGATAGAAACTTCTAGAGAGAGATATAAGAAATATTTTCAATTAGAAAATTACTTATAACAGTATAGGTGAATCATTTTAAAACAAAATTTATTAATTAGTCGCGTCATCATAATATTATTTTTGGTATTCCTCTGACATAAATATATTATATTTACCGTTTTTATATAAATTGTAATTATAACCTTTGATACTTTTTGAAGAAAACCCAAAAATCTAGCTAAAGCAAGTAAATACTACTATTGTTCTATTTTTGTACCTATTAAAAAAAAAAAAACGCTTTAACTAATACCCCCGGGTAATTTCAGGCATCCACACCGTTATTTCTAAGCAGAGTGAAAGTGAGTGTCAAATTTTGATTGCCCCTGAGATATTTCAAAACCCTAAACACTTAAAACAAATCTCATTCCTCTCTCCTCCCTTTGTATCGGCAGTAAAATGGCATCTTTAGCTTTCCCTGGAAGCTTTCTAGATGTCAGCAAAACCAGCCGCGGTAGATATGCTGCTGGAAACTCCATTACAGTAAGCAAGTTCTCTTTCTTCTTCCAAATTACATTATACTATAAGATTAATTTCATGGCAAAAATTTACTCATATGTCTTTCAATTGTGACACCTGTATACATGCTTGTCTTAATTTTAGAGGTGTAATGTGGCGGAACCACTAAAGTTTAACAAAGAGAATGGGAGACCATGCATGCCCCCCCTCCAGGTTAATGGAGATACTTCATTTACCAGTCTTTTGAACGCCAATCAGCTAAGAAGATTTTCAGTTCCACATACTCCAAATGATACAAGACTCCGTATTTTCTCTGGGACTGCCAATCCTGCACTTTCTCAGGTACTTATTTTGTAGTCAGGATAAATGAGGAAGTTAGAGGTTATAATTGATTTACTCCTATAGTTAAATTAAAGATTTGAAATTTAGGTATTACTTAAAAGAAATTGTCTCTTGTCTCAATTCCACTTGAGTATAAGAGATATAGGTGTTATTGGTATGTGATATTAGTTCTTAATTGAAGTCTGCGGCAATTATCACGGTGAGCTAGACAAAAAAAGAACCTGTCTACCCCACAAAGGTTGGTGTAAGGTTTGCGTACATCCTACCCTCCCCAGAGCCCAGACTCAACTTGTGGGATTATACTGGCTATGTTGTTGTTGTTCTTGGAGTTATTGAAACGTTTTGTTTGTTTAATATCTCCAACCCATGGTCACACTTGACTCATCTAAGGCAACCTTTAAAGCTCTGAAGGTTATAAGAAAGTTCAACAAAAAAGTGCAAAATAACATAATTCCACTCTTTTATCATATGGTCAAATAAAAGAAAGAGTAATGCTACAGGACAAGTATTTTGTTTTGATCAATAGCATAGTGCTAAATAGCCTCATTATCCAACTATAAGTTTGCAGATTCGAGTCATCAAGGATAGTTGAGGAAGGGTCACACTTGGACTCCTGGGTAAGGGGTTTCCAGGAGTTGGATTTTACCATATCAAAAAACTAATGTGTAAATAAAAATTCTAGCTTCATTATCTTACCCAGTGCAATTCTTTTTAATACATTAGAAGTTGTTTCACAGTTTTCGGGATAATATCATCGTCTCTATATTTTCTTATGCGTCATTACTGATGGGTTGCTACCTGTTCCATAGGAAATTGCTTGCAACATGGGTTTGGAACTTGGAAAAATAATGATAAAACGTTTTGCTGATGGAGAGATTTATGTTCAGTTACAAGAGAGTGTTAGGGGTTGTGATGTGTATCTTGTCCAACCTACCTGTCCTCCTGCTAATGAAAATCTGATGGAACTCTTGATAATGATTGATGCTTGTCGTAGGGCTTCAGCCAAAAATATCACTGCAGTGATTCCTTACTTCGGGTATGCCCGTGCTGATCGGAAGGTAATTCTATGTAGCTTGTCCCATAAACTGATAAATGAATGGTCAAGTATGTCATAGTTCTTGTCCAATGAGGACTTGTTAGCTCATATTGTATTTTATTCCTACAAGCCAAAATGTTAAGCAGTGATAATAAATGATTGACAGATTGTGTGTGTCAAATAGGTAATGCATATTCTTTTTAATTTGGACCTGATCTTGATTAGTTTAGCTACATAGGTGATAAGATTAAGCTTGGCGAATTTTATGCAACTGTGATACGATTGAATATGTTATGAATGCTTTACTTTTGAAGCCATTTCTGTTTTTGAGCAAGATGAATAAGACTTGTTTCAAGAAGATGTATTCTGATTGTTATTGCTGTTATTATTATTATTGTGTTTGGAAAATCAATGGCATGTTCTCATTTTTTATCCATCAAATTCTTGTTTCCAATTGCTGGTTTGGCCGAACGGAATCACCAATCTAGATAGAAGGATCGTTCACTCCCTATTCTTTGAGAGGTTGCTTGCGACAGTAGCATTACTTAGGCAATCAAGGCCAGGTTGAACAGAGACAGTCTTAGGGTGAAGATCACCGAATGGAAAAAGGGAATTGGTTGGGGTAGGGGGACTTGAGTTTTTTTCTGGTCAGTGATAGCAGAAATCAACTCGAGTTATTAACTATCTAATTCACTCAAATACCCAATCCTTTTGCAGACTCAAGGTCGCGAATCAATTGCAGCCAAACTTGTAGCAAATCTGATAACAGAAGCTGGTGCAGATCGAGTTCTTGCTTGTGATCTCCATTCTGGCCAGTCAATGGGTTATTTTGACATTCCAGTGGATCATGTACATGGCCAGGTAATTTGTCTATAGCCACAACATTAACTTTAGCACAACAGTGCCGGTACTAGGTATGATGTTACAAGATGAGAAAATTGGAAGAGAAGGCTTTCCCTTCACTGGAAATTGGAAAACATGGATTTATTTATATCCTTATTTCCTTATTTCTTTTGTGTTGGCATGTATAGCCTGTCATACTTGATTACCTTGCAAGCAAGACTATCTGCTCTGATGATCTAGTTGTGGTATCTCCGGATGTTGGGGGGGTTGCAAGGGCTAGAGCTTTTGCCAAAAAGTTGTCTGATGCACCCTTAGCTATCGTGGATAAAAGGCGTCATGGGCACAATGTTGCTGAGGTAATCTGGCTGATAGTATTTTATTTGAGGTTTCTTTCCACCCTCTATTTTTTTGTCCCCTTTCTCTTATTCTTGTCTTTTTTCTTTTCAAATGGCATGTGGGGTTGGTTTGGGATAGTTCTTTTTGTTGCTATAAACAACTCTTTCTTGAAGAACAAGCTTTTAATAGTTTACGTTTTTGTATATTAGCTTTACACTGAATTGTTAACATGTGGAATTCAAAATCTAATGCGGGGGGCGGGTTACATGCTAAATATGGTTGCAATTTGGGCAACATGCTAGCTTTCATGCTATTGCTTAGAATGATACTTTTTGTGGGTGTATTTTTTAATATTTTCACTGGGTATGTTGTTGCATATTTTTTTTTTAATATTTCTAGTGGTGATTAGTGATTACTAATTAAATTAGTAAGTTCTATTAAATGCATGATTGCCTATAAATGTTGAAATAAGATTTGATTTCTTTCCTTAAAAGGAGATGAGTTTCAGTATTCAGACTCATGTTCCTCTCGCGGCTACAACGTCGCAACTTAAGCATCACTTTTCAATTTCATGTACAACACGACTCCTCTTTACAGACATTTAAGGTTCATCATCCCAATATTTTGGAATTGAGTTCCCTATCTATGTTTCAATCCATATAAGCCACCTACTATGCCCTTAACTATTTTGTCAGCTCACCTCGTTCGACATTATACCTCTTTGTCCGTGAATGTATCTTACATGTTCTAAACATACTAGGCCAAGTACAGGAATCTTCTTATATATGACATCATAAATGCATGTGCCAATCCTTCCATAATGCAGAATTTTATTATTTGTGCCTGTTTATATGTTTTTCTGTGAGCACTAACTTGCTGCTCTCTGACAACAGGTAATGAATTTGATTGGCGATGTCAGGGGAAAAGTGGCAGTTATGGTTGATGACATGATTGATACGGCTGGTTAGTATTTTCCTTTTGTTTTCCCTTTGTGGTCTTATTTTCTACAGTTCTTTCTCCTTTACTTTTGCGTGAGAGCCATTTTGTGCCTGCTTTAGTGCATTACGGAGTTTTTCAATTTTATTTCAAGTTTAGTTGTTAA